>JAKOGI010000346.1:297500-387500 GCA_029747015.1 Carnegiea gigantea | reverse complement strand
TATTTTATCTGTTGTTTACAGTCTAGCTACACTTAGGCTGAGCATCTAAATCACAGGGTATATAAGGAGTGGAAGTCCACAACATCTAAGCACCTTAGGGACATGGTTTGGAAGGCAATGGACGAAGAGATAACTGAATGGATGCCAACTGAACTTAAAAAGAGTGCAAGCCTTAAGGGAAACCGATGCTTTTAAAAAGAGGTCTAGACAAAACAGAAAAAACAAGGCCACTGGGCCTAAAGTTGGGACTCTCAACATATCTGGGTCAATCTCAGCTTCTCACTGGGCAAGGTGACTGGTAGTATCATTTAATTTTTCGTTTATACAAAATAATTTTCTACGAATACCGCACATCGTATATGTAGGTAATTGACATTTCATCTTTTATTAATTTTTTTCCCATATTGTTTTCATTAGACAAGAAAAAATCAAGGGAAAAGACCAACTGCATCTAAGATCTTCAAGCAACCGCACACTACGAAAGATGGAGCTGAGAAGGTTTTCTGTGACAACCGTTCTAAGGCTATGTGGGTGAGAGCTACTCTTTCTTCTTTCTCTTCTTGTTCAAGTGCTGCAAATTTACTCTACCCTTCTCCCCCTTGGATTCTGCTCCCTTCAATGCTTTCTTGCCTGCTCCCTTCAATGCTTTCAAGTGCTACAAATTGATAGATCTGTTAGTTTCTGCTTTTGTAAACTGAAATGTGAGGTCCCGATGAACTGAAATCTGACATCCCCATGAACTGAAATCTGAGGTACCTATGAATTGATTATGGTTGTTATGTTTAAATGACTAAATGTTGTGGGTCTGTGAAATGTCTTCTCATTTTCAGCTAGTCATGTTGATTTGATTTAAGGAACTTCTTCACTTTTTTGTAGACATGGTGCTTGTTTTGCATTGAGAAATAGAGAGTTAGAAAAACTGGATGGGCACATAGCAAAATATGTATAAGCTTAATGAGATCCTAGCCTATGGCACCATCCATCCCTACATTAATGCTTACGCCTCCGAGAAAATGAGATCCTTTACTAAACCATCCTGATGATTTATGAATTTGCCCCCCTCCTGTATTTGGGTGTTACGATCCCCCTCAACCATCCTGGTTTCTCATCGATAAGACTTTTTGATTAGTCATCTAAAATAAGTAACAAAATAAATTATACAAGCAATATATCTGCTTTGCATGCGGTTTATTATTCAAAAATTACATTGATTGATGTTGAATTCCATCTCTTCCCCATCCCCTATTTTCATTCTTACTTTCTTTCTCTGTTTTCCTTTCTCCATGCCGATTGTCATATGTTAAGTCTTCGAATTTCTAGGTTTTAGAGAAGTTTACTTGATTATAGTTGATTTTGTCTCCCCTGTTTTGTCACTTTATTCTCTATTTCTTAGGCCTTCTTTCCCCTCACTATCATTCCCTATTTTGATGTCCCTTCTGTTTTTGAATATGGATTTAATTTTCTATATTCTAGACTTTCTTGGGCATTCTCTTAGTGCTTTAGGTTGATTCCTAAATGCATGCTTCATCAATGGAGGTCGAGTTAAAGATTGGGTTGAGCTATTAAGTGCTAGGATGCTTAAGTGTAATGATTTTTCTGTTCTCCCCATGCTCCTTGTCTCATTCTGTGTGCTTGAGTGAATGGTTAGTCTCGAGATGTGAGCCTCAATTGAGCTCATGAGCAAGGCTACTGCGTATCTCTTTCTCTCTTAATCCCTTTTAATCCTATAGCTTCTTCTTGGTTTTATTTTAATTTGTCCCTTTTCTCTTATTTTTATTTTATATGCTCTCTTCCCTGGTTTGTTTACTATAGTTGACAAACTGAGACAAGTGTTACTTTTGCTAGAAGACTGATGATTCATACAGCCTAGTACTATACAGCTTTTTGTTTTCTGACTTAGTCACTTTTATTTTCATTATTTTTTTTTGGTTGTGATTAGTGTTAGGCAAACAATTCAAGTTTAGACATGACCTTTGATATCCAAGAGTTAATTTAGCTGCGTTAGTTACATTTCATTTTATTAGGTTTAGAGAATAATGTAGCTTTCCTAGTCCTTTTTAGCGGCCTAATTCAACCCCATCCCTAAGGAGTTGACTCTTAAGCGCTGCAGTGATGAGTTGTACTTTGATCTGCGTTGAGTTCTATGTACAATTGAATGCAGGAACCTTAGCAAGGAGCGTTCGATATCACCTCTTTTTCAACTCTTTTTCTCCCATATTATTGTGTTTTATTGTTGTTGAACTCCGGCGTGTGGCCCGTAGAGTTGTAGTCTCCGACGTGTAGCCGTCGAGTGATGAATATACATTGTGCGACTGTTGAACGTAGGAACTTCATTATTATAGGGCTTTATGCCTGGATTTTGCTTAATTTTAGGCGGAACTTTGTCCATTTCGCCCCAGAATTGTAGTTTTTTATGTTCATTTGTCCCTCACTTTTTTTAGTTGATTAATTCTAAATTGGTGATTTGAATAAGCAATGATTCTGAATTCATTAATAATTAATGAAACAATAGATGAGATAACAAGATGTAGGAAGTCAAAACTGGCTTCTCTTCAGAACTTTACTGCACGAACTTATTCATTGATACTGTAGCTGCTGATATGAAATTCAAAGATATTAGTTCCGCAGTCCCTATCCCAGCATATACTATTGATAATATTAAAAAGTTCGCCCTAATTGCTGGTCTTTTATTAAAGTAGATTTCTACTTCACTTGAAAACTAAGTATATATATTTATTCTTCTAATTTTTTCCCTTTTTTTCTGTCATCAAGAAACTGATTACTGTGGCATGATATAAAACCATAACATCCCTATATTATTGCTCAGAGGGCTGTTTTCATTGCTAGGTTGGGATTTTATTTGGGGGTTATTACTCATGGTTAGGTTGGGACTGCATCTACTTTATTTTGCCTTTTCTCAACAAATTTTGTTTGCTGCTCACCTGATCAACTCTTTTTCTCCCATATTATTGTACTTTGATCTGCGTTGAGTTCTATATACTATTGAATGCAGGAACCTTAGCAAGGAGCATTTGATATCAGCTCTTTTTCAACACTTTTTCTTCCATATTATTGTGTTTTATTGTTGTTGAACTCCGGGCGTGTGGCCCGTAGAGTTGTAGTCTCCGGTGTGTAGTCGTCGAGTGATGAATATACATTGTATGACTATTGAATGTAGGAACCTCATTATTGTAAGGCTTTATGCCTGGATTTTGCTCAATTTTAAGCAGAACTTTGTCCGTTTCCCCTCAGAATTGTAGTCTTTTTATGTTCATTTATCACTCACTTTTTTTTGCACCTATACTATTGCAGGAGGAGTTTGTCTGTCTAAAGGCACATGCTTCTCGAGCACGAACTGATGTAGATGATTTTGGAGGCAAGAACATGAAAGGAACTGTTTACGGACTTGGAACGGAGTCAGAAGCTTACTACCCAAGGTCTGATCGTCGCTCCGACCCATCATCATCATACACACCCTTAGTTGTTTCTCAAATGAAGACTCACTTGAAAAAATTCGAGGAGGAACTTCAAGCTATGAGGGAAGAACTTAGAGTTACTAGGGAGGAACAAAGACAACAAAGAGAGTTGATTGCTAGCCTACTTGCTCGGCTTGAGGGCCCATCCTCTTCCCATTCGCTCCCACCCCCCAGCTAGCTCTTAGTTTTTGTTTGTATAGTCTAATGTAGGTTACAGATTGCCTTTTTGGATGAGGACTCAATTATATGTTTGAATTGAGACTCATTTGCAATGGGTTTAGTTAGCACCTAATAACTACAATTAGTTGTAGTTTGGCACGTTTATATATTTTGGGGGACTTAGAAATAGGGGGAATCGAAGTACCTAATAACTACAATTAGTTGTAGTTTGGTACATTTGCACTTTATATATTTTGCGGACTTAGAAATAGAGGTGATCGAAGATATGCTGGATGATGACACTCGGCACTTTTGGATCATGTACTTTGATTTGTGCCTACATATGGTTGTTGTCGCTGATTATATATTCTTCTTTCAGTTTATATATTTGTTTATATGAAATCGTTAATAACGGCGCATGGTAATGCCATTTGACATAGCTACAAAACATTTAGTTCAACATGCTACAGAACAACTTGTCTGCATCCGTGATGGAAATTAGTAAAATTGATACAAAAACATTGTTGCTGTGGTAGAGATGAAACACCTTTCGATAGCACAATGGTAAGAACAATTTCGTCTCTGATAGAGATGAAAACTCTTTTCGTGGTAAGTTTCGTCTCTGATAGAGACGAAACGGTTAATAAGGCAACAAAATATATTCATCTCAGATGGAGATGAAAACAGCATCGTAGCAACTTCCGTTTCTAATAGAGACGAACAACATTGAAATGGCAACCAACAAATCTTTGTCTCTAATAGAGATGAAAAGAATTTCGTAGCCATATTTGTCTCTAACAGAGACGAACATATATGAAACGTCTACCGCATTATATTCGTCTCTATTAAAGACGAAAAATACATCATCTCTATTTTTGTCTCTAACAGAGACGAATTTGTATGGAACAGCTACCAGGAATATATTCATCTCTATTAGAGATGAAACATTTTATGGTCTCTATTTTTGTCGCTAACTAAGACGAAAAGTAAAATTCATCTCTAATTTCATCTGCAATGGTGGGTTTTGAAATGAACGTTTTTTCATCTCTGTTTCCTCCCTAAATAATTTAGCGACGAAAAAATAAAATTTAGAGATGAATATTTTTCATCGCTAACTACGCGTTTTTCTATAGTGAGAAGGGTTACCCATAGAATTAGGAAGAGTCTAATATATTATACCAGTTCTATGGGCTACTAATTAATCCTCCCATGATATGATTATTGGAAATAATTTTCAAAGACTATACAGACCGTAAACCAAATAATATTTATAATTAATGGTCACTCAATTCCTATTGAAAAATTAAGTAAGACTTACATTCATCAGAAAATTGAGTTTACACGCAAACACCATGGTAAGAAGGTAATGCCGGTGCAATGTGAGATAGCACTGACAATCTCATTTTTTGAGCTATCTATTAAAGAGCAAATTATTGAACAATAAAAGTAATTATGCAAATAACTCTACTAAGATAATCCACTAAAATTTTGTGATAAAGATAAGACATTTGCAAAAATTACTTTGTTAAATCCCACTACTATTATTCAAGTCCAACAAATGTTGTATACATGCCAAGATATCCATGAATTTGATAAAGAAATCAAAGAACTTCTGGATAAAGTATTAACAAGACATAGC
The DNA here is from genome assembly GCA_029747015.1 of Carnegiea gigantea. NCBI lineage: Eukaryota > Viridiplantae > Streptophyta > Magnoliopsida > Caryophyllales > Cactaceae > Carnegiea > Carnegiea gigantea. The sequence goes on along the minus strand of JAKOGI010000346.1, from coordinate 382,226 downwards.
AAGAGTCCTCACACCAATCCCGTTTTCATGATAAGAAATCATGCTGAAGAAAACAAAGGAAAATTAGGAATGCTAATCAATTCTAAAAAGTTTAATGACAATACTGTGTTTGACGATTATTATATTCCTGTCAAAATAGTCCTTTCTAATAGAGTTCAAGAAGCCTCTTGGTTCTCGAAATGAATTGCAAAAGCAGATACTGGCACATAAAAATAGATAAAGAAAGCATTCCTTTAACTGCATTTAATGCCCTACAAGGACATTATGAGTGGACAATAATGCTATTTAGCCTAAAAAATGCATCTTAAATATTCCAAAGAAGAATGGATATCATCTTTAAAGACCTTACCACTATTGTTTAGTTTATGTCGATGATATTCTTATCTTTTCCAAAACCATAGAATGCATAAAGATGATGTCTTAGCTGTAACCCAAAGATGCATTTCATAGTATTATACTTGGTAAGAACAAGTACATTTATGCTAAACAAGAGATTGACTTTTCAGATCTAGAAATAAAAGTTAGACAAATCATTCTACAAAAGCACATTCTAGAAAAACAGAAAATTTTCCTGAAAAGATTAAAGATAGGAAGCAGTTAGAAAAGTTTCTTAGATGCCTTACATATGCTTTAGATTTCATTAATGATTTAGCTAAACTGATAAAGCCGTTGTAGTAAAAACTCAAGAAAGAAGTAAGTTGGACATGGACCCCTAGTGATTCAAAGATTGTTCAAAACTTCAAAAAGATGTGTAAAATCTTCCTATCCTTAATTTTCCTACTGAAGGAGATGATTTAATTCTTGAGACAGATGCCAGCAATGAGAACTGGAGTGCAGTACTCAAAATCAAAGAAGGAGAAGTCTTCTACGAATATTACCGTAAAAGTTTTAATAAAGCAGAATGCAACTATCCCACGATGGAGAAAGAAATCCTTGCAGTCATAAGTAAAGTTGAAATGTTCTTCATCTTTTAGCTTCAAAACCTTTTCTTATTCGAACTGATTGCAACTGAATACTTGGTTTTCTGAAAAAGAATTTGTAAAATATGCAAGCGCATGGATGATTCCTACGTTGGCACTTATGGTTTAACCAGTTTTGTTTCTCTATTGAATATATATAGGAATCAAAGAATTTTCTATCAGATAGTTTAACTCATGAGCTTGCCAATGGATATCAGCAGAGTAGAACTTCTATTGGAAAACGAGGAAATCCAAAATGAAATGTCATTACTACTAAAACAGATTTGTCCTTCTAGCAAAATCCTTATGGATATTTTGGAATTTCATACAAAAAGTAGATTACGTTTTGGTCTGCTATCTTCTGCCTACCTAACGCCCAAACATTTTCCCTTATAGAGTTACAAATTAATTAGCTAAGATGTCCTTATGATATTCAAGAAAAAAAATAAGTCCTCATATTTAATAAAAATGGTTCAAGAAGTGGTATGTAGCCTGTGTCGACTATTATCCTAACTATTCCTATAATTTTTGGAAATCTTGGAGTACAACAATCTTCTTTCCCAATAGATCTGGAGTAGGTGGTGTTAGTTTTCTAGCAAATTCAATATCTCCAAATGACCCAGTCGTGAAAGCCTCAAAATATGGAATGACAGTTTATTTTATGGAAATCCCAAATATGAAGTACCCATTTTTCTTAAGACTAACTAAATTTAAACAGTGCATGTTCAGAAGGATCTAGTGGACTCTTACACCGCCGGATGATCCAACAGAAATTCCATACAATAGATGTCTACACGTGGATGTACATTGCGCACTAATTGAGTATGAAAGTGGAAAGGTCAAACCAACCCATTATTTGGTTCAACTGGTTTATTTAGACAATTCTAGAGATCAATAATGAGAATGATTTTTGGAACGAAATTAGTTAGCTAGTGATCCTACTTTAGAAAGGACCATCGGTTTTCTCAATATTTACCATCAAATGTGGAAATTGATTGAGCAAGAAGTAATGCTAATGTACTATAAAAATACTACTTTTTACTATCATAATGAGTTCAGCAAATATATGACGATAGAAGAGGCTACTTCATAGGACGTCTTTGATTATCTTTTAAAGTTGGAGCTAGTAAATTCTTATGAGAAAAAGGAAAGAAATATCTTCATAAATTATTTGAAAAATGGGACCTAGAGCATCTTCAACTAGATGAAGATTTTAATGATTATTCGGATAATGATGGACTAGAAGACATTATTAATATTGGAGATGAAGGCATGTAGAATCTCAACGTGGATGACTATTCTTGTCAGCATTAAAAGGCTCTGAAAAGTAGTTGCTTTATTATTGTACTATTTTGACAAGTGTTAGCTCTGTAAAATAAGGCAGTCTACATGTGAATGTAACTGTAACCATGTGCAATATCAGTGTATACTATAGCTGTTAGGGCATCCTATACATTCTAACTCTATAAAAAGAGAGGCTGAGTGCTGAGAAGGGACACAGTCATTTGAGCATACTCGAGCAAAAGAGAAGTTAGGTATCACCATTTTTCTATGAACAAACATCTCTAATGATCTTAACTTAAGTCCTTCTTCAATCTTTCCATTGCAATATTTTCACTTTCAAGCTTTTATTGAAAGAAATTTCCCAGTAGCAAGCGTTATTCAATTGAATCTTATGTCTTAAATATAATAATTTCTTGATTAAAGTGTCTCTATCCTCTAAAAACATAAATATGTTGATTAATGACTATGGTTCAAGGTAGGGAACGAAACAGATGTATGTTGTATATAATCTAAGGAAAGTGTGGTTGAGATAAACGATCTCTGTAAATTGGACGCTAAAGGAATACCACAGTCTAACGCCGGCTAAGTTCAGGTAATAGTTAAAACTCTTTAATTAAACTTTAATTATTTTGCTAAGCATGGTAGGCCGTTAATCACAGAAAATATAATATTTATTATATAAGTAGTAGATATGTGATAAGTAGTACCGGTAAAGTCATTATAAGAAGTCTAAACAAAAATATAAGCTTAGTTTTATTAAAAAGACCCACAAATTTGAGTATTTGCATTTTGAAACCCATTTGGGCCAAAAATAGAAAATTCAAAAAGTTTGGGGACGAATTTGCAAGAAAAAACTTTATAATATTACTGTTTCATAAAATATCGATCCCTGTTAATAGTCTACATAAAATAGTAGGTATTTGGAAAAACATTTTTAAAAAGCTGTCCCTTAAAAATTATCTCCATAAAATCCAGGGTACCCCAGAGTCGCAAATTATTTACTTAATGTGTGTGTTGTGGGTTGTGTCAAACTGCAGGACCTCTGAGTTGGCCAAACACTCAACCAAATTGTGTTGGGCTTCTCAGTTCAAGTTAAATGGCTTCATGAGCTATGAGCTAAAAACTTGCTAAAACTTGTGATTCACTTTAAACTTGTTTAACTGGCCTTGGCGGGTGGGTTGTTGAATTATTTAACCTCTTAAGCTATTTAATAGGGGTTCATTTGAATGGATATGTAGCCGCATTTGAATAGCTTACAAACAAACTTTTAAAAAGTGTCTTTTGCTAAAGGATCAATTCAAACTTTTCAATGCTTTTAATCCAAGCCCGAAGTGATTTAAGCGATGTTCCACACTGTAATCCAATGTTGGAAAGCACATTTTTGACAAAACATATTTGTGATTGTTATCGTAAATTCATGTGGATATGAGCCTTTATGTGAATCTTCTTATGGCTACATTGTTGCTAGTTTTCTATAGCTGATGCTTGCTGCCACCAATATTAATTTTGAGAAAGCATGATTGTTTTTACGTTATCTAAAGCGAATTTGCACTTGAGACATTTTCACTAGAAGCATAGTGTTAAGAAAGGACTTGATCTCGGGAGTAAACCTTATGATTCTATATAGAGGAAAACTCTTAGTCGCCACTACCTTAATGAAGGTAGGAGTTCGTAGATTTTGGGAGGTCCTAACGACACAAAAAGTGGTCGGTTGTAATACTTACTCAAGAGAACGCTAATGATTTAATCCAATGCCCTGAAAAGTAGTTTTACCTCTTATGAGTTTGGAATCTATTTTTTTTCTAAATTACTTCATTTTAACATTTAAAATACTACAAAAACTCTTCAAAAAGTTTTTGGTTAAGACAAAAGCAGCTTCCTTCGTGTGAAATAGCTCTATATTAGCTTCTCTAACTTGAATTAAAATTTTAAATGCCTTTTGCTATATGTTATCATTAACAAGCTTTGAATGTGTACTGAGTAAGTAGCCTAGTTGAACCTCAAGCATCTTCTTTGAACCCATTGTTTAACAAGTGTGACAATTTCCCAAAAAGGATTTTAACTGGCTTAGAAGCAAGGCTTTGATGTGAAGTAGCTTAAATATATCGTCTTTGGAATGGAGCTGTTTTATAAACTCTTGTTTCTAAGATATTTCAATGTATTGTCTTTGTCGTCAGCTTATTATTGATCATCATAATTGAACTCATAAATAGGCACCTAAGTAAGTAACGCCCAGCTGAACCTCAGGTGACTAAGAGCCACATTGAAGTTATGACGATTCATCTCATTCTATTTCTTTAGCTATTGATAGTGGAGAAGTTAGGCGATCCTTGATTGGTTCATGCTTACTATGCTACTATTAACTAATGATGTGTGGGGCTGTTACTATATTCTATGGAAATGTTTTACTTTTTAGGTTGCAGATTACCCACTAAGCACGTGGTAGCTCACCCCTTTCTTGTACCCCATTTCCCATGCTCTTCAGAAGCACATAGATGTTATTGGTTTCTGTAAGATATGATTTTTCTCAGATGCTCTTGTTAATAAGTGTTCAGGAATCCCACATTGTATATCTTAGTTCGTGAGTTAAATGCTGTAATGCGATCGATTCGTAAGTCCTTTTCAGCACATGTAAGTCTAATACCCGAGTGCATGCATTTTATATTATCTAGTTGTTGCACTAAAAGATCATGTGCGCTAACCCTCTGATCAGTTACTCATCTCCTACTGATGGATCGAATGGTTTGGGATGTAAACCCCTTGCGCTCCATATGTGTGACCTATTGAGCTATAAATTGTCAATTTAGTTATATCAAAATTCATGGCTTATATACTCGTGGCATGTGACCCATAAAGTCATTTTCTCTGATGTGTGGCCATCAAGGTTATTTAGAATATATTCAAGTTTTTTTTTTATTATTAAAAGTGCTAGTTTAAGGATATAAACCTAGCGTCTTGGCCAATTTCGGGTAGAACTCTATCAAAAAACACTAAAACTACTAGCTCTATGGATGGCGGTTGTTACAAAATGGGAACTTGATTTGTAGGAGCAAAATGTTAACCTAGTAGGCAAGAGGCCTTGACATGAGTTGAATAGATGTGAGATGAGTAGAGATCTCAAATAGGGTGATTTAATCGATAATGTTAGATAAAAGTCAGGATGAATTTGAATAGGTATAGTATGCCATTTTAAACACTGTGCCATGCATGGAGCCATGGAGTTAGAGCTGATGTTGCCCCTACACAATCTGCAACTGCTTCTCTAAGCTTCAGTGGCTCAAATATAATTAATTCAACCTCTTTATTCTTATCTAAGAAAGGGCAGAGAGATCAAGTTCGTTGTTTATGTTGAAAAACATATGCACACCTCGGATATTTTAATTCTCAAAGCATGAGTTGGGCATCTATACGCATTCATCAAATTGACTATGTTAGAAAATTTTTAAAGATGTATGGAAGATAGGAGTGGCTTTTGGTTATGGTCAGAGAATAGAATATATGAATTAAGATTGAAACAAGGGAGAATAGGAGTAGTTTGTTGGAAGGGATGATTTTTATTACTCAATGCTTGATTTGTTTTTGATGGTTTTGATTGTTGATATAGATAAGCCATCCTTGGCTATATTTATAGCTATCCATCTTCTTTATGAATGATGGAAGACTGATTTGATCCTACAACTATTATTATGTTTCTATAGTCCTCCATCTTAGTATCTTTTCACATATCTAGATATCATACTACAAGTATATAGGATATTTTTCTAGAAGCATCTAGATATTCCTAGATATTGACAAGTGTAGAGCAACATGAAACATACTAGATATGTTGTAGAAGGTTATAGTTTAACCTAGAATACTCTGGAGTAATTCAAAAACTTTTACGGCTATAGAGAAGGTCCTGAAATGTTCTAGAAGATTTTAGAAAATTTTAAAAGGTTTCATGATAATCTAGAAAATACCTGCATATATTGTTAAGATTCTTATAACTTATGGCATTAAGGATTTTCTAGATTATTAACTTTTAACACTCCCTATTGATCTAGAAACATCCTTGCATTCTGAATTTGCATTACTCTTGTAGACCGTCATCATTGTGACCATGTTTTGGACCGTTGTTGCTCGGTGTCATAGCATACAATATCTCTTCTAAATAAGCATGATCTTGAAGAATATATGTGCATTGAATAACTTCCAATCTTGTCTTCATTTCTTCTCCCGTTTGTGGCCTTGAACATATTTATCATATTTTGCTTGATTTCATTCTATTTGATCAAGGAGTTGTTTCATGTTGACCTATTCATCTTTGATGGCATCAATGAATAATCATGATTGAGAAGATATCCTATATTAATTCATTTGTCAGCTTGAACTTGGACCTCTTGTGGTGTCTTTACTTCAAAGATTTCCTACATCTCTTGATATGCTTCTTTATGTGTTATTGTGAAACCTATTTGTTTCTTGCCAAACACTCTCTTATTCGGAATATCTTCTTCAACTAGGTGCAAAGGCTTGGGATTATCTTCAAAAAAAAATTTCTTTAACCAGGGGAGTTGCCGTTTGTATATATGTGAAGGAATCTCAAATGTCTTCTTGAGGTGATAGAGATCCTGTCGGCTGATTGGTGATATGAAGGGCTTCTTCATCCTATGAACGAGTCTCTTACTGAATGGAAGTTTGAATATTTTCTAATTTTTTAACATCTACTAATCCTTTAATATCCATAACCATGTCAGTGGTAACAATTTCTTCATGGTAAACCATGTTAGATACACGCATTCCTTAGGTGTTTTCATAATTGGAGTAAAATACCTTCTCATTATAATATTGTTTATCCTCGACCTTGACTAATCGCTCCCCCCTTTAGAGATACTTTCTGTAAATTCATACATTTGACATTTAAAATCTTCTGCTTCAACACATGGGATAATATATCATAATTCATTATTCAAATTTTTTTATCTTTATACTTAGAACATACCTCATCCAATTCCTTCTAAATCTGATGTTATGACTTTAAATGTCCAACAAGCTCCCACATCGTCAAGCACGCCAAGCAAACCGCATGCTTTTATAAGTTAATGTGTCTTGACTTTCCAAAACACATAGTTTTGAAAGGTTAACTTACAATCTTCAATCAAACATGTCATTCGTATGAATAACTTACCTCTTAATCTCTCCTACAATTTACTTGTAAAATCAAAGTATTCGATGATTTTACCTTTGCTATTTTCTCCCCACCATGCCAAGATCGTACTTTAGTGAATGCTTGGAAAGTTAAGTTTCAATTTGCTTGGATTGATAATTGATCCGCTTGTAGCAAATTGCTCAAAATGAATTGGATTGCCTGGAGATGGCTTATGGTGGCTTGGATTAATTTGGGATTTAGCCAAAATGGCTAGAATATGCTTGCCTTAATTTTAAATGGGTAGCAGATGGTTGACTTGATTAGTATGGCCCAAGAATGCAAGATATGAGTGGTTTGTAGTTATGGTGGGAGAACATAATATACGAATTAAATTAGAAGGAGGGAGAGATAGGAATAGTTTGGTTGAAGGGATGACTTTTATTACTAAATGCGTGATTTGATGGTATTGCTTGTTCATACAAATAAGCCCTCGTTGGGGATATATATAGCCATCAACCTTGTCAATGAATGGTAGAGATTGATTTGATCATATGACTATCATTAAGTTTTTACAAACCTCCATCTTAATATCTTTTAAATATCTAAATATTATGTTATAAGTATCTAGGATATTCTCCTAGAAGTATCTGGATGCCCTTAAATATTTACAACTGTAGGATAATATATTAATACAGAGCATGTTAGATTTGTTCTAGAAGGTTTTAGTTTAACCAAGAGCGTTATAGGATCATCCAAAAACTTCTACAACTTTTGGGAAGGTCCTGAAGTGTTTTGGAAGATTCTAGAATGTTTCAAAATGTTCCATGCTACTGTAGAAGTTACTAGAATCTTATGGAAGATTTTAAAAACCTATTACATGAAGATGTTCTAGATTATTAATTTCTAACAAATTCACCTAGCTTATAAGAAATGCTAAAGATTACCAATACTCGAAGTATGAAAATGAATGTGGACGATGCCAACTAGGTTCAACAGTAGAATTGCTATCTATAAAATCATTAGTTGATTTTGTGGCACACCTAGTGCAATCCAAGATATGTCTCAAACGGAGCCTCTTTACAAGTGCAAACAAAGGAACCAGGGCTGAGTCTTTACAGGACCTCTTCGAGTCCAGCGATGGGATTTCAGATCGTGCTACCACACGTAAGTACTCTGAGCCTTATGGATCAGAAATGCTCGTGTACAAGTCTAAGGTCATTAATGAGTGTTAGAAGATTGCCACCAAGAGATTGGAGCAAACCAAGGGTCATAAGCCGATGAAACAAAGGAGAAACTGGTGTGTAGCTTTCGGTTAGACATGGAAGGGGTCTCTCTATATGGTAGTTGAAAGAACCTCATTAAGGTTATAACAGTACTTTGTACGTAGTCCTCATGTGAAGTCTGATAAGGTTGGTAAGGTTTTTCACTCCTTCTGGCTTCTAGTGAAGGAGACTCAAGAGCAAACCTTGCTTGTTCATTGAAAGAGCGTCCAAGCTATTAGCCATTGTGTTTTACTGGCCGACCAAAGAAAAACAAAATTATAGATAATATATTTATTATAAAAGATCTTCTTAAAAACACCCATTGAATATAGTTTGGAGACCATATCCCTACATTTTAAAAATAAAACATGATCAAGCTTCATAATGATCACATGCATGTAAATGTGATAATCTTTAGTAACAAAATAAAAAAGTAAAAGGATTAAATTTTTAAATACTAAAATAATAAAATGAATGAAATGAAAAGTAAACACGAAACAGGCACAACTTTAGTGGAATGTGGAAACTTGGGGTGCAAGTGTACTCTGGTGAACAAGAACCAGGGCCAAGCAAAAAGACACTCGGACAATACTTCTGAGAAAGAGGATCATGAGATGGTCAAAGATGGAGCAGTTTCAACAATCTTGTTGGGACTTTACAATTTAACATTAATAATATTTGACCCCAGCCTTAACTACACGGAGCACTTGATTATAGACAATTACATGACACTTACAATATTAAGGATAGTTTGTTATGAATTTAATCCCTTTTTTTTTCCAACGTATACAGTACATGCAATGGTTTTTTTTGGGGGGGGGGGGGGGGGGGGATGGGGAGGGGTAGGGGGCGGGTTTGTCTGTAGAAGATTAGTTTTGCAAATGAGCCTTTCTATACACCTTTAAAGTTGCTCAAAGATTGATAAAATTTGATCCATACTCAGGGCCTGTTCTTTTCATTGAAAAAAGGGTGAAGTTGGTTGGGATTGGTTAAAGCGGGTATTTTTGGTTTAAGTGGATTGAGGTACGTTAAAGTGAATTGAAGTTGGCTGAAGAGGGTTAAATTTTTTTTATATGATGGGTAGAAGTTAGTCGAAATAGTATGAAGTGGGTTAAAGTTAGTTGAAGTGGCTTGAAGTAGGTATTTTTTTTATTAAAGTTGGTGAAGTGGGTTGAAAATGGTTGAAGTTGGTTGAAGTTGATAAATTAAGATTTACCAACAAAAAGAATAGAGCCTCAATATGAAAACTTAATCAACATTTTCCTTACTCAAAAAGAAAAAGTACTACGGTGTGTTTGGTTGGGACGAAAACCATTTTCTTAAAAAATCATTTTTCATGTAAAATGGTTTTTCAAGAAAATGAAATTTCCACCCACATTTTTCATTGTTTGGTACAAAGAAAATTAATTTCCAATAGAGATTAATTTATGAACACCTTCAATAAATTCATTTATGAACACTTTCGATGTTAGTGATGAACAGAAATATCCACTAATATCTAAACATGAAATTAGGTAATGTATGAGTTATTGAAGATTATAGGGGTATTTAGTAAAATCTACAATATAATTAAGTAGTGTGTGAGTTAATGAAGAATACAGTCATTAACAGTAGCAATGGCTAAGTTTACTTTCCCAAAAAAATAAAAATACCAAGGGTTGTCGGAAGACAACATAGGAAGAGTGACATAATAGCAGGTCAGAGAGAGAAACTAGCCAAGTCGAAGGCCCTAAAGACTACTTTAACCATGAGTCGACCTTGTTCTCCCACCCCTAAAAATCAACTTATGAGATTTTCAAAGGGAAAATATTTTTCCTTTGGTTGGGTAAAATAATTGCCCTCCAAAAATAATTTCCCCTCCGCCTTTTACCAAACAGCGTAAAATAGGAAAATTATTTTTCGGGAAAATGATTTTCAACCAACCAAACACACTGAAAATGTCTTATAGCTGATGTGGAAATATTGTGGCAGTATGAGCCTAAAGGTTAAAACTAAAATTCAGTAATTTTTGTGATCTATTTTAAAGTCTGGAGAGTTTAAGTACTTTTCTCCCAATTTTAATTTCGAAAATATTTCCATCTTGCTTAATCACTTGTACTTACTCAAAATTGCTTCTCAACTCGAGTGCTTAACCTAAAATATCTTATACAAGGGTGACAACATTCTTGATATGTTGACCTCTTTAAAAAATTATGCATAATATTTGAGCTACGTAAGTCCTATTTTTTCTAACTTACTTTAACTAAGTTTATCTAAATTGAAGTAAACTTATTTTTGATTAATTTTATTTAATTGTAAACTTAATTTCATTAAATGTAACTGAGCTGAACTGAATTAAACTTCACTGTACTTATTTTTGATAAATTTAATTAAACTGGATGAAACTTGTTCGTGTTGAATTGAACTTATTTTCTAAACAAAACTAAGCTATAGAATTGAATCAACTCTTTGTTACTAACAATAATAAAAATAAGTTGAAGGGAACAGGGCAATAGTGATCAAATAAATCTTAAGAATTTCTAGTGTCTAATATTTAGTTAAATTACATTCTATACGAACATACACTACTCAATTTTCATGTAGCAAGTGACACTGACCAGTTAATAGTATAAATAAATAGCGTAAGTAACTAATTATCGAATTACAAAACAAATAACATAATTAAACTAATACAAATGCTTTCCCGGGCCCATTAAGGAAGAAATTTATATGGAAATTACAGAGTAACACCTAGTCACAGCCCCAATGAGTACACACCTATAATATTTGGAAAAGGTAAGCGACCTATGTGAGAAAGCTGCACTCGAACATCTTAGAAACCGAAATTTTCCTTCCCCGGAAAGGCCACACATTTTCCCCAGAAAGATTTGAACTTCATTCTTTAGAAGCTTAGTCATTTCCTTTCCAGGCACCCTTGCTGACTCGGGCATCATAGGGGCGTTCTTCAGATCCAATATCCGGGTTGGGCCTTTGTGCAGGATTGAATGGAGCAAGCATGAAGTCAAAGCCCAAGTTCATTCGCTGTTACATAAGCCCGTTCTTCTCTACATCGTACTTGAAAAATATTCTCTAACCAAAATAGATTGGTGCCGTTTGTGGGGAGGAGCAGTAGACATAGTAAGTGGTGCTACTCGAGCTCGGTCCAAGAGAGACAAGAATCCCATGGTCGATGTGCCAAAGGCACATGAGGTACATAACGCATATGAGAGTTCTCGGGTAACCCTAAGCCGGGTCGGACAACGACCACCTGAATGGGAAGCGTACATCACAGCCTATACATTGAAGAACTTCATGACCACTATGACAGATACCTTACAGTAAGTGGCCAAGTAGGTGAAGAAAATCATAGAAGCCATGAGTTCCATGACGGTGTTTGACTATGACCCTACAAGGGGGTGCAAACCCTCTTTGCGATGGAACCTATTTTGGCCGAAGGGGTGAGGGGCTCCGCTCGGCCTCCGGCTAGCGAGTAAGCACTTACTAAACATAGAGGTCGTGTGACGGGGGTAGATGCCCAGCAGATCATCTGGGCCCAACGGGCCCTCCATAGGGCTCAAGAAGTGGTAGCAATGTCCAAAATAGCCTCCACATCCAATGCAACCCATTCTCGACGGACAACCTGGCTTAAGGAGTAGGAGTAGACCTTGTGGCCTCAGGGGATGCTTACAGGAGAAAGCGAACCCTAGAGTGGGCCACGGCTCTAGACTGCATGCGCAGCTATTCGGCACGAGAGCCCTGTTTCCACAGCCAGGATTTGGTAAAAGTGGACACTCATGGCATAGCCCACCAAGGGTCAACCACCAGCATTAGAGTCCCTTGGTAGCTGAGGTGGGAAAACAACCCTAAACTCCGATCACGTTGTCCGGGCACAGGCATATCTGCACTCGGTGCCGTTCGCCGCACCCTTCAAGGAGGAGGTCATCAATGCACTAAGACAGGGGAAAGTGAAGATACAGAACCTGGAGTTGTATGATGGGACTACAGAACCTGAAGAGCATCCAGGGGTTTACAAAGCCCAGATGTACATCTAGGATGTTGATGATGCCGCCTATTGTCGGTACTTCTTGGCAACCTTGAAGGGGTGGCACAGGCCTGGTCCAATTGTTTTGCCCCTTGAAGTGTTACCTGCTTCTAGGATTTGTCTAATAATTTTATGAGCCAATTCATTGCCAGTAATAAGGAAATGCGAACCAACATCCATTTATCCAAGATCAAGCAAGGCCCACAGGAGTTGCTGTTAGAGTTTGTGAAGTGATTTAACCAAGACGCCATGCTAATGCCTAACCGTACGATGTTGTATACACCCTTTCCTCAATGGATTGAAGAATGGATGGCTTAAATTCTCCTAGCCAAACAAAAGTAGACCTCTTTGGCGGATGCCCTGAAAAAGGTTGTCGACTTTATATGGTCTACAGAGATATGCGCGGAAGCGCCGGATGGTTCCTGAAAAACCAAGGCCACAGAAGACAGGGACTTGACATGGGCAGAAACAAGACAGAGGGGCGAGGTTTGGGATTCATGTTTCACCTTGGACCTGCAGCGCATACTCATGGAAACTAAAGGGCACCTCATGCTGAAAAAATCACGTCCCATAAATGAGGCTCCCAAGCCACACAATGTGTGAAAGTACTATGAGTTCTATGAATAGAATGGGTGCACTACCGTCGAGTGTAGAGAAATCAAGAAGGCCCTCCACGAGCTTGCAGACAAAGGACAAATAGACAGGTTCTTGAAGAGGGGTCAGGGAGCCTTTCGTAAAGGCCCTATTCAGTCCACAAGGAGTTGTAGGAGGAAGAATGCTCAAATGAAGTTGTGGCCCCCGTAACCGGGGGTTACACAGAAGGCATGTTTCATACAATATGAAGGCACAAATGTATGGAACCCAGCAGGTTATAAGAACTGAGTACGAGAACCCCTTGACTATTCCCCCCATATCCTTTGATAATCGGGAGGCCACTCCTTTAGCTTTCCTCATGATGATCCGATGGTCATTGAGCTGAAGGTAGCTAGCACCCTTGTCCACATAATCCTAATTGATACCTTCCGTTTGGCTGATATCACCACTTGGGCCTTAAGAAGCTCAAAGATCCCAGAAGGGAGATCACACCCCTGGTGCATCCGATCATTGGTTTCGGTTGATAGGCCATGGCCCCAGGTAGGAATGATCTGTCTCCCCTTGCGGTTTGGCGTCAAGCCTAAGTTGAGGAATTTTGAAGTGGGTTTCTTGGTTGTGCATCCCTACTATTTATAGTGTCATCTTAGGCTGCCCGACCTTACACAAAGTGAAATCCATCATTGCCCCCCACCTCCTGCAGATTCAGCATGAGCCCTTGGTTGTCTGCACTATTGCCTCGGTGGACCTGGAGCATCAGCAGCCATAAATAGCATATGATATAAAAATCATGTTGCAAGAGGAAGAGCTCCCAAACCGCATAGGCCGAGTGGGTAGAGAAATGACCGAGCAGACCCGTCGCACAATCATTAATCTCCTATAGGAGTATAAGGGTGTCTTTACCTTCAGGTCGAAGGAGATGCTTAGCATAGAGCCATCAGTCATGAAGCATCGCTTGAATGTAGACCCTATCTATCGGCCAGTGGAACAAAGGAAGAGACATATGGGAATAAAGCGCAGTGTGGCTGGGATAGTGGACGTGCAGAAGCTTTTAGATAAAGACTTCATCTAAGAGTGCCAGTACCCCCAGTGGATTTGTAATGTGATTTTAGTAAGAAAAAACCCAATGGTTCCTAATGAATGTGTGTGGATTTCACACATTTGAATAAGGCTTCTCCCAAATAAAGTTATTCTCTACTGAAAATTGATAGGTTGGTGGACTGTGGGGCATGCCGTGTTGACTTTTGTAGATGCCTTCTCGAGGCATCACGAAATTCCTCTCCATTAGGAGGACCAAGAGAGGATGACCTTCATAACCGGATGAGAGTTGTATTATTATAAGGTTATGCCTTTCGGATTGAAAAATGCTACAGTTACCTATCAAAGGCTTTTAAACAAAGTCTTCAAGCCCCTCACTAGGACGAATATAGAAGTATATGTGGATGACATAATCACTAAAAGTGTGTAGGATGACAGGCAACCTGCATATTTACAAGAGACGTTCCAAATCCTTCGCTAATACCACATGAAACATAACCCTAAATGTGTCATTGGAGTTTAGTCAGGAAAATTCTTCAGATTCATGATTAGTATCTGGGAAATAGAGGAAAGCCCGCATAAGATGCAGACTATCCTTGATATGAAGCCCTCGCAGAATGTTAAGGAGGTCCAATGCTTGACCAGGTGTATTACTGCCCTAGGCCGTTTCATGTCCAAATAAGCTGATAAGTGTCAGCCCTTCTTTCGGAGAAAGCGCGCACATTTTGAGTGGAATCAAGAGGTGGATGACATGTTCCAATTGTTGAGAGCATATTTATCTTGCCTGCCTAGGATAGCCAGCCTGCTTCAAGAGGAACCCCTGCTCCTGCACCTGGCCATCTCGAAGCTGGTGGTAAGCTCCGTCATCCCTGGCTTTGGGGTGCCAAGAGTAATGATATTTGGTAATGGTCACCAGTTTAAGACCAACAAAATTACAAAATATATATATGACCTCGGATGTTAAGCTCGGTTTACCACAGTGACATACCCGATAACCAATGGCCACGTTGAAGCGAAATAAAGTCATCTTACACAGCTTGCAGAAGAAGCTTGATAGCGCCAAAGGAAAGTGGGTCGATGAGCTACCAGGAGTTCTGTGCTCTATCCGCATTATGATGAAAACTACTGCAGGTGACACACTTTTTATGCTTGCCTATGGCTTGGAAGTTACGCTCCCCGTCAAAGTATCTCTCCATACGTATCATCTCAGTATGTTTCAGGAATCCCTTAACAATTCTACATCATGAGAAGCACTCAACTTACTCCCCTCCGTAAGGGGTAACACATATCTTTAGGAAGCCCTCTATAAGCTATGTACAGCTTGCCTACATGACCGGTCGGTTAACGAGCAGCCTATTAAAGAAGGTAACTTAGTGCTTCACTGAATAGAAGAAGTAGCCTGGCTAGGTGAGCATAATGAGCTTACTGCCAATTGGGAAGGCCCGTATACAGTGCTGGGGTAGGTTCTCCTAAGAACATATCACCTTGCCACTTCACAAGGCCATAATATTCCATGAATATAGCACATTATGCAAATACTATGCTTGATACCTGGCAAGCCTGAACAATATGTTTCGGAGCCTGGTTTCCTTTTCTTTGCCAATGGGAAATGTAATGATGGCTCACTGTGCTGCACGGGTCCATATTGAATAAAAATAGGCTTTGACAATAATACATTGACACTTTATTTCACATGGCTCGCCTCGTTGGGGTCCTGTCTAGATTGGCAGGCATTGCAAGGATCCTTAATGTATCAGACCCATTCCTCAAAGTATCCCTTCTATTGAAAGTTGGATAGGGCTAAGGTCTTGAGAAACTCGCGAAAGAAGCTGGTCCACTCCCCTTAACAGCACTGGTACCTCAAGCACTCAGCCTTGGTGGCACTCTCTTGGCCCAAGATCTTTTTGGACTCTAGCTGGATGTTTAGATCCTCTAGCTGGTGGTGCAACTCCTACTTTTCTTTCTCCCATTCCTCCTTCTCTTTCTCCAGTTTCTCTGAGTGCGACTTGTAGTTAACCGCAGAATCTCTAGCCTTCTTCTGGCCCTCTTCAAGAAGATGAATTTTCTTTACTAAATGGTAAGTAGAAGGTGTAAACCACTTCATCTTAAGAGCTCGAACGAAGGCCTGCATGGATAAAAAATGATTATAAGGCTAGCAAGGGCTAAGGGACATAAGTAACAAGAGAGGGAAGCAGAGAGGATTGCTTGGTCTCACCCTAGCATCAACCACCTGCCCTCGATGACCAGCTGGGTGTCAGGGGAGGCTAGGGCACTAGGTCATAAGACTGGGCGAGCCTCTCTAACATCTCTAATTTAATTAAAAAAGCAGACTCTAGGAAGTTGATGGCACCCCCAAATTCCATGGGAGATGACTCCATAACCCGACGATAGGTCATGTAACAGCTCCCTTGAGAGTCCCCCAAGGGGGACGGCCCCCTAGTGCCACCCAAGCCAGCCTGGCCGGCTGACCCCTTGGAGATCTCCCTATGTGGAGGCCCTTCAATGGCCACGACCTCCTGTTGGGACCCTCTGGCTCATGCCAGTGCAGGCACCAAATCGGTCTGAGCTCCCGGTGTTTCTTACCGTGGGCGCTTACGGATAGCATTCGGGGGTAGGCTCAGGGTCAAGGTCGGCGAGCTCTTAGTCTACAGTAAATGGGCACCTATAAAAAGAGATAAGTCAGACGTCGAACAACAATCTCACATGAAAAATAAACAAAAAGACAGACTTAAGGTACCTTCTCAGCCTGGGGCTCGATTGGTCGATGCCCCTCCTCATCCATGCGCTTTGCAATATGTTCAGTAATCTTCTCAATGGTGGTGTCTTTGGTTTTAATAAGCATCAACATCACATAGGGTTGATCTGTAAAAGGTGAAAGAAAATCAGGTTAGACCCATAGGGAAAAGAGATAACAGGTGAAATGAGAAGTACCCTTAGAAAATTTTTCAAGGATGAGAACGTCAATAGTGACGAAGAAGAAGTCATCCTCAAAGTAAGAAAGCTTGGAAAGCCAGTTGACAGGTTCCTTGTCAGTCGACGTAACCCTCCTGCATTCATGCTCCTTCCTCGTATCTATCACTCACTACATAAAGGCAGGGAGGGGCCTCTACCGGTTGTCCTCCCAGATATAATATTGAAAGTATCGAGTGCTTACTTTTTCCTCCATGGTTGGCTCATTGTACGGGTTTCTAATTGGCTCGTCCTTATTCCAATCAGGGACGTTGGCCCACTCGTCCGCCCGGTAAACAAAAAGGAAGTTATACTTCCAATTCTTCAACTTCAATTTCTTCTCTATGACTATCATGAAGCCCTTCTATTTGTTGAAATTGTACCAATCGGCTTCCTGGGCCTCGGTTGGTGCCTTTTAAACGGTGTGCACCAAATCAAACTCCTTACCCAAGCAAGTTAACCTACATAGCTCATACGTGGCGATGAATGAACAAATGTTGTGCTAGGAGGTAGGCACTATTTATGCAAGCACCAGTTGGTACTTATTCAAGATCTTTAGAATCACCTTCTATAATGGGAAGCGAAGCCCATACTATAAGGTCATCTAGTATACCACTACTCACCCTTGAGGCGGCCTATTTACCATGGCATCTAGAACCTAGGATTAAGGAAGTGTGAACTAGGGCTATCCCAGCGTCCGAGTGCGTTGGCGCTCTACGGAATCTTGTTCCCCCCACCACGACTTCCTTAGCGGGTCCTTTGTGCCAGCGATCCTTGCCAACGACAGGGCAGGAGAGCTAGACTTATAGGAGCTAGGCTCTCCACTTTGCTCATAGGAGGTGAAGAAGGGAGAGAGTTACCTTCGCACATCTTGTTAATCATTAAGTCAGGAACCGTCTTCGACCGCATAGTAGTCTTGGTCATGGCAATCTTGCATTCCTAGACATCAAATGTATAAGGAACAATAATATTAATTTCCTAGGGATATACCTCCTCCTCTATACTGAGGATGTTAGGGATAGATGAATACACACATCTCGACCACGAGCTGGGCTCCGGCTCATAGACAGGTAGTGCATAGGGAATTTTCTTAGGATCCCTCCATTGATTCATTAGGGAAAAATGCTACTTCTAGGCTATCAATTTTGGCTGAGAGGTTGAAAATTGAGGATGTCGGCCCTCCGCTCGAGCGCCAGCCAACTACTTTTAAAGGGGTTCACTAGATGATAACAAGAGGACGATATGATTTACTTAACAATATAAAGGGAGTTTAAAGGGAGTAAAGGATGTGCGTACCTGTATGAAGTAAATGGTGTTGCGAAGTGTTGAAGGCTTTTGAAGATTTGAAGAAACATCTAAAGATTGCCTAAATGACGGATGAAAAATCATAAAGGGGAGGATAGAGCATCTCTCTCCAAAAACTTGCTTTCCTCACTAAAATAATAATGGTTGAAGAAATGGAACTCCATTGACCCCCTCTTTTATAGAGAGAGAGGAGGGAAACTAACTGTTGCACTTTCCAAGGTGGACTGGCCTTTGGCAAGCAAAAGATGGGAAGACACGTGACCAAGGACTCTCTCTCCCACACACGCATGCGCATAAAAAAAATTCAAAAACCAATAGAAAAAAAAGGAAAAAACAAGAAAAGGGAATATTGTGCAAAGTTGAGAAAGCAAGTATGAAGGTGCTTTTGGCACAGTCCTCGGCCATCCGCTATACCTTTGTCCCCCAAGCACTAACGAACTAGGTACGACCCTCAGCTATTGGCTATATCTTTGGTCCCCTAAGGGGCTAAGGGTCCAATGGCACGACCTTTGGTTGTCCGCTACACCCTTCGCCCACAAAGGGGCTAAGGAACCTATAGCACGACTCTTAGCCGTTCGATACATCTTTACTCCCCAAGGGGCTAAGGGTTCTATGGCATGACCCTTAGCCATTAGCTACACTTTTGGCTCCCAAGGGGCTAAGGGTCCTAAGGCACAACCCTCAATAGTTCGCTACACCTTCTGCGCCTAAGGGGCTAAGGTTCCCGTGCCACGGCCATTAGCCATTCGCTACAGCTTTAGCCCAATGGGCTAAGGGTATCAGGGCACGACCCATGGTTATCTGCTACACTGCTAGCCCACAAGGGGCTGAGAGTCCTATGACGTAGCCTATGGCCATTCGCTAGACCTAGGGGTCCCATGGCACGACCTATAGTCATTCACTACACCCTTTGCCTATATACGGCTAAAGGCCCCAAGGTATGACCCTTAGCTGTTCACTACACGTTTAGCCCCTAAGGGGCTAAAGGTCTTAAGCATGACCCTTAGTCGTCCCGTACGCCTCTTGCACACAAAGGGTTGAGGGTCCTCGAGCCCGTCCCATGGCCGTGCATTAGACTCATAGACCTCCAAGGGGAAAACGGTTATGAAGCATAGCCTGCGGCTACTGGCCACGACTTTAGCCCTAAGAGGCCAAGAGACCTATGGCGCGACCCATGACCAATTAGTCTCTACACCACCCAGTGGACCGACCTAGCGCTGATGCTACCTTTTTATCCGAATAAGGACGTAGCCTTGGGTAAGAACGCATAAACATAGAGTGACGACAAACAGGTAAGGAAAGGTGATTTTTATTACACTAAAAGAAGAGTTAATCAGAATTATACAACACTGGAGGCGGCCAAGGTATCATTAGACCCTGCACTTTCTTCACAACCATCGAAGGGGTCCGAGGCTACTACCGAGGCCATGAGGTAGGGCTGCCAAGCTGCCAGGATGTGGTGCCTATGAACTCTGAGCCAGTTTTAGAAGGTGTGCCAATGGAGGTCTATCAACACAGTTTCTAGGACTTGGGCTATATTCCTTGTGAGGACGCCCAACTCCAAGGCATCATTGCCTGCCATTGCATACAAGGTGCTTGAAGAAGCTCGAGAAAGCAGCTTCCTCAGCTTCTTACTGAACGAATCTGCGTAGAGATCTTGATAATCCTTAGGCAGCGGATGAGAAGGCAGAAGGGCATGCCTTTGCTGCCAGTTGAAAGCTTCCCACATATGGTTGGCCAACTCCTTGGTATTCAAGTAATAGGGAAAAATAATGATGAAAGTTTTGTTAACGGGGAGAGGAGTATTAGAAGAATCGGTGAGTAAGATGAATCATTTTGCATATCCTCAAAGCCCTTTTATAACGAAAGTAAAGGGTATTATAGGCACCTTGATATAGCCTCGAAAACAACACTCATGCACCTCTAGAACAAGCCCTTGCTTGAAGCCTATGGCCCAAGTGTAAAAACATAATAAAGCACAGAGAAAGAAAAACGGGGCAACACAAGGCACAAAAATGATTACCTAGGGCCGCCTATAAGGATCAACTGCTATGGGCCCTAGCTGCAAGGGTTATCTGGCTGGCAGATAATAACTCATCTTTATGGATCTTCAACTAGCCCTCAAACGAGAACCACTGGAGGTCACCCAATGCTTCTTCTATAACCTCTCCCACCGCCGTCAAGAACTCACCTAGCTCCTTGGTGTAGGATACAGTCTTGTCATAAAATGTAGCTTGCACTAGTTTGGGTATGCCGACTTCGTAAGCAGCCTCCTCAATGTCTCCCTTTAAAAAATTTGGGCATAGTAGCCATAAATCTGGCATTCACTGATGGGAGGTGGGGGAGGGGTATCCTTATCCAGCTTGTTCCAGTGAAAGGCCTCTAAAGCTGTCTCATAAGTGTTCAGCCAGGAAGGGAACCTCATCAAGAAAAATTAAAAGATATGAGGACACAAACCATAAAAAAGTGATGCTAGCTAGGTAGAAACTATATATCCATTTCCCATTTTATACAAGACTAAGAGGCGGCCACCTCTTGCTCTGAACCTCATAAGGAGGTAACAAATGTTCTCGATGCTGGAGTGAGTAAGGAATGAAATAGCCTAGGGAATCAGGGGCCTAGGGAATTAGAGGCCAAGGAAACTAGGGTGTTTGCTCCACATTCCACCTACTTGCCCTTCAAAAAGCGTGCCGATAAAATATGAGGGGCTAAATGATTCAAGATAAATCCAAAGGACTCCTGCATAAGTCAGCAGTTGCCCTAAAGGGGAGGGGCTTTGGTCTAAACCATGTTTCCTAGGCCTATTAAGGGGAGGAATTTACGTGAAAATTACAGAGTTACCCTTGGCCATAAGCCCTGTAAATATTCATGTACTAGATCTGAAAAAGGTAAGCGACCTACATGAGAAATATACACTTTGACACGTTAGCAACCTAGCATTTTCCTTCTCGGGGAAGAACCGATCTTTTCCCAAATAGATTAAAACTTTATTCTTTACAAGCTTAGTCATGTTCTTTCTTGGGATCCTTGCTGACAGGAGCATTGAAGAGGTGTTCCTCGGGTCCAATACCCGAGGTAGGCCTTTTTTGTAAGATTGAAGTGAGCAAGAGTGGAGCCCAAGCTCGGCGCATCCTCCATCACATAAGCTTGTTCTTTTTTGCATCACACCTGAAGAATACTCTGTGCCAAAACAATTTACATATTCTTATCTATTTTTTTCAAAATTCTTATAGATTCTTACTAGTTTTTATAGGTACTAAAATGAAGTGTTAGTATAAAACTAACTCCTCTGCCTTTAACTATCAGCTTAAACTTTTGGCTGAGTTAGTTCATGAACATGGTATCAGAGCCAAGGTTGTGCTCGATCTCAATTTTCCACTGCCCCTTGTAGGGATTATGCCACGTGTCAGGCCTTGTTAGTTGCTCACACGTGAGGAAGCATGTGAAGAATATGAAGTTGGGTATGTCCCACATTGATAAAATAAAAGGTTTTGAGCATGCTTATAAGCTATTGAGTTACTCCACCCATTGTCAATTACTTACAGGTTGGAACCCCCCTTATGTTAAAGGCCCAATTTGTATAAAATTTAACATGATGTAAGAATCTTTCTGACCGAGATGTCACGAGTTCGAATCTTAACAACTCCCATATTGATTTGTCACACAAGGTAGGGGGAACCTTTATAGTAGTCATGCTTCAAGCCTAAAGGGCATTCATATGAGGGGGCATGCTAGAGTATAAAACCAATTCTAGGCCTTTCAGTTTTGCCACAGTTTGCTAAATTATTGCTACAATAAACCTTTGTAGCAATTTGGAAATATGTTACAAAGTTGCCACAAATACTATGTTACAAAAGACTATTGTGGCAAATTTTAGTTTGATACTAAATATATAGCTTCTGTGGCAAAATTTAATTTGCCACAATTTCTAAATTGCTACAATAGCTCATACTTTGTAGCAAGTCAAATGTCACAAAAATACATTTGCTACAAAAACATGATATTTGTGACAATATAGTTAGCTACAAATTTGCATTTGGTGTCCAATTTGAATACATTTAGTGGCAAATCATATTATACCACTGCAAATGTATAATTATTTATATCACAGATTTTTATGCATTTGAATTTTGTTTTAAATTTTATGGATATATGTTATGATATAATTAACAATTGCAATTAGTAATGAACTTAAATATTGTACATAAATACACTTAATAAATACAAATAAATAAAGGAAGCCGAAGACAAAGTGGAAAATGAAAATTCATCTCATATATGAGAAGGTTAACAACAAAGTATCATTCCTCACAAGTGTACTTTGTTTATTATTTCTAATAAATGAAAAATTGAACATTCCGTAAGTACTCAAATCTGGTAAATGTAAATTGAGCTAACTAATTAAGAAAGCGAAGAGAAAAATTAAACGAGCCCTTCATGATCAACATTTTGTCTTCTATACCCCATATGCTCGTACAACACTGCTCTTTGAATATGATGCCTATACGGAAGGCCAAGTAATTAAAGAAATAAGCATTAACATTCAATTAATGTCTGCATATAAAAAATATGACTGTGTGTATTGATATGAGTCTCAAACAAATACGAAGACGAGTGGACACTTTAATTGCGAATACGTTGTAATGCTTAATGTGTAACTTAAATAAATAGAAAATTGACAAAATTTAGGCATTGGGTTGCTGCCAGCATAAAGGGGGTCAAATCTACATAACTATACGTGAGAATACTTATGTTAGACGCTAGATAGAAACACATATTGTGTGTGATCATGTGTACGACTAACTTCACCACAAGTAAGAAGGTTGTAGAAGTTTAATGACTACTATTTTATTTAGTCCAATTTGGTAGGGACATTTACAGGGAGCCTGAACTATAGGCCCGATTTACTTCTTAACCAGTTTTGGTAAAAGCTGGGTCCGCACTGTAGAATGTCTAATATGTGTCGAAAAGCTCTGAACTTAAAATTGTCATCTCTAGGGGTGTTCATCGGTCCAAACTCGGACCGGACCAGACCGAACCGGACCGGTTTGGACCGAGAACCGAATAAGAAGAGGAACATGGACTGTAGACCAGACCGAATGAAACTTAGACCGGATCGGGACTAGACCGAAAAAATTCGGACCGGACCGGGCCAAACCGCACAAATTAAATTGATTAAGGATTTCAAGTTTTCAATTTTTATGAATTAAGCAACTTGAACTAAGTTAGAATATCTAGAAGAGGATTTTGGGGTCATTTAGTTATATTAAAAAAATTAAAAGTTTATTTTAGATTAAAACTTTGATGACCAACTTGATACTCCATAATTTTTTTTATTCGGTCCTCGGTCCGGACTGATGGACCGGTGGACCAGACTGGACCGAGCCGAAGACCAAATAAGAAAAATTCATGGACCGTGGACCGAACAGAATTTACTCGGTCCGGACCGGTCCGGTTTGGTTTTCATCGGTCTTCGGTTCGGTCCAGTTTCGGAGCGAATAATGAACACCCCTAGTCATCTCAGAGCTTCTTGTTGTCAAATGCTGAGCACATATCACGCACGCGATTTGCGTTATGTAGCCTGGACAATGCAAGTGCAACCTACGGGTGTAGTGTATCCTACCTATGCACGTGCACCTTGGACAGTGCAGTTCACCCTAGATAGTGCACTGCAGCCTGCCTATATAAGTGCATCCTTCTTATGCTACGGGTTTGGACAGTGGTGCATGTTCTACATTTTCACAGTCCAACCACAAAAAACAACCATCTAAGTCAAATAGCACGGCCTCACAAAGGGTGCACCATTTCAACACAAACCACATCATACAAATCCTTAAAACATTGCAAGTATTTTCCAGGGTACCATTTCAACCCAAACCAAATCAAAGAAACCTTCACCAAGGATGCACCATTTCAACCCAAACCAAACTAGGCCAATGCTAACCCAATTTAACATTAAGATATCACTAATTTTATACTAATTAAAAACTCTAACGTGCCTTTAGCTTTGTCCACTAGGAATATGCTCCATGGAAGAAGAAGAAAGAGGCTGGGATGATCCACTTGATTGCACCTAAACAAAAGTGATAAACTAAATTTGTTATATTTAAATTACAATGACTACTTTCTATGGAAATAAGAATGTCTATAATGTTATCGACACTAGCATGTGCATTTGAAGGACCTAGTCTATTTTTCTAGAGCACAAAGGCAAGCTTTATAAGACTTGTGAATTTGAGAAATTTGCCTATTAACTTTAGCGTCAAATCTTCTCTTAGATGTCAACTTCATTAATGACCTTCTTATGGTAAGTATAAAATGATAACATCCCCTTGACCCATGCCCCTTTGGTGATGTGATCCTATATAATGTTCTATAATACGGCTGAAGGCCTCCTAGCAAGTGAGGTTGTGCACTCCATGCTCTTCTAGTTGTTATTTTGTGAAATTCTTGAAGATCCTTTTATGCTCTCTCTGCATGCTTATCTAACCAAATCCCATCTTTCTTCTTTTCTTCAATCTTCCATAGTTGTAAATGACATGGTTCTTCGTCTTCAATATCTAGTAGACTCTGCGTTCCAGTCATTACACATAACTATGGGTTTCTATAGCTGAATTCATTTTAGAAAAGTCCTATGTTTATAAACATAATTAATATTCAATAATTAAACAGACAAGCTCTCAAAAGTAGGAAGGAGAAAATCCTTCATATGCTACTGCTTCCATCATCAACAACTTGCATGTTCGATGGATTATCAAGGGACTAGCCTTATATAAATCCTTGCTTATATGCAAAAGTGTTCCAATAAACTCAATTGAAATTGTCAAGTCCAGTAGGATGGTCATTGAAATTAGGTATTACTACCATCTAATAACAATAAACATGAGTTACCATCTCATAAAAGGTATTGGCAATCTATTTAGTCCTTATTTTGTTAACATTATCTGAAATTGCTGACTTTTAGTATTTATCTCATTTCGATGCTATGATTACTAACAAAATAGAAAATGTGACTAAACGCATAGTTGGTATATGTTAAGATAACAATAATAAAACATGACCCAATGATTTCTAAGGCAGTAAAAAAGAGAGCTTTGAACTTACCCAAACTTCTCATTATCCCAATAATTGACAAACCATTCCCATTATTCGGGATTGACTTCCTTAGGTGGATTATCTCGCCCGTCAACTATAGTAGCATGGTCATTGTATGCTTTTTTCTTTAATTCATAGTGCCATGTCCTATACCAAACCTTACAATGATGCTTAATTTCCCTTTCCACATGAGAACTTTGAGGCAATTTAAATATATCCTATATTTACAGCACAAAATGTTAATGATGAAAAAAGGGGAGAAGGTTGAAAAAGATGAATAAAGTTAGTCTTAGGGTGACAACCTTCAGCTTCATGAACAATTTTCTTTTCTTATCTACATGTAGAGAAACCCACTTCTCAACATCCAATGGCATGCATTGTTGCATCAAGTAGCTAGCCACGCTAATGAATTGAGTGATATTGCACCCGAAACATGTATAAGCTCTTGTGAGATTTCAATATCCACTTGTCTTTGATCAGCCTTCCTTTTCCTTTTCCATTCTCGACATTTTATTTTCCCACGTCTAGGTGAGGGAGATGAAATTGGAATAGCATAAATATAGTGAAAAGAGGACCACATATATTGCTGCAGATAAAATTAGTGGCAAACTTCCATGCTCCAATTAGTTAATTTATTTGTCATCATCATTCTTGTTGCTTATAATGATGTCCATAATTGTACCAATATTTCCATTTCAAACTTCAAGATTACACTCATAGAATTTATTAAGAAGATTGAGCATGCATGAAACTATTTATAGTCCTAAATTTTTGATGTTAATTCTTGCTGAACTATTCTTGAGTCCTAACGGACATATTTCTCCCTCCCCTTCCCCCCTCCCAAAAATGGCAAACAAATAAATAAGATTAAAAAATATGTAGGTGTGTGTGAAGCAGAGAGAGATTGCTTCCTTACCTCTGCCATGGGAGTAGGTTAGATCATTCTTCCTATGTGAATAAGATGATGTTATTCTTAGCCCTTGTCTGTCAAATATAGGTATGTGCAAATTGTTATCTTCATTACCACAAAAACCATTTAACTTAGCATGCACTCTTTCGCCTATCAAACAAAAAGCAGTAAAATAATGTTTTATTACATAAATAAATAACATATCAAATCCATCTTATATTTAAGAATTTACCCAAAGAGGGCATCACTTGATTATCATATCCAGAACTTGATCTTACAGGTCTGCTCATTTCAGCTAATATAGAGAATAGAATAATTAACACACACTGTTAAAATGGAATAAATAGTTATGATTTGTCTCATTTGGCTACATAAGAACCAAAAGGTTTTTCAAAAATAGCAAATGCAAGTCTCTGATTTAGTGTATGTTGAGTTACATGATCTTATCCTAATAACATGTCTTTCCAACAAAGTTTTGCGCTTGCTAGTTCTTTGGGTGTTAAAACTAACATCATAAAATTCTTCTTGCACTCTTCTATCTTCTGTCGAACGATACTCATCATCTTCCTCACAATTTTGCTCACCTCGTAGTTGGGTACTTTCCTTAGTTCTTCTAATTAGTTGCATCGTCCTTTGTATTCCAAGTTCCTAAAGTTCCCAATCATTTTATTGAATATTCAACTCAAGTTGCCTTTCATATTCATTGATATTGTCCTTAAGGGGAACACCACCAGGTGCACTTGAGATCCTATTAGGTCTTGCCGTATTTCACAAATTCTCAAGAGTGACACACATAGTCGACCTATAATCACAATAGAATCTTATGTCTAAGGAAAAAATATCTAACAACTAAATGGATAGATAAAGAAATCGTTCTGAACATACCATTGTGTGTATCTAAGATGCAATAAAACTATATTTTTCAACAGAAATTAGGCCATACCAATAGTCAAGGCGATATAGACCCTCACCTAATGTTAAACATATTATTGTTTACCTTTGCTCCAAAAATCAAAAGAAAATAAGTTTATGTTTATAATATAGTAAAAATAGTGACCAAAACACATACACAAATGCTTAGTGGACATGCCTTTCCTAACAAATGTCCTATTACCAAAGAAAGGTTCAACAATAAAACTTGTATTAGTGCTGACAAGTTTAATGTCACTCAATGTCATATTTATTAGCAAAATAGCATGTCCTGCCCATCACTTGACTCAGATTCACTCCCGTCATCAGCAACTTGCATTTTTTCCTTCTTCGTATGCTATTGCAGCTGTTATGCCATAATAGTAGTATCCACCACATCTGGGTTTACATCACTCTTGACCAAAGAAATTGAACCATCATTTGCCAGTCGAATATACGCTTCTCCAACTGCATTAGTAGCATCTACAATTGATTTAATTTCATTATCTCCATTTCAGAAGGGATTTCATAGAAATTACCAGGATTTATTTTCCCAACCACTCTCCAATTTTGATGCATGTGATCCCTCACATAGTATACTTGCTCAACTTGAGAAGCTAAAAGAAAAAGCTCATTTGTTTTCAAAATTCATTTCTCAATCACTGAAGTAATGTCATACTCTTCCCTTTTGATTCCTATTTTGTTAGTACATACATCAAACCATTCACACTTGAATAGAACGATTTTATACTTACTATCATACTCAAATTCAACAACCTCTTATAAGATACCGAAATAGTCTTTTTCTCCACTTTGCACATCACCTTTTACCACAATTTTAGTTGCCAAGGCTTCTGATTCGTGCTTTTGTATGAAATCTATATTCATTTACAAACTATCCATTATAATAAATGACTCTCTTCATAGGATACTGTGCCAAAACTAACAGTTCATAACTTAATCGTTCATCACTATGTTTCCACAATTGGGTAATCCAACAAAAAAATAAAAGCAAGAGCAGAATAAAAGGTTAACATCGAGACTAATTAGTTGTGTAAGTAAGTTGTTGCATTTACTTACTCAATCTTCAAACCACTTGTTAAAATTACATCTATAGGATGCATAAATACTTTCATATTCCCTAAAAATAGGAAACACAATAGAATATCTATTCATATGACAAATTTCTCACTCAATAAAAGGTTGCACTACCCCGCAATTTCTTAGCACGTAAAGGTGAGCACAATTGCATCCATCATGGAAAAGACTTTGATAGTCCTTGATATTTGCTATCTCTCCGATCTTCATTCCTTTCCAAATGATTAAACCTAGCCTCTACTCTATGCAAATACCTTGAACAAAAGTTTAAACACTGATTTGTGATGTATGCTTCTACGATTGACCCTTCAAGACAAGCATTATTTTGCATAAATTCTTTTAAAGCATGCATGAGCCTAACCGTAAGCCAAGATTTCTAGAATATACACTATATAATCCCAAACAATAATTTTTTTCATCAAAATCAAAAGAAATGAAAATATTTTTACCTTTCAAAAGGCTACATATAGTGATATTGAGCATGCCCATAAAGTTTAGCTTTAGTAGCTACATGGATAGTCAAATGTACCATAACGGTAAAAAAGAAGAGAACACAGACATGCTCTAATTTGCAAAGAGTAATAACAATGATTTTCTCCAATCTTTCTAGCACCTCTACCTTTGATGCCTGTAAGCACAATTGTTTGAAGAATAAAGATAACTACACCAAAGCATCATACACATCTTTGTCCAATTTCCCATGAAAAGCCCCCTCCTAGTAATCATGCATAAAAACATGACAATCATAACTCTTTAAAGTCCCTCTTATTTTCCCCTCATTAACATTTACACATTCGTCTGTGTTCGATGAGTATCCATCTATCACTTTCAATTCAGCTAAAAATCTTCAAACATCCTTTCTTTCATTCAAACTTAACTCAAATGCTTGTTTATGAATTTCATATTTATCACCAACCTTCTTAGGGTGCAAGCTTTTTCTAATTTGCATTTCAACCAAATGTGAGTTAGTTTTCAAATTATCCCTTGTTTTCCTTGTATATTCACAACCGTACCTAATATAGTTTTACAAATATTCTTCTTAATATGCATAACTTCTTAATATGCATAACATCTAAATTATGGCGCACCAAATTTCTACTTCAATATGGCAATCCAAAGAAGATACTTTCCTTTTCCCAATTATAAACCAAATTTAGTTTTGTTCACTTCCACTTGCCATCAACCTCCTGAAACTTGATATTTTCAAACTTGCCAATTTGATCAACAACATGCTCTCCAGATAGATACTTACAAGAAGGATTCACTTCCGATGTGTTATCAAAAGATTTCTTGTCATGACTCCACCTATGATCAAGCACCAAAAACCTACGATGACTATGTAACTATGTTTTCTCCAATGAGGCAAGTATCTCGACCACGTATCTTTATTATAATTAGGACAAGCTACATGTCCTTTAACACTCAATCCAAAGAGATTCCCATAGGTAGTAAAAGCGTTGATTGTCCACAACAAAGCAACTTACAAAGTAAAATATTCAGCTTTGAAAGTATCAAAATTATTTACACCAACATCCTATAACAATTTAAGCTCATCAATCAACGATTATAAGTACACATCAATATCATTTCTGGGAGCAGTTTTAACAGAAATTATTATATTTAACATCGTATATGAGTTTTTCATACACATCCAAGGTGGCAAGTTATAAGAGACCAAAAACACAGGTCAAGTGCTGTAAGTTGAGTTTATGTTTGCATGTGGGGTAAAGCCATTACTACATAAACCCAGTCTCACATTATGAGCATTTACAGCAGAATTTGGAAAATATTCGACAAATGACTTTGAAGCCTTTGCAGCTGGAGGATGCCTTATAATCCCATCACCAGGACATTTATCCTTGTGTCATCACATGTGAGATGTCATTCTGGCAGATATAAATAATCTTTGTAATCTAGGTAAAAGAGGAAAACAACGTAATACCTTATAGTAAACATTCCTCCATTTCCCTTCTTCTCACTTTCATCAACACTATCATCACCCTCCCTCTTATCCTTCCACCTAGGATGAGCACATTTAGGACATTTTTCTGCGTTTTCATGCTCCTTCCAATAAAGTATACAATCATTGTTATAAGCCTCAATCTTTACATAACTTACTCCTAACTCCCGGGTGTATTTTTTTCCTTTCATAAGCTTTCTTTGAAAAAATATCGTCGAAATCAAATGCCTTTTTCAAAAGCCCAAGTATAATTTTGAGTAATTTGTCACTCAAACCACAAAGGCACTTTTATATGAAGAACATGTACCATAAACTCTTACTTGAAAAATTTTATCAGAACCTAGAAATAGCTCTTTCTAAGCATCTCTAACAAACGGACCAAATTTCCTAAGTAGTTTAGGTGACTTACTAATACTAGGACCACCTAAACTTTCAAATTCACCCATCATATTAAACCTCTTGTATCTGTCATGTTGTGTACCATGGCAAATGCCTCATCAACATCATCCCTAACTACTAGCTCCATTGGATCTACATACCCTGCCGTATCACTGTTGTCCTCATCACTTTCATGATTATGCTCTTTAACACTAGATTTTTCCTCATGAAATTCCCATGGATTATAGTTTCTTAAGATTGCGTCATCTGTCAAAACTGTTTCTCTATTTTGATGATTACAATTGTCACACTTGATTCAAGGACATCTAATTTTTCCATCTTTAGGCACATTAGCCAATGCAAGGTTAAGTAATTTATTGACCCCTTTGATATATTCTAGCTTTTGCCTGCATTTATAAGTCTTCCAATTATCCAACCTGTGTCTTTATTCATCTTGTACTTTAAGATATCAATTGATTATTCACCTACTTAATAGAAAATTATGCACTGAAATAAATTAACCATTTAAGAAATGTTATTTTAATTATAAGAGCTACCTGCACTTCAAGGAATAGAATTTTAGAATTAAATATTAGCTTCATCCATGACATAATTACATTAGTTCCTTAATTTATCATAACAGTTGCTTGCACTCAACAGTAACCAATATAATTCAAAATATCAAAATCAATATTGTCTAATATTGTCCAAATCATCTAACTCTTGGCAAACACATCCCCTTGGTCTTTCTAAATATGTCCAAACCTATATAAAAAAGCACATTATAGGCCTATGGCAGGCCTTATCATTCAATTTCTCATTGGCTTAAGGAAATGGCTAAAAAAGCGGAACTCTTGATGAAACAATAAAAAGTTGCTCAACTATCAAATAAATCAAGCCTTGGATAGCCTTGTAATTAGCTTACACGCACTAAAATCTCATTTTAATGATGACTGACATAGACAACAAGAACAGAGACCATTTCTGTATTAACAATCATTACTTATCAGTATTTCTTTAAAAAAAAACGCCCATAGGCACATTCATATCGAACTAAGGTTATCACTTATACATATATTGGCAAGATTGACCATATTATGTTTAATTCAATAGCTCCTCAGGGATTAATCTCTAACTTACCAACTTCAAAGCTAAATTCAAGTATGAAAGGAGAAATTATGGTTCCTACTTACAGTTGTGGTTAACTAAACAAAATACTATTTTCATCTATTTTACATTTCATTTTCACAAATTACATAAGACAATCACAAGCCATGCAAAACTAAAAGAAAAACGAAGCAAATGCAATCTTAAAATCCAAAGGAAAAAAAAGAATTAAACTACATAGTGGTAAACTTAAAAAAAGTATAGCCAAATTGGAGTATGAGGACACCCAAGCACCAGAAGATTTTACGTTTGAGCCTATATATAGCAACATGCTGAGAACATAAGTTCAATTGGGATGGATCTAAATGTAATATACATGACTGACAAATCTAGCGAATAAATCAAGGGTAAATGGATTTTGAAGTGGAAATTATGCAATGTTTCAAGGGTTTATATCTTCTGGAATTAGAGTGGTCATGATTGCAATGTCACATTTATATAGTTAAATGTTAAGATTTTACATTTTTAATGAAAATACTGCTAAAATAATCTCACAATATTAGTTCAAAAAAGCACCAAAGCTTTATATATATATATATATATATATATATATATATATATATATATATATATATATATATATATAAACTATTTACATGAAAGGATTGTAAGTTCGTAGTCCTTTATTTATCGAGAATCCAGAACCTTTATAGAAGAAGGTGAAAATATCATGCTAGAGAAAAGGTAGTCAATAAATTATCTGGAAGTTGAAAGTCACCATAGAAGTTAGCCACCATGACAAGCAGAAGCTGCCTAGCGTTTATCATTTTTATGAAGTGGTCCTTTGAAGCTTATCATTGGCATAGGCAATGCACCCATATACATACATATATACTTATCACCACATCATATCAGACTTGATCATAAAAGTGTGCTTGGTAATTGTAGCTAGGATTAAACTCACTCTAATTCCTTTTGTCATTAACGGAAGCATAATAGAAAAATTTGGTCATACACATACACACATTAAGGGAAGGAACAATACAATTTTTACATGGAACCCCCTCCTCACATTGAGGGGAGAAATCACGACCCAACAATTGGTGTTTCCTCTAATATAATAAGAAAAGATAGATTATAATCACGCATGCTCACAACACTATGCGCTCACAGTCGCCTCTAGAAAGTTCGAACCTCCCTCTTGCACTACAAATGTTCCCTCCCTAACAGCACATTGTTCCACTACTGCTGGAGGTTTAGAGTACCTGGGATACACCCTACAAATATCTGGCCTCATAAATCTCTCCAGACCAATGCATTAGGTGAAGAGGATACTGCCTACACTTAATACCCATCTTGGGTTAAGAGGATCCCTCGCTCACTTTTTGGGATAATAAACTTCAAGACCTAAAGTCCCTTAATAGTGTCAAGACTTTTAAAATATTATACACACCTTAATCTCCAAGATTTTCCTCTTTCCATAAAACTTCAAAACTTGCTGCACAAGTCAAATACATTGTCTTTTTTTATCAAGCTATTAGTAGCCATCTTGCTCCTAAATTCTAATTAGTAGACAAATCTTTCAGCATCATCATGGATTTGATCAATCAACAATTGAAAACTTATTGGGTATCCTCCCCATTTTCTTTTTCTCACAAAATTAGCAAAATACTAATGCCCATAATTTCAGGATGGATCAAAATATTATAAATTTCCCCCACCAGCCTAAAATTATGTCAATCGCTTACTTACAATTAAAACTGCATCTTCTTTAGGAACTGCTATTCTAATTAGGTTCAACCCAGTCTATCAACTAGCAAAGCATGATGTCTACTATCACTCTTCAATCTTTCATCAAAATCTATGAATGATCAAAAAAATGCCACTATCTGTGCATGCAACTTTAACTCTTTAGAATGTATCAATTAGCATACCTGATCCATTAATAGCCAGCAAAAATAACCGTCTTAAGCAAACAATGATTAAGGAATTACCAATCTCTTATTTTCCTTTAAGTGGGCCTTTGAAAGAAATCCTCCTGCCCTAGTCGACCAAAATAAATGGGCCAATTTTGTGTCAGCCTTGCGAATAGTTTAGATCTACTCAAAACTGAAAAATAACATGTTTTCAAATTAAACTGTTAAATCGTGTTCACTTTGGATCGAAATCGGTTTCAATCGTGTGGGGTTCGGGTTTCTCTCAATAACTTTAGGTCGAGTTCGGGTCAGATTATCATGTCGGGTTAGACTTTCCCAACTCTATGTCTAATACCACTTATTGGTGTTAAACCCACTATAACTTTGCTTGTTGAGAATGAAAGTGTAATGGACAAATTGGATCATAAGTATCAAGAGACGGAACAACATAAATTTTCCATGGAAACCCCCCTCCAGGATCAGGGGAAAAGCCATAGTCCGGTAATAACTGGTACATCATCTGCTATTCTAAAAAAATACATTACAATTGGATACGCTTATAACACTTCGCATTCTTAATCTCTTCTAACCAGTGCTTGGGTCACCCATCACACTCAGAAGTCTATCCTTCATAATGCACTCTCC
This sequence comes from Carnegiea gigantea, assembly GCA_029747015.1. Lineage (NCBI taxonomy): Eukaryota > Viridiplantae > Streptophyta > Magnoliopsida > Caryophyllales > Cactaceae > Carnegiea > Carnegiea gigantea. The sequence continues at coordinate 347,674 of JAKOGI010000346.1, read as the reverse complement.
TTCTACTCAGGGTTTATGATGTCCAGGATGCACCCTACAAATACTTGGCCTTACATAATTACTCAAGACCCCTACATTAGGTCGAAAGAATATGATCCATACTTACGACTCCACCTTAGTCAAGAGGATCCCTTGCTCACTTTCTGGGATAATCAACAATCAAGACCTGAATGCCTCTTTATAGTGTTAAGACTTTCCAACTTTATAACATACCTTAACGTCTAACATTTTCGCCTATCCATAAAAGCTCATAGCTTACCATAGTAATCGAATGCACCTTCATCTTTATCAAGCTATGGGCAGCCATCTCCTTCCTAAATATTGATTGGCAGTTATTACCAATCTTGCCACACCATTGTGGACTTCATCAGTCAACAATTGGAAACTTCTAGGTTTTCTTTTGTTTTCTCTCCATTTTTCTTTTTCGAACAAAATATAGCAAAGCAATAACTAACATGATTTTGATTCGATCAAAATATTATATATCTCCTCCTCTAGCCTAAAATTATGTTAATCGTATAATTACAACTATAACTACTTCTTCTTTAAGAAAAACTCCTCTGAGTAGGTTCAACACGATCCATCAACTAACAAAGCAAGATGTCCAATACCACTCTTCAATCTTGCATTGAAATTCATCAATGAACTAAAAATTTACCATCTGTGCCATAACTTCAACTCTTAAGAATCCACCAACAACCATACATGATTAGCTAACAGAACCTTAGGTATTTTTTTTTTTTTTTGGGTCGTGGATCCTCCAATTCACTAGAGTCAAGTAATTGTTGGCCTAAGAAGGGGTAGAGCTCTCCCATCATATATTTTTTTCATTCATAAGACTCGAACTCGAAACCTTGCTTAAGAGAGACAAGTTCCAAACTACTTGAACCAACCTCTTATCTTCTCCATTCACGTGATCAACAAATATAACTTTCATATTCCATCAATGATCAATGAATCACAAACCTCTTATCTTCTATCGTGTATGCCTTTTATAGATCTCTGCCTCCTCCAGTTGGCTGCAACCTATCTTTAATACCACTTGTTGGGATTAAACCCACTCTAATTCCACTTGTCAAGAATGGGAACCCATTAGAAAATGATGGCCGTATGCATACACATATTAAGAGAAGGAAAAATATAAACTTTACATTAAAAACACCTTTACATTGAAGGGAAAAATCGATCTAGCAACAACTGATGTATCATCTACTATAATAAAAAACTATAGATATAATCAGGTACATTCACAACAATGTGCTCTCAATTTCCTCCATCAAGTGTTGAGTCATTCCACATATTCAGAAGTCTATCTTCCCTCATAACATGCTCTCTTCTTACTTAGGCAAGGGTTAACTGGGATACATCCCACAAATACCAGGCCTTACATAATCACTCAAGACCTCACATTGGGTTAAAGAGGATTCAACCATATTTAAGAACCCACATTGGGTCAAGAGGATTCCTCGCTCACTTTTTAAGATAATTAATAATGAAGACCTAAAGTCTTTGTTATAGTGCTAAAACTTTCCAAATCTTAGACACACCTTAATCGCAAAGATTTTCCACTATTTGTAAAACTTCACTGCTTGCCACACAAGTTGAATACATTATCTTGTTTATCAAGCTATTGGTAGCTGATCTCCTTCCTAAACTCTAATTAGTAGTGATCACCAAATCTTTCTGCACCACCATGAACTTGATCAATCAACAATTAGAAACTTCTTAGCTGTCATTTTTCCCTCTCGTTTTCTTTTTCTTAAAAAATTGTCAAAAAAGTAATTAACATAATTTTAGGTTGGATAAAAATCCTATAGTTGCTAATTTTTTTTTTTTAATTGGACAAAGGTGTATCCCTTGGCCTGTAGGGTATTCAATGGATAAAATACCTCTTATTGTAGGTCAGAATATATATTACTATCTGTTAATGACTTGGTGTTTGTATCACTTCTCTATAAAGATCTATTTGCCTTTCTTAAGGCATGCATAAGAGAAAACGGTTAGCTGTATAATGGGATAAACTTACAGAAGAAATTCAAGAGGTTTGAGATTATTTTAAAACATATAAGAAGAAACAATGAAGAAACCCACAAGACTAGCACTTGAATGGTTAAAACTTATAAAAACAATTGCAACTAATTTAAGATCAACTCGCCTTCCATAAAGCCCAACCACAAGAGATTCAAATAAAGAGACGACTCACAATCACCAATCTCTAAGAGAGGTGAAGAAAAATGAGATTTCTGTAAAGAGATAATAAGGAATAAGTTTTTCATTCCATATTCCAAAGTTGAAAATAATACATGGCATTGAGCAATTACATAGCGAGATGCCATCCTATCTAAGCTTTGTATCAACTAATACAATTGCAAGGAAAACAACAAATGAAATTCTGGCTAGTTACACAATTAAAATGAAGGAAGAAGGAACCACTAGATAAAAATTCATGGATGCAATTTGCTGCACTTGAACATTATTGGTAGCATCTTCTACTATCCCACATGGCGAAATTTAGGGGAGATATTCAAAGTAGAATTTGTTAGAGGTATCCACCAACTAGTCATAAAAGCTTAACCCCTAATCACCCATTTGATTGCATCATTAGTCTCACGATTAAAATCATACACATTCAGATGTGCAATGACCCCTGCTCGATTTAAGCTTCATAACTGACTCAATACTTAGAATTTGAAGATGATCTGTAGTTCGTTAGAAAATAGACATTTGATATTATCTGCTTCTTTGTAGTTGTCAAAATTAGAGCTGGTTTTCCCTTTCAAAACATAAATAGAATTTGGGAAAATATTTAACAAAGAATCTGGAAAATTAAAAAAAGTGGCCATGGAGGGAAAATTAGCTAAACTTCTTGTTTAAGGCTACTAATTACCTTGGTACCTTTTTAGGCCCACATACTCTTCGAAGGCACCAAGGCAACAATGAACTTGGAGAACCAAATCCTTGAGCCCTATATCCAAGAGTTATCATTGCCCCTACTTAAATCATGATCTTGGTTTGGAGGAGTAGGTTGAACCTCTTATTCTGTTCTGCATCAACCAACCCCCTTGAGGAGAATTTGCCTTAAATCTTCATTGTAGTCAATGTCATTCCTAATGTAAGGAGTAAGATCCCCAACATTAAAGGTGGTGGAAATAATCATGTCTCTTAAGAGTTCTATCGTATGGGCATTCTCACCCACCTTTTGTATAACTCGATAAGGGACCTCCCCCATAGCGATAAGCTTATTCTGTCTCTTTGAAGGGAACTTCTCTTTCCTTAAGTGTAGTCATATAAGATCTCCTGGTTTGAACTCAGGATAAGTGCAGTTCTTGTTAGCCTTAGACTTCTATTGCTCATTCATTTTCTCAATTTCTGCCCTCACTTGTTCATGTAGCATTTTCGTCCCCTTAGCTCTTACTTCAGCCTCAAAGCTCACCTTAGATTCTTAAGTAATGGGAATAAGATTGATGGGAGTGAGAAGATTAAGGCTATAGCACAATTTAAAGGAAGAATAAGAGGTAGTAGAAAAATGAGCTCGATTGTAGGCAAACTCAGCATGAGAGAGCTTGGCATCCCAATTCCTCAATATCTGACTCACCATACCCTTGCTAAGGTAGTGAGATTTGTCACATCTGTTTGTGCATCAGTTTAAGGGTAACAATTAGTGCTAAAAAGCAACTTAGTCCCTACTAATCTCCACAAGCATCTTCATGAATGTGATATAAAGTTGGGGTCCCTATCTAAAACAATGGTCCTTGGGATACTCGAAGCCTAATAATCTCTCAGGAAAGGAGATCCATGATAAGTGCTTAATGTATACATCATTTTAGGGCTATTTTGCCTCATTTTTAGGAGAATTATGTGCTTAATGTTATTATTTATACTCCTATTCTCGATTTATGCTTAGGTTTGGTTGTTTGATACGTTTTGCAGGATTTTTAGGCCTTTTTACCTAGCATTTAACTCTTAATAGATGTATTTTCACCTCCCCCATGGATGTGATGTGCACCCATGGAGCAAGAAAAGAGCAGAAAAACGGTTCCAACTCGTACCATGGTAGGACCATGGTGTCTGCCACGGCTTGTGGTGAGTTGAGAAACTGCTGCCTCTTCATCTTCCTTCGACTGTATGGTTGAAAACGTCCGAGCCCTCCTATGAAAGGGTTTCGTTCAAAAGCAGAATAGAAGGGTATATGCATATAGATATAGATAAAAAGCAAGCAACAGCAACATAGTTTATCTTTTTCTCAAATTTTTGCTCTCTTTAGTTTGGATTTTCATTTTGGTATTTGTATTGGTGAGAAATCTTGAGCGTGACTGTTTGATCTTGAGGTGGTTCAAAGCCCTTAGTTGAAGGCTATTCTTAGTCAAGCCCTTCCGCTTAGATTTCGAAAACATTAGCTAGTTCTTTAATCCTTAATTATGAGCGAGTAGTTTTTATTTTCTCTAGGGATTTAGTAGTTCAAGAAAGTATAGTTGAATCATGTTTTAATCTAAAGAATTGTACCTATTTTCATGATTGGTTTGATTTTATTCTATCAAGTGATTATCATATTGTGAGTGGATTTTTGGCCAAAATTTGCTTGCACATGTGAAACAATTGAGTAAAAAACTGGAAGGTAACATTTGATTGTTAGATGCCTGATAAAACCTGATATAACGTCGTCTCGAAAGAAAGATTCATACGTTAGGAGGATATAGAGTGTAATCAAAGATGTCTGACTTGGATTAAGACAAATTAGTTTGAAAGAATGACTTTTGCTTAGTTTAGGCAAATCTTGTTGAGCTCAAAAGAGTAGACTAAGTTTTTGGATAGATTGCAAATCCTTGAAATTAACCGGTTAGAGAAAAGCACATAATTATCATTTTAATCCAATTAACTTTCATAACTATATGGATTCCTAGGCATGTTTCCTTAATTGATTTAAAAATTAGTGAATTAGAAGATGTTGAATCGAACCCTCTGGAATTAGAATTTTACTTAGCATATTTTGGTAGACAAAACGCGAGAGACTATATTGGCCCCCAAGGAGCGATCTTTTTATCTATACTACGACAACTCGTGCGCTTGCGGTAGTGGTTAAGTTTTTGGCGTCGTTACCGGGAATCAATCTGTTAATTATTGAGTTAGTCTTATGAAAGTACTAAGTATTTTATTGTCTTTTACTTTTGTTTTTTTTTCTTATCTGATTACGCTGGTAGTGCTGGTGATAGTACTTACAGGAACTTTTCCTGTTTGTGCGAAGTCCAATCTTGTACGAACTCAATCCTGAGATTGAGAGGACTTTTTACTTAAAGAGGAAGAAGCAAAGGATTGAAGAACAAAGACGTGAGACAAGAAGGAATCCAACAAACATGGTGGGAGAAGGAGGTGACCAAAGAAGGACACTTCGAGATTTCGTTACTCTTGGAGTCCAAGGGATCGCCTCAAGCATCGCTCACCCAACTGCTGATGCCAACATTTTCAGCTCAAATCGGCACTCAGTTCGATGGTGTAACAATCCTAGTTTAGAGGAACGCCTTTGGAAGACCCGAATCTGCAGCTCTTGGTCTTCTTAGAGGTGTGCGATACGTTAAAACTTAATCGAGTCTCCACTAATGCTTATTTCCTTTCTCATTGAGGGATAAAGTAAGGGCTTGGTTACACTCTTTTCCATCTGGATATATTAGCACTTGGGATGAGTTGACAAGAGCCTTCCTTGCTAAGTTTTTCCCTCCGAGCAAAACAGCAAGCTTGAGAAATTAGATCACCAACTTCACGCAAAAAGATCAAGAGATGCTCTATGAAGCCTGGGAGTGGTTTAAAGATTTGTTGCACTTATGCCCTCAGCATGGTCTTTAGCATTGGATGATTATCCAACCTTTTATAATGGTGTGACCAACTTGTGAGGGCCACTATTGATACGTCAGCAGGATGAACCTTCATGAACAAAACTGAGGATGATTTTAATGGTCCACTGAATGAAGCCAACCCAAATGGGTTAGAGTTAAGCTTGAAATTAATGCACTTGCTTTACTTTCTACTAAAGCAAATGCTATGACTCAAAGACTGGATCGAATGAATGTTAATGCTGTGAATTCTAGTGCCCCTTTCCCTTGTGAATTTGTGGTTCTGTTGAGCATGTAACTTTGAATTGTAAAGTTAGGAGCCCTTGATCCTAAGAGCCTAGTAAAGCTAACTATGTTCAAAACTTCAACCCAAGACCGGCCATTGACTCTTACTCTAGTACCTATAATCCGAGTTGGAAGAATCATTCAAATTTCTTCTATAAGTCTAATCTATACACATTGAATATGCCCCCTATGAATGCTAGACCATCCCCTGGTTTTCAAAGACCCTCGTTCCCTTCTCAAATGCCCTAGAAGTCCAATTTAGAAGCAACGATGTAAAGTGCGCTTATGGCGTAACAAAAACAAGATGAGTATATTAAGCAATTAGCCTCAAAGGTTAATGTGCTTACCACTTATAATAGGATGTTGGACGCCCAAATTGCCCAAAAAGCTAGTTTTTCATCTATGGCCCCAAACAGACTTCCTAGCCAGCATGAACCTAACCATAGGGAGTAATGCAATGAAATGATTTTGAGAGGAGGAAAGCAATTAAAGGGACCTAAGGAGATTACCAACGATGAGTCTTTGCTTGATAAGAATGAGCATGTTGAGAATCTCAAGAAAGAGATGTCTTTGCCGTCTAAGGAGTTAATGGATGATGTTGTGCATAAGCCTAATGTGGTTCCTAAGGACCCTATGATCATTCCCCCAAAGTCCTACACCCCACCTTTACCATTTCCTCAGAGGATGACTCAAGCAAAACTTGATATGCAATTTGGGAAGTTTTTGGAAGTCCTTAAGAAACTACACATAAACATTCTATTTATTGAAGCCCTAACTCAAATGCCTTTATATGCTAAATTTTTGAAAGAAATTCTGTTTAACAAAAGAAAGTGAAGAGCACGTAACTATAGCTTTGACTGAAGAATGCATTACCGTGATCCAAAACAAGCTTCCAGCTAAGCTGAAGGATTTCGGTAGTTTTTTAATTCTCTACCTGATAGGGAATGTGCCTATAAATCATGCTTTATGTGATTTAGGGTCAAGCGTGAGCTTGATGCCCCTTTATATGTGTAGAAAATTAGAACTAGGAGAGATAAGACCAACTACTGTCTCCTTACAATTGGCGGACTATTTTGTAAAATACCCTATAGGAATTTTAGAGGATGTTCCAACAAAAGTATGGGATTTATATGTACCAGTAGACTTTGTGATTCTAGAAATGGAGGAGGATACACAGACTCCTATCATTCTTGGGAGACAATTCTTGGCCACCGCAAGGTGCCGTATCGATGCGAAAAATGGTACACTATCTTTAGAGGTGGGAAATGATCATGTGGAGTTTAATTTACTAAAAGCCACTAAGTTCCCTTCCGTTTCTGATAAGTGTAATAAGATTGATGCGGTTGATGGTTTAATGTAAGGAATCGCGTTTAACCTTGATTCTAATGATCCACTTGAGCACTTGATGTTGAACAATAGCACTACTAAAGATGAAAATCTGGAAGTAGCCGAGTATGCTCAATTTTTGGAAGCCTCTCCACTAGTTCTCCCTTCTCTTGCTATGGTGGAATCATTGCAAGATGAAAGTAAGCCCTCGATTGATGAGGTAAAAGTTCCCGAGGTAGAATCGAAACCCCTCCCTTCATCCTTGAGGTATGAATTTCTTGGACTGAAATCTTCATACCCAGTATTTGTGAATACAAGTTTGAATGCAACCCTAATTGACTCTTTGCTTAGAGTACTTAGGAAGCATTGTAAAACCATAGGATACAACCCTTGATGACTTAAAAGGAATTCATCTTTCTTTGTATATGCGTTGAACCTTAATGGAAGATTACCATAAGGATTTAATTGAACACCAAAGACGATTGAACCCTAGCATGCAAGAGATGGTAAAAAAGGAGATTTTGAAGTTGCTTAAGGCCAGCATTATTTACCCTATCTCTGATGGTGTGTGGGTAAGCCCGGTCCATGTTGTACCTAAGAAAGGAGGGATGACTATTGTTAAAAGTGAGAATAATAAGCTAATCCCTACTAGGACTGTCACAGGCTAGCGTATGTACATTGATTATTGAAAACTAAATAAAGCCACCCAGAAAGATCACTTTCCCCTTCCCTTCATTGACCAAATGCTTGAATGATTGGCTAAAAACTCATATTTTTGCCGCTTAGATGAATATTCGCGATTCTTTCAAATCCCTGTCTATCCTAATGACCAAAAAAAGACTACTTTTACTTGTCCTCATGGTACTTATGCATATAGAAGAATGCCATTTGGGTTATGCAATGTCCCTATCACATCTCAACGTCGTATGATGTCCATTTTTTCTAATTTTGTAGAGGACATAATAGAAGTCTTTATGGATGATTTTTATGTGTATGGTGCAACCTATGATCAATGCTTGAATAACTTATCTAATGTTTTGCAAAGATACAAATATGTGAATTCGGTTTTGAATTTGGAGAAATGTCATTTTATGGTACAAGAGGGGTTGTCCTTGGTCATGTTATCTCTAGCAAGGGCATTGAGGTTGACAAATAAAAGATGGAGGTGATTGAGAAATTGCCACCACCAACTTCTTTAAAAGGTGTGAGGAGTTTTCTTAGACACGTCGGTTTTTACTGGCAGTTCATTAAAGATTCTTCGAAAATTGCAAAACTTCTCACCCAATTGTTTGTCAAGATGTGCATTTTGAATTTAATGAAGAATGCTTAAGTGCTTTTCACATGTTAAAAGAGGCATTAATCACCACCCCAGTAATGCAAGCACTAGATTAGAAGCTACCTTTTGAAGTAATATGTGATGCAAGTGACTATACAGTGGGTGCTATTTTAAGCTAATGAAAGGACAATAAGCCATATGCGATATACTATGCTAGCCGTACTCTTGACGAGGCACAAGTGAATTATGCCACGACTAAGAAGGAATTCTTACCAGTTGTCTTTGCCTTGGAAAAATTTAGATCCTACTTGATTAATTTTAAGGTCGTTATTTTCACAGACCATACTGCTCTGAAACATTTAACTGACTCCAAACCCGACTCATCTGATGGGTTCTCCTTCTTCAAGAATTTGATTTGGAGATCAAAGATAAGGCTGGGTTGGCAAATATGGTTACCGATCATCTATCTCATTTAGGCCTAGAAGGCACTCATAGTGAAGAGCTCCCTATTGATGACTCTTTCCCAGATGAGCAGCTATTCGCTATATCCCAACAAGCTTCCCTATGGTATGCTGATTTGGGGAACTTCAAGGTGTGCGGAGTGTTACCTCCAAGATTGTCCTACCAATAAAGAAAGAAGTTCTTTACCGATGCCAAATACTATGTTTGGGAAGAACCTTTCCTTTATAAACTATGTGGAGATGGGATTTATAGAAAGTGCTTGTTTGAAGATAAGGTCTGTAGTGTCTTACACCATTGCTATGCTTCAACCTATGGTGGCCACTTTGGACAAGATAAAACGATTGTGAAGGTACTCCAAGCACGCTTCTATTAGCCCACGCTCTTTAAAGACACAAGGAGATTTGTTATGACTTGTGACAGATGTTAGCGAACAGAGAACATTTCCAAGAGGCATGAAATGCCTCAAAGTGGTATACTTGAGGTAGAGTTATTTCATGTATGGGGGATTGACTTTATAGGTCCTTTTCCTCCTTTCCATAACAACATTTATATCCTTGTTGCGATTGACTATGTTTCTAAGTGCGTGGAAGTCATTGCCTCCCCAACAAATGATTCCAAGGTTCTCCTTAAGTTTCTCAAGGAAAATATTTTTATAAGGTTTGACGCACCAAGAGCTCTTCAAAGTGACAATGGCACACACTTTTGCAACAAGCCTCTTGAATTACTATTAAAAAAATATGGAATATTTCATAAGATCGCTACGCCTTACCATCCCCAAACAAGTGGGCAGCTGGAGCTCATAAATAGAGAATTGAAGACCATATTGGACAAAACAGTGGATCGATCCCGCGAAGATTGGTCCTTCAAGCTTGATGATGCTCTTTGGGCATACTGCACTTCTTACAAGACTCCTCTAAGCACCACTCTATATCGATTGGTGGTTTGGAAGTCTTGTCACTTGCCAGTAGAGATGGAACATAAGGCATATTGGCTATAAAGACACTCAATTGTAATCCTAAGCTGGCTAAAAAACGGAGATTTTTGCAACTAAATGAGCCAGATGAGCTAAAGTTGGAAGCCAGAGTTTGTGTATTTACAAAGAGCAAACTAAGAAGCGGCACGATAAACATATTATGAAGAAAAGGCTTGAAAAAGGTGACATGGTCCACTTATTCAACTCCTAACTGAGATTATTTCCGGGCAAACTAAAATCCCAATGGTCAGGCCCATTTAAGATCACCAAGGTTCAACCCAATGGAGCAGTTGAAATATGGAGTGAGTCTACCGGTGCGTTTATAGTTGATGGACAACAATTAAAGCCATATATTTTGGGACAACCTATTGATAAAGCCAATGTCCATACACTTACTGATCCGGACCAGGCATAGAAGAAGGGTCAAAGAGCACTCTTGGGAGGCAGCCCAAGTTCTTTTTCTTTTTTCTTTCCTTAGCTTTTATTTTTACTATTTTTGTAGTTTGTGGAAAAAAAAAAAGAAAGAAACAGAAGAAAAAAACTATGGATAAAATGTTTGGCACCACAACCAGATCTCCAGAACTACGGTCGTTGGGTGTCAACCTAGTTTTAAAAAAAAAGAAACAGAAAAAAATTGATAGAAGATGTGTCAATAGATACCACGGTTTGATTGTGGTGAACACCACAGCTCGGGGTGTACTGCTATGGCCCGCAGTCTAGGTTTTTGATTGCGGTGACCACTCATCTCCCTCATAATTCATCTTTAACCTCGAGCCTCTCTCTACCTCCATTTTCTCTCTCTAAACCCTTCATAGCTAATACCTTCAATCCTCCCTTATTTCTTCTCCATTTTCACTCATTTTCAGCCAAAATCATCCCCTTTCACTCAATCTTTTCTCTTTCCCCATGAATTTCATCTATTTTCTTCTTCTTCTTCTTCTTCAAACTCATCTCACTTCACTCATCCACCATACCCATCTTTTTCCCTCCATTATTCTTCTTCTTTTTCCTTAATTTCTTTATTTTTTTCTTTAAATTTTTCTATTTAGTTTTTAGTTTTGGTTTTTGTTTTGGTTTTTGCAACAATGGTACCAACCAAGTGACAAAGAAGCACCAAGGAGGTCGGTTCTTAAAGTCAAGCAGCACCTCGACCTCAAAGGACATCCCAACCCTCTAGCAATGCGCGTGCTAAAGGTAACATTTCTCACCCTCTTGGTTTGAGACATCCTGATGATATTGCTAGATATAATTGCTTGAATGAATGTATGGTTGTAGCAACTAGATATTATGATGAGGAACCGTTAGCTCAATTAGGAATGTTGGATGATATTCGATGGTTATTTGCACGAGGTGGTTTGTGACACTTTTTAGAAATCAAAGAGCATGCATATCAGGACTTGACCCTAGAATTCCTAAGTACACTCCATGCCGAGTTCACTAGAGGGCCTCAATGTCAAGTTGGATACATATCGTTTTATTTGCCGGGGCAATTATATGAACTAAAACTAGGTACCTTTAACAGTATCTTTGCTTTTCCACCTATTATGAATTTACGAAACCGCCAAATCCCCCGCGAATTCAACCTGAAAGCATTTTGCGATGAACTTTTGTGGAGTGTTAGATACAACACTAGTTCATCGAACTGCACACATATTACAAATCCTTGAATTAGAGTAGCTCAGCGTATTTTTGCTTGTTCCCTTTTTGCTCGAGACGATAGTCTGAATGTCCCTAGGTTATCTGAGTTGTACTTCTAGTCAAGTATGCTTGATGGTGTCCAGTTTGAACCAGGTTCATTTTTAGCCAGGCAATTGCATAGTGTTGCTGTTAGCACTGAAGGTAGGATAGTCATTGGTGGTATCGTGATTACTATTGCCAGATTTTTGGGTGTTGAACCTAATCCTGAAGATAAAGTTTCCGGGTTCGAGCGGCTTGATCAAGCTACTTTTGAAATTATAAACTTTTGTAAAGTTGAGGTTAGGCGTTTATATTGGATTTCTCCTGGGGACTAGCTTTTGACACTTCCCAATGTCACTTGAACCACCTTATTTCATTGGGCTAACCTTCATTGGGTACCTGGTGATGATGAGGTCGTTTGACTCGCACCCCATCATCCAGCCCCTCATTCTAGTCAAGTTGGGCCTAGTTCTTCCTCTTAACCACCCCTTCTGACTATACTGACCTCCAAGACGCCCTTAGATCTATTCAAAAGGAGCAAGTTTCCCTTCGAGCATTTGTTACTTCTGAGGACACCGCTCTTCGGGACTTTGTCTAAGAGCACCACGATGAGCTTTGTGGGATGCTTGCTGCCCAAACTTAATATTTTCAGGACTATAGGGCATGTCTAGAGACCTGACAGGATTAGAATAACTCTTATGGCCAACCACCCCATCCTACCCCACCACCTCCTTTCTAATTGCTCTGTGCTACCCCCTTTTCTTTTTCTATTGTATGCCCACGTTGAGGGAAATGTGTGATTCAAGCATGTGGGAGTTGGTCATTATATTTAGCGTGTGATGCCCAATTTGGTTTGGTGTGCCTGTGCTTTGTATATGTTGTTAGTGATAGTTTTTGGAGTTTTTGTTTTAGGTTTTAGTTTTGTTTAGCAGTATTTCAGTAGTGCATTTAGTTTTCTCTTCATTCTAGGTTGCATTTTAGTTTTTCTTTTTTAAGTTTCATTTACATTTTAGTTTGCATTGCTATTAGGAGTATTAAAAAAAAAAAGTAGAATTAAAGGAAAAAAATCCTCCGATGATGATCTTTCTAGATTTGATAGATTTCTTTGGTTTAGTTTGATCCTTTGATTTAGCCAAATTGTGCATAAAAATGTTTGAGAATAAGTTTTTGAAATGAGCTCCATGCTTTGACCACATGTCGAGTGTGAGTTGATTACACTGTGTGTCTTTACATCAGTTTTGGCATGTGTTTATTAGTGAGTTAGTCATGACCTTGGTAGATGCCCTGTGAGCTTTGAGCTTTTAGAGGGTATTTATCAATTTAGTCTAATATTTTCTTTCATGTGTGGCTCTTCCTTGACGTTATTTCTCTAAAACTTGCTTTGATTCTCATTCAAGATCACATTTCACATATGCATTTAGGCAATATGATTGAGGTATTTTTCTTTGATTTGTTAAATCCCATGGCTAAATACCCATTGTTGTTGTGCATTGTATTCCTTGCTAGCTCCTTTGAGCATATGTTTGATTTTCTTAATTTAAACCTCCTATTACAGCTCATGGCCAAATACTTGTCATACCCTTACGTCAAGACTAGAAGGGCGTTTCATTCTTTTGCATCAATATTAATAGGGCATCAGTAAGATGGATTGTTCTCTTCTAGTGAATTTTGGCTGTTCGGTGAAGGGATGTGAGATTTTGATAAATCCTTTGTTTTATTGTACAAAGTTTGGAAAAGAGTTGGAATTTAAATTTCATTATGGATCTCCCCTTGGCTATCCTTTTTGGAAAAAAACCGAAAGCCAAAAAAACAAAGAAAGGAGCATGAAAAAAAAGGAAACAATAAAAATAAAAAGGAAAAAAACGAAAACAAAGGGGAAGAAAGTGTTAGCCTTGTCAGGATTGTAAGTTATTTGTAATTTTCGACTCTTTCTCTCTTCAGTAGAAGATGTATTTTGTTGATAAATTATAATGGTCTAAAAAGGATGTCGTATGATGCATCGAAATTGTTTAGCTCTTAGTCTCTAGCTTCTAGCTCCTCATTTCCAAAACATTTGTTCCTCTCTTACCTTAACCCATGGGCCGATTACAGCCCTATGAAAGTCCTGATGATTGTCTAGTGTGTTTGCATATTAGTGATGGTGAATTTGAGAGCCTTATCAAGCTTATGGTAGATTTGAGTCCAAAGAATGAGAATTGAGAGAACATTCATTATTAGTAAACACATGAGTGATGATAGTCATATAACTATAGTGAGGTTCTATCGGCCTTGCTAACTTCACTTGTTTCATATGTTGAAATGACTATATTTGACGATTTGGGAAGATTGATTTAAATTTGACATTACGGTCTATTAAAAGGTTTTCAAAAATTTCATTTCTTAATCTATTTGTTAATGATTTTTGTATCTTTTTTCGCTACCTTTGGATCAGTTTTTCCATTTGAATGTTATCTATGTCTATCCTGAGGAGGTTGTGTATAGTTTTGTTTTTCTTTACATTGCTTGAGGACAAGCAACGGTTTAAGTATGGGGGAGTTTGATAAGTGCTTAATGTATACATCATTTTAGGGCTATTTTGCTTCATTTTTAGGAGAATTATGTGCTCAATGTTATTATTTATACTCATATTCTCGATTTATGTTTGGGTTTGGTTGTTTGATATGTGTTGCAGGATTTTAGGCCTTTTTACCTAGGATTTAACCCTTAATGAATGTATTTTGACCTTCCCCACGGATACCTATGTGATGCTACACCCGTGGAGCAAGAAAAGAGTAAAAAACCGATTCCAGCCCACACCACGGTCGAACTGTGGTGTCTGCCACGACCCGTGGTGAGTTGAGAAACTATTGGCGCTTCATCCTTCTTCGACTATATGGCTGAAAACGTCCGAGCTCTCCTATAAAACGGTTTCATTCAGTGGCAAAAAAGTAGGACATATGCATAGAGATATAGATAGAAAGCAAGCAAGAGTAGCATAATTTATCTTATTTCTTAAATTTTTGCTCTTTTTAGTCCAGATTTTTAGTTTGGTATTTGTATTGGTGAGAACTCTTGAGCATGAGTGCTTGATCTTGAGGCGGTTTGAAGCCTTATGTTGAAGGCTATTCTCAGTCAAGCCCTTCCGCTCAGATTTCGCAAAATGCTGGCTAGTTGTTTAATCCTTGATCATAAGCGAGTTGTTTTTATTTTATCTAGAGATTTAGTAGTTCACAAAAGTATAGTTGGATCATGTTTTAATCTAAAGAATTGTGCTTATTTTCATGATTGGTTTGATTTCATTCTATCAAGTGATTATCATGTTGTGAGTGGATTTTTGGCCAAAATTTGCTTGCACACTTGAAACAATTGAGTGAAAAACTGAAAGATGACATTTGATTGTTAGACTGATTAATAAAACCTGACATAACATCATCTCGAAAGAGAGATTTGCATGTTAGGATAACATAGAGTGCAATCGAATATGTTTGACTTGGATTAAGATAAATCAGTTTGAAAGAACAACTTTTGGTTAGTTTAGGCAAATTTGGTTAAGTTCGAAAGAATAGACTAAATTTTTTGATAGATTGCAAATCCTTAAAATTAACCGATTCCAGAAAAGCACATGCTTATCATTTTGATCCAATTAACTTTCATAACTACATGAATTCCTATTCATGTTTCCTTAATTATTTAAAAATTAGTGACTTAGAAGTTGTTGAATCGAACCCTCTTGAATTTAGAATTTGACTTAGCACATTTTGGTAGAAAAAACTCGATAGATTTCATTGGTCCCTGAGGAGTGATCTTTTTGTCTATACTATGACTACCTGTGCACTTGCGGCAGTGGTCAATCCGCAATGTAAGCAGTATTATCACACTTATAGCAAGCAATGACCTGAGTCATCCTAGAGAACTTATCAACAATACCCATAAGAGCATCTTTAATTTTCCCCTGGGATTCCCTAGGAGGACCATAATGAAGTTAATGCTAATATCATCCCAAGGCCTTGTACGAATAGGTAGAGGAGTGCAGAGGCCTTGATGGAAGTGACCATTAGCCATATGGCAAGTCGCGCGTCGTGTGATCAACTTGTGAACATCTGCAACTATTTTAGGATAATAAAGTGCCTCTTGAGTATTTCAAGGGTCCTATTAATACCAAAGTGGCTAGCTAAGGCTCCTCCATGAGCTTTTTGACAATGACCCACAAGAGACTTTTGGTGACGCAAAGTTTATTACCTTTGAAGAGGAAACCATTTTGCATTGCGAAAGAGCCAAAAGTAGAGGATTTCTCTACTACCTCTTCAAGGTATTCATCATCCATGTATAAAGGGTTAATAGAATGGAAACCAAAGGAGCTTGGCTTCAAGTACCGATAGCAGAGCATACCTCCTTGATAATGTTTCAACTATAATATTTTGTTTTCCGCTCCATGTTTGTGAGAGAAGGTGAAAGATTAAACAAATTCCGCTCATTTGTGTTCAACTTGTGTTGGCCATTCATTTAGTATAAGGCCTTGTAATTTGAAAGAAGCATAAAAGGCTTAGGCTTAAGATAATGATTTTAATATCAAGTCTTTGATGAGTCAATGGTAGAAGGATGCCAAACTATGAAAACTTTGAACCTTTGCGATAGTAATTAGGATGGGCCAATTCTTGATAGCTTCAACCTCAGACTCATCAACTTGAACACATAATTGAGAAACAATGTAGCTAAGAAAAATAACTTGGGGTGAATAGCTCACACTTTTGAAGCCTAGCATACAATGTTTGTTGCCTTAAGACCTGGAGCACTGGAGAAAGATGTTCAACAAGAGATCCCTCATTATGGCTATCTAATAAGATATCATCAAAGTACACCACCATAAGTTTCCTAATGAAAGGCCTTAGAACTTCATTTATGAGCCTCATGAAAGTGTTACAAGCATTAGATATACCAAAAGGCATAACTAGCCACTTATACAACTCATACTTGGTCATCCAAGCAGTCTTCCATTCATGACCCATGCAATTCATCAAACATATCATCCAATCGAGGAATGGGAAATGTATACCTGATGAATAATGTGGTTTATGGCCCTAGAATTAACACACATACACGAAGTCCCATCTATCGTAGGCACTAAAGGGTGAGAACTAAAAAAGGACTCAAACTCTCTTTAATGTGTTCATGGTCAAGCAACTTTTGGACTTCTCTTTAAAGTTCTTTTGATTCATTAAGATTGGACCTACAGGGCAAGTTGTTCGGAAAAGGAGTGCCTAGTAGGAGATTAATTTGGTTCTCTATTCCTCTCAAAGGAGGTTGTCTCAAGTGTAAATCATTGGGGAATATATCCTCAAACTCTTTTAAGAGTGATTGAGGTAGAGAATGCAAAGGTTTCACTTCCTCACTTGTGTTTGTTTCCATTGCTATCGAGGTAAATAAAGGCTTTCTCTTACTAATAACTCCCCCTAGCTGTGTTTCACTCATTTAAAGGCTTTTCTCACTTCCCTTCCTCGATTTCAGGTTGTGGGGTTTGGGTAGAGGTAATAGAGCCAGTGTAAAACTATGACCCTTATGCTTGGGTGTATATGCATTAGCATCCACCAAATAATAACATCTCCTAGTACCGCCCACGCGGGGACTGGGAAAATTCAGATGCAAGCAACCTTTCCTCTATAGACATCTCTACCCATAGAGAGATAAACTGTGAGAAGGAAATTGCAAACAACTTCTCTACTATATAAACCAATCAAAAAGAAAATAATTAAGAGCTTGCTAAGAAGTTGGGTGCACCTCGATTGGAATTGAAGCCTTTCAATGGGTATCATTGATGCCTCATTGGTATAACTTCCCCTATCGATAATGATCAGACACACCTTGCCTCTAGTTGTGCACCTTTAGTAGAAGATTTGCTCACATTGGCTTAGCATGTGAGTAGCCTCTTTGATAAGGAGTGTCATTTCTAACCACCAATAGCTAACCCATATCCGATGTGATCTAGGTAGTCTCATTGATCTCTACTTCTTCTTTACTGGTTTCCTCCTTAATAGCTTGGGTTTCCTCTATGTCTCTAATGTTGAGAGTTTATGATTGGGGCAATCTACTTGAAAGTGCCAATATCCATGACATTTGAAGCATTTATTTTCATTCAACATCTTTAGTAGGTCACTAGCAATCCCCTTACCCTTGTGAAGGGCTTTAACGGATGTGGGGGTATTGTCGACTTTGTTGTGGGAGGAGGAAACCTTGGCGGTGCTTTATCGGCGATTTTCTACCCTTAAGTTGATTCTCAATCTTAATAGCAAGTTTCCAAGGCTACCTTGTTGGTAATTTTAAGAGACAACCCCTTAATGAACCTAGCATTCCTAAGTTTGGTTTCTTTGTTTAGTCTAACCTTGTTTGGAGTCGTTTTAAGCTCTGTAGTACACTCTTCCACCTTAAGATTCTATTAGCTAAGAGAGGTGATTTTCAGGCAGATATCTCGCTTGTATAAGAGGAAGGTAAGAACCCCTTGTTTATGTGTTTCTTAAGCTTAGAGTAAGTCTTGACCCTAGAGTTAGCTTCCTCGATTCTTCTTCAAATTCTCATTAGCACAAAGAGGCATAGCCTTTCATCTTGAGAATTGCCAACTTGAAAGATTTTTCTTCATTACATGCCTTCGATTCAAAGATGCTTTCAATGGCTTGCAGCCAGTTAAGATAGTTCTTTGAGTTAAGATTGTCATCTAGTTTCAATGCCTTAATCTTAAGTACACTAAGGCCATCCCTTAGATACCTTTTTCTCCTAGCTCCTCTATCCTTATCTTCCTAATCCTTATGGGAAGAGAAAAGGGTATATAAATAGTCCTAACATCTAACTTTTGGTTACAATGGCCTCTTCTTCTAGTAGGAATGGATCCTCTTACTTACTCAAGCACCTTTGTGAGCTGTTTTATTTGCTCTTGAAACTCAAGTACGACTCTATCTTTCCTCATATTATGATCTTGCTCAAGAGGAACTCGTACAGAATAAGAAGGGTCTCCTTTACTAGCTATGATTGAGAGTTTACAATGTCTAATTTGGGGCGGAAGTGTGTTTGGGCTCATTCTGGGTGGGCTAAAAGAAAAGTGTAGAGGAAGATATTTAAAGCAAAATATAGCAAAATGAAAAGAACTAAAGCAACAATCCAATACAAAACTTAAGGATTTGGCGGTTCCCCAAATGAAGGACCATTTTATTGTGATACCGCTTAAAGCATGAGAGAAAAATTCTTTGCCAACTAAAGGCATAAACATGTAGAAGAAATCTAAGAGCTTAAAGATGATCTAAAAACCCACATGAAGAACCAAGAAAGAAATGCCACCAAACTAACACTAGCATGATTAGAACTTATAAAAATCATTACAACTAATTTAAGATCAACCCACCATTGAATCTCACAAAGCCTAAACACAAAAGATTAAAGAAAAGAGAAGACTCATAGCCATCACTTTCTAAGAGAGATAAAGAAAAATAAGATTATTATAGAGAGATAACAGGCAACAAGCTTTTCATTTCATATTCTAAATTTGAAAATAATGCAAGAAATAAAGCCTTTATATAGTGGATGCCCTCATCTCTAAGATTTGCATCAACCAATAGAATTATGACGAAAACCAACATGAAATTTTAGCTAGTTGTACGATTAAAATAAAGGAAAATGGGGACCATTGGATAAAAATGTAAGGCTGGAATTTGTTGCATTTGTATGTGCTTGGTGGCATCCTCTGCCTTTAGAAAGGGAGGAATTTAAGGGAGATATTAAAGGAAAAATCTAGTAGAACTGTTCGACAGATATCTACAAAAGCTTAACTGCTAAATCATTCATTTGATGGCCTAATTAAGCGCATGATGAAAATCATGCATATCTAGACCTGCAATGACCCATGCTTGGTTCAAGCTTCGTAACTCACCTGATACTTGGAATTTTAAGGTGAACTATATACAGCTTCATGGAAAATAAAGATTCGAGGCTACTCATTGGTATATAGTTTGCCAAATTGGAGCCCATATACCCTTTCAAAACTGAGCTCGAAGTCAGGATAAGATTCTACTTAGAATTTAGAAAAAAAGGAAGAAGCTATAGAGGAAAAAGTAACTAAGCTCCTCATTTAAAGACATTAATTTCCTTGCCACCATCCTAGGCTTACATAGTTTCCATTAAGGGCCCCAAGATGAGAATGGCCTTGGAAGGTGATTTCTGGGTCACAAATATTTATTTTTATACCCTAAACTTTATGAAATTTTTGCTTTTGGCCCAACTATGGTTCAAAATGCAAATATTCAAAGTTTTGTGCTTTTTTCCAGAGCTAGGCTTATATTAATGTTTGAACTTCTTATGATGACTTTAATGGTAATAGTAATCACAATCTACTACTTATATCATAAATATTATATTTTCTATGATTAGAGACCACTATCCTTTATCCAGAAGTTCTTTGATTTATTTATCAAATACCTGGATATCCTGGAGTGCACCGTTTGTTTTACTCAAATAATAGTGTTGCGATTTAACAAAGTGGTTTTAGCAAATGTTCTATCTTTATCTAAAAATTTGAGAGGATTACCAGAGCAGAGTTCTTTGCATAATTGCTCTTATTATTCAGTAGTTTGCTCTTTAATGGAGATAATTCAATGCTATCTCACGTTGTGCAAGCATTACCATCTCACCACACTAGGTGCGTGCAAATTTAATTTTTTTGATGAGCATTTGTGGTCTGTGCGCATGGTGTATATGGTCTCCGAAAATTATTTTTGATAATCATATCATAAGAGGGTTGATCAGTAATTCATAAAACTAGTATAATACATTGGACTCCTAATTTTATGGATAACCCTTCTATTGACTCGCCGTGGCTCATAATGCTATTATTGGCTATCTTTACTTGTAAAGAATTCTTGGCTTTTCTCTACATAAATCCTGAAAATAATATTCTTTTTTTAAAGCATACAGAACAATTACTATTTATGTAGGCATATGATTCCCTCTAAATATACCTTTGTTGGGATATAGATACTATTAGGATTTATATTGGTAGCTTCATAACATATCTTCATAGTCATTTTCTTAACTAGTTCATCTTCATAGATTGGCTCACTAACAGTTCTAGTTTATAGCCAATGAATTTTCTATCTAGACTCATACTTTGATCTACGCTGTGTCTTGCGGGTTCAAAATGCATTATATTCATTTCACTGGTCATGCTAATTATATCGTCTTATTTAAGTTTTTCTTTGGCTATTAAAGATCCTTCTCCCTATTCTGATCTTGCACTCATGCTCCTTAATAATTGGGGTTGTAGGCTAATTTTACATCTCTCACCAATATTTATCACATTTTTCTTATTAACTTTTGTAGGGTTGGTAAAGCTAGATATCCATGAATGATCAATCTTTATCTCCCAAGGATTGGATTTAATTCTCTGGATCTTTTGCATCGGGATAGGACTTTTAAATTTTTTGGCCTCTATCATTGTTACCTTAGTCTTTAAATCTATATAACAACAACACCTCCTATTGTGGGTCCTACTTTTGCGGGGTTTGGGGAGATCCAGATGTAGGCAACCTTATTTCAACCGGCAGCCCTGCCCATAGAGAAGTTGATTCCAAGAAACCCACAAAATACAATTTTATGAAAATATTTTAAAGAAAAAGGATTTTGTGAAAACATTTTATGGAGCATAACTAAGGATAAGAAACAGGGAATTGAACTAAAAAGTACTAATAAATCAGGTGGCAGTAACTACATAAACATAAGTACAACATAGCAAAGGAAGGTATTATACCTTAACACACATAGGTATGCAGATGTGTCTCTTCCCAACTGCCTGTATTCTCTGCATACAAACACAGCATACAAAAAACCACAACCAAACCTATCCTACTATAACCAAGAGACCACTATGAGGCTAACCCTCTGAGATCTAAGATCTTAATCCTATCCTGCTATAGTTTCCTATCCTGAGCCATGTCCTCCATCAACCCTACGGCTTTTAAGTCCCCTCTGATCACCTCATCCAAACTCTTCTTTGGTCGTCTCGTCCCCTCCCTCTTTTACCTTCGAGAAAATTAATAATCTCATATCTCCTCACTGGAACGTCCACACTACTTCTTTTCATATGGCCAAACGATCTGAGTCTTATTTCTCTCATCTTACGTTCGATGGGAGCCACTTTAACTAAGGCTCTAATTACTCCATTACTAATTCTATCCATTCTCGTATAACCACACATCTATCTAATCATCCTCATCTCAGCAACCATTAACCTTTGAACTTGAGTCTTTTTTATAGGCTAACACTCCGGTCCATACAACACAGCAGATCTAATTACCATACGATAAACTTTGCCTTTTAATCCTATAGGCATCCTCTTATTGCACAACATGCCTGAAGCGTACTTCTGTTTTTACCAACCCTCTTTTATGTGCTCGTTAATGTCTTCGTCCATATCCCCTTTCTGTTAAATGATCAGCCTAGATATTTAAACTTCTCAACCTTTAGTATTGTCATCACATCAACGGTGACTACTCCCCTCTCATCTTCCCTTCCACTGAAATAGCAATATACGTATTCAGTATTCGATCTACTTACTTTAAAACCTCTAGATTCTAGACTATGTCTCTATCGCTCCAACTTGCCATTAACTCCCTCTCTGGTCTCATCAATAAGAACAATGTCATCAGTGAATAACATACACCATGGTACCTCATCTTAAATCCCTTTTGCAAGTTCATCCATAATTAGAGTGAAAAGAAAAGGGCTTAAAACAGAACTCTGATGCAGGCCTATATCAATGTGGAAGTCATTATTAACCCCTCTTGGTGTCCTAACACTCATCCTGCCTCCCTCGTACATGTCATTAATAACTCGAACATACTCAGGTGACACTTCTTTCTTTTCCAAGCATCTCTATAACACTTCACATGAAACTCTATCATATGCTTTTTCCAGGTCAATAAACACTATATAAAGATATACCTTTCTATCTATCTATGATGCCATGAGTCTTCTAAGGAGGTAAATCGCCTCTGTGGTTGACTTGCTAGGCACAAAACCAAATTGGTTCTCTGATATCAAAATATCATTCCTCAACCTTCTCTCAATCAGCATCTCCCATAACTTCATAGTGTGACTAAGCAATTTTATACCCCAATAATTATTACAATTTTGAATATCTCCTTTGTTCTTATACAATGGGATGACTGTACTAAACCTCCATTCTCTGGGCATCTTAGTAGTTCTAAAAATAACATTGAAAAGCTCTGCTAGCCACTTCAATCTCTCTTCATCCAAACACTTTCACACTTCCACCGGTATCTGATCTGGTCCCTTTACCTTTGCATTGGTCATCTTCTTTAGGATCTCTTTAATCTTATCCGTGGTGATAGGTTCACACAATCGAGGATCAAGTTGACCCTTACTACACTGACTTTCCCTACTTCTAAAAATCTTCCATCACTTTACCATTGAGGAGTTTTGCCATCTCTCCTTGATTTCTGCATCCTCAGCCAACACCTTACCATTTTCATCTTTGATGCACCTCGCGACATCTAAATCCCTTGTTCTTCTTTTCGTAGCCCTCGCCAGTTTAAAGTCTTTGGATCTATAGTATTATCTAATTTGTGGATAATTTTTTAGAAGATACTTAATGAATATCTTCCTCTTTTCATATCCATCCCAACTATTTTATCTTAAGGGATACGAGGTGTTTTGGAAATTCATCTTTTAAACTCACATATTATTCAGGTTGGTAACTGAATCCTATCAATCCATTATATAAATTAGTTTTAATCCCTATGATAATATGCATTATTAAATTTAGTATGCCTGATACCACAGAGCAATGCATAAACATCAATATTTTTGCCATAATATTTTAATGGAGTAATTTGAACTTGGACTCTTGTAACACGGATACCGATATTTTCTATCTTTGTTATGCTTAAGGATATTTTTTCAGTTAATGAGATTAACTTCTCCCACATCATACTCACAGTCTTTGATTTCTAGATCTCTTTCCATTATTTCGGATACGTATTTGCTTTTTAGTTTAAAGATAAGACTTTTTATGTGTAACACTCCCAAATTAAACATGTTTCATTATTTATATTCTCCTTAATAAATCACTCAATTGTAATCTGATAAATCCAATGATAGGGGCGTTACCACCGTCCCAAAGGACAAGGCTTGAAGTATGTGTCCTGGAATAACATAGTTAAGCATAACCTCAACCGTATACATTCACACATGATCATCCATTCACAATCCAGTGTTAACCAATGTAAGGTTTATAAACCATAGTAAGATAATTCACCATGTAATCTACATCCTCATACACCAAACAATTCAAAATACAACTTTAAAGTATGCATATACTGTATCACTGCTGATTCATACAGATTTCTTGGCTCAACTTACCCTCTTCTGCTGCTTGCTAGCATGAGGGCAATTCTCTGAGCATTTGCCTAAAACAAACATGAAAAACACTTCGAACTGTGAGCCGAAGCTCAGTACATGCATTCCTGAATTGCTAAACGATCATTGAAACACTGGTTGGGCCCGCCTCGTAATTCATTTTAAGTTAAAACAGTGAATGAGATGAATGTAAAACTGCATCGCTAGTTATTATTTGATAGTGAATCCCTTGATACTATTACAATCTATGGCTAGATGTACACCTGCCAAGCCGATCGAGGACCTGGCATAAAGTCGTGCAGGTAACTGAAGGGCGAATGCCCTATAGATGATAACTGATGGGGTCACCTATTAAGTGATACATCACTGTACAAAGTGACTCATTGATATACTTACCAAAACATGATAACGTTGATAAATACACTCTGATTTCTAAAGATACAGGCAATAGACGTACCTGAAGTCTTTAAAATGCAATTTCACTTGGTAATACGTATGCACAACAAAAAATGATAGACTAGGCCCCATTTCTATTTAAGAAATGTAATTATAGATAAATGTAATTTGTAAACCATGTTCACTAACATAATTTATAACTTTAATGAAAATTGATTAATTAAAAAGACTTCTGCAATCCCAATAATTCAATATAAGGTAGGTTAAACCAAAATGATCTAAAAAATAAATCAGTTAGGGTTATTAAACTTGAAATACAACAAGCTGATACAAAATAGATCAATTGGAATGATTGAGCTGCTAATAAAAAGATTTCAATTGATATAGATGAAATATGGGTTTCTGATATTTTTGAAATGGATAATGGAAAGTGTAATGCTTCAGAAATGGATAATAGAATGTGCGATGATTCTGAAATGGATAATAGAATGTTTAATACCATGAGGGGTGTTGTGAGGTTCATAAAGGCTCAAATAACCTCAGTTTGATCCATTAAGTATTGATTCCTTTCTTCACATAATATCGTTTGATGGTCTACATTAGAACAACCATATCCTTCACTACTGACCTCCAATTGAGATATAAAACCCTAATATGAAAAGCTTATAATGTCCACTAAAATGTTTATTTGGGACACAAAGCATTATGCACATAGTAAGGTCCCTAAAATTAGGGTAGAACACAGACGTGCACAATTTCAGTTCAATCTACGCAGTCGTAGCAAAATGACCATAACTTTTTCCGCATAACTCGAATTAAGGTCACTTAAATGGAATTTGAAAGATAACTCATTGATCTATCCACATACCAAAAATCACAATTTTTCAATGACCCAATCAACACCAGTTTTTCCGTAAATTCCCCTATTCACAAATACTCTCAGTTTCGATGTATTCTGCATAGTCTTCAGTAAATTGCTCATAACTTTGTCCACACAGCTCAAAATGGAGTAATTCTAAAGCCTGTTGAAAGCTAACTCATCAAGATATCACTACACAAAAATTCATAAATTTTGATGCGCCAATTAATACCAGTTTTCTCCCGAAGTAACCCCTGTTTTAGGTCTGTTTACTGCTTAATAATCACATTTTACAATCTTTTCTTCAGATAACCACCCATTAAAATCACCCTCTAACTTATATGAATCACCATAAACATCTCTATACTCATTATCAATACCAAAGATCACAAAATCTCATTTAAAACAATCAAAATCCACCATCACCACCTAAACTTGCATGATCATGAACAACTTCAAATATTACTTGTTTTTAAGATGATCCAATCAATAAAACATTAAAATAACTCTTGTTCTTATCAAAATAACATGATCAATAATCAAATCTAACATAAAAATCCAAAATTAAACTTGATTAGGCTAGGGTTTTTACCTTGCTTAGTGATCACAATGGAGAGATAGAGATGTTGCTTGATGTGGGAGGTGTTTGGGTGGTTGATGGTGGTTGATGGGATGGTGGTCAATGGCTATGGTGGTGGAGCTAGCGGCTGTAGTGGGTGGGCAGCGAGGGGCTGGCCAAATCAGTAGAGAAGGAGAGAGGAAAGAGAGAGGAAAGAGCCTTGGTGTTTTGTACTTGAGTTTTTACTTGGTTGCAAATGAATCAAATAAATACTTGGCTGAAATTTTGAGTCCCCAAAAATATCTTTTGCTAATTATAATTAGGTGCAAATGATAGTGCTTAACTTAATTTAAGTAAACTAAAATTTTTGGGCTAAAATTTGAGCACAAAATGAATCGAGCCGCAAACCGGGCCCAAAAAGATTGGGCCAAACTTAATGAATTTTGGCCCAAGTTTTTGCATGGTCAAAACTTAGATGTTTTTGTGACATTATGAAAAATAATTTGATGCTTAATCACATTTATCAGAGCCTATTATCGATTCATCTGAAATTCTTACGGTAAATGAGACTTGAATTGCAAAGTGGAACCCGAAATGGATTTTTCCAACTGGGATGATTAAATGAGATAAATAAATATGAAAAATTAATAGTATGGCTTAATTAGATAAGTAAACATAATTTAGGGTCGGGCCATTACAGCCTTCCCCCTTTAAAGGGTTTCGTCCTCGAAGCTTATGAACTTTGTCAAACATGCAAGGTTATTTCAAATAAGTATGGGTATTCGGCTTTCACTTTTTTCTCAGTTTGTCAAGTAGCTTCTGAGGAGGTATCATTTGCCCAAAGTAATTTAGTTAAAGATATCTGCTTAATGCTTAACTGCTTAATCCTATGATATAACATCTGAACTGGGTGTTCTTGAAAATACAAGGCCCTCAATGACGGCAATGGATTTAATTATGACGGTGTGGTCAAGATCTGAAGTGTACTGCATGAGTTATAAGGTAAGGAACACATTATGCACGTGTTTGAGTTATATAGGCAGATCTGGCAGACAAGCTATGAGATTCAACCTTTCAATCAACGTGTGTGGTCCAATAGATCTTGGCCTCAACTTAATTCGTAATTCAACTCCCTTACACCCTTAGTTGGTGAAACTTTCTGAAAAAAACCTTATCATATACTCGAAATTCCAGGAGTCTCCTTCTGTTATCTATATAGCCTTTCTGTTGGATCCAATGGTATGTTTTCAAGAGTCTTTTGACAAATGTCACCTTAGTGAATATTAGAGAAGATCTTCATGACCCAAAAGATGATGTTTGTTGTCAATGTCTGTCCTCATTTTATCCTAATGTTGCATATGGGATTCTCTGCTGGTGCTATCACAGCGTCGACCATTGGGAGTTTCATACTTTCTTCAAATGCAAATGTTGGTTGTAGGTCGTGAAGTACTACAGGCTCCAACTTAGAAGAGTTAGATCCATTGGTATTATTAGATGCTTGCACATCCATTTTCAGATGATAAGAACTGCTAAAGTTCAATCTAGTTCCAAAGGCTCCTTGAAGTGCATGCCAAAACAGTCTTAAAATCTCTGACGTCTATCAGGCACCACATCAGAGGGAATTCCATGACAAAATCTATTGAAATTGAATCCCTTTCTTAGGATTCTGCTTTATTCTTTAGAGCTAGGGATCACTATTATAATGCACTCTAATTTCCTCTATTAAGGAAGGTTGTAAGATGAGTGTCGGCAATTGAACATTCGCCTTCCCGCGCGACGCTAATAGAATGTCAAAGTCCTCCAGCTCTATCAAGAGATTCAGCTGAGTATTTACTACAGTGTTCAAGGTATGTTGTGCCTTCCTATTCAGGGCATCTGCCACAATATTTCTCTTCCTTGGTTGACATTGGATCTGCCACAACTGATGTTTCATGTCAACTGAGCTTCTTTTGAGAGAAGATGTACTTCAAGCTTTAATGATCAACATTGATTTTGCATTGTGCCCTGTATAAGTAATGTCTCTAAATTTTCACTGTAAAAATTATAGCTACTAACTCCTTATCATGGTTAGGTAATCCTTCTCATAAGGCCTCACTGCAAAAACTATAGCTGCTAGCTCCATATCATGGTTAAGTAATCCTTCTCATAAGGCTTAAGTTGTTAGGAGGCATAAGCTGCCAGTTTAATCTTGTTGCTAACTTTATTGCTTTCTTCAACAAATTGGTCAGGGAGGATAATATTTGTCAAATCCTTTCTAAACTCGTTAATTCCCTACCAAACTCAAATGGTTTCTAATCTCAGTGCATTGGTGGGTCTTGAGCACCTTGTAACTGCTTTCACGTTTTGCAAATCAACCTTAAGCTCTTCCTTTGAAACCATATGTTCTAAAAATGCCATTGCTTCCAACAATACTCATGCTTCTTGTATTTGCTATGTAATTGATGTTCCTTCAAGGTCTATAACACTATCCTCAAATGAACAATATGCTCATCTTTATCCTTGGAGTATTTTAAGATACCTTTTATAAATGCCGCCACAACTTGTCTAAATATGGTTTGAAACTCTATTCATAAGGTCCGTAAAGGCTGCAGGGCCATTGATTAGGCCAAAAGGCATCACAGTAAATTCATAGTGACCCAAACAGTGTCCTTAGTGTAATTTTAGGAATGTCTTTACGTATAATCCTAAGTTGATGGTACCCTGACCTCAAATCAATCTTAGATAAGACTTTTGCTCCCTGCAGTTGATAAAACAAGTCATCTACTTGGGGCGATGGGTATGTGTTCTTGATGATGATCTTGTTCAGCTCTCTGTGATCAATATATAACCTCAAGATTCCATTCTTCTTCTTTACAAATAGAATTGGGGCAACCCATGACGACATGCTTGGTATGATAAATCCCTTCTGTCATAACTTCTCTAATAGAATCATCAGTTCTTTAAGCTCAATTAGGCCACACGATATGGGGTTTTGGAGATAGGTTGAGCATCAGGGATTAATTCAATCCCCAAATCAATTTCTCTTGGGAGGAAAATCCTGATAGCTTTTCAGGAAAACATCTTTCAATTCACAAACTATAAGGATATCTTCTGCTTTTTGTTCCTTTGGTTGAATGTTAGTAGCATAACACCAATACACAACATATCCTTGTCATAAGAGCTCACTTGTTTTCGTGACAAAATTTAAAGGACAAGGTTTTTCCTCTTTATGACCATGAAACATGGTTCTCTCCTTTGCTCATCTCTTGAAATAACCTTAGGGTCATCACAATCCATCTTGACCCCATAAGTATATAACCAGTTCATTTTCAGCATGACATCAACGTCTGACGAGTCAAATTGAATCAGAACTCCAGAGAATACTATCCCACCAATAGTAATTGAAACAAGTTTATGAGAGATAGAACACTCAACTCTAGAGTCATTGGATAACTTGAGTTCAAAATTGGTTTGTGCCTCCTTATTCTCAAGGTTCAGCTGTATGGCAGATTGAGTGGATATAAATGAATGACTGGTGACTGAATCAAATAATACATAAAATGGCTTTGAAATTAAAAGAGAGTTCTAGTAACTATCGTACTAGAGGTGGCAGTGTCTTTCTTGCTCAACACATAGACCCTTCCTACAGCTGCAAGCCTTAAAGCTCAGAGTCCTTTCTACAGCCTTTAGTCTTTGGGAATAGGCAGCAATGAGGTGCTCTGGGCTACCGCACCGCATACACTCGTTAGTTCCCACTCGGCACTCAGGTGTGTTGTGGTTAATTCTTCCACAAATCTGCTCCAAGTGAAACCAAACCCTACGAGCCTATTCTTAACAGTGTTTCACCAAATATTGGTTTCATCAGTTAGATAAAATGTTCCAATGTTCACCCTTTTATCTCCTGGAACCTCTATTACAGTGAAAACTTTCTCCACTCCTTGAATCCATTCTTAAGGTCTCACTAGGTCGTACTTTCCACTCCAGAGTCCTTTAGTATGAATCAACTGAAGACATTTTTTCACGGGGCAGTAACCCATCAAAATTTCTCACTGACGCAGTCCAAATGCATGATAAAGATTTTGATTATCCAACTTAAGCTTTATGAAAGTGATCTTCAATAGAAAATTGAGGTTGAATCAGCTTAAAAGGGTAGACACATCGCGTTTTCCTTAGTAATGGATTCCACAAGTTAGACAACAATCAACCCCTATACAAAGTGTAGTTAAGATCTACCTTCTATTCAAGCGTGCTACAAAATTATCATCTATTGACATGGGTGCATCCCAATCATAAACCGGCTACTAGCAGCAATTAGGCTCTTAAAAATAGGAAAAGGTGACCAGAACTGATGAAGATGTAACATGAGAGTGAATGATAATGCAACTTGATGGGGAGATGCCATGAAGATAAAAAGATAAAGCCCCTGGTCAAAGTGAAGAGTATCCAACAGTTAATAATCCAACAAGGATAATGGTAGATGGTATGTTACCAGAAAGTGCAGTGAAATATTTTCTAGAGTAGTGTCCACTTCACAAATAGAGGTGGAGTCAATGGACTGCTTGCAAGAGTTTGGACAATTTAAGCAAGTCTTAAATTACAATGGATTGAAGCAAAATGTCTCTCTAATGTCCTTCGTTTCGCTTGTATGGAATCATCGGTAGTCAATGGCTTCAAACTTATGTACCATAGAATAAGCCTCTCTAAAATCCTATAATTCAGGGGATATTACATCAAGAACTCCCATATAGCTCACTTAGATGAAATTCTTGAGTTACAGAAGAAAATCAATCAAGCATATTGAAGTAATTGCCACTTGGATTCAAGAAATGCACAAAATGACACCCATAATATGAGGAAATATAAGCTCAAAGTTGTATGTATCCACTGACTTGAATAGTCTGTACCATCAGATTTCTAGGCTAGATTTCATTAACCACTGGTCTCCAAATATGCTGTAATATGGGTCATTGGAGAGCTTATTTTTTGTACTTTGGCATAGACTAACTAAAACATCTCTATCCAATGGAATGCATAGGCTGCAAGTGGACTAAACCCAGACCTTGTGCATGAGGATTCCGCCCAATTTGCAGACTTTGGCTTGTCCAGCAGTTTTGAATAACCGAATGACCTCTAATCTGCTTGAAACTTATTTCATATGAAAGATATCTCCCTAACCTTAGATTCAGGATAGGAAACCCTTACATAAGTCATGATGATCATGGACAAAAGTTACTTCAAAGTCAGTCCTTGTGGACTGATCAAAACTATCAAGTTGATTAAACTTGTATATTCTACCCATACTTGATTTTTCCTATGCATTTAGCCTCAAAATGAGTCAAGGGCCTTTCATAGGACACATCTGTAACAACCCCTAACCCTAGAGCTAGGAGTGTTAGTGATTCTTGAATTTCTGGGGCAAAACGGACAGAGTTTCGCCTGTAAACTGGCCATTTTCTAGGCTTAAAGCCTGACATCACATCCTCTGCATTGAATAGAAGTATAAAAGGATATCAAATCAAGCTCAACGGCTACACACCAGAGATCACAACTCTACGGGCTACACACCTGGAGTACAAGAGTTTACATCCCAAAAATAAACGATTCTAGCTAAAAGGACGATATACCATTCAGATGGGTGGCTCATGGGTGGTTTACATCAATGGACAATATACATTGGAACACCTTTAACTTGTTATTCAAAATCTCCATCAAATCTACTACTTAAGATCAAACTATATATACTTTATATGGATCTATCTGACAAAGAAAATATACAAGTAGAATATGTGTACGATAAGCAGACATTACTAGTGTCACAAATCTCCAATGATATCATAATAATCTTCATTCCTCACTAACCAACTTTCTCAGTATCTTAACTCCATACTCCATACCCCGTAAAGAAAATCTCAACCTGGTTCTGATACCAAATCTGTAATGCCCCCAAAGTAAACATGTTTCACTGCTTGTGTTTTCCTTAATAAATCTCTTAGTTATCATCTAGACAACCTAATGATAGGGGCATTACTACCGTCCAGAAGGACAAGGCTTGAAACATGAGTGCTATAAATAACACAATTAAGCATAACCTAAACCATACACATTCACACATGATCATCCATTCACAATTCAGTGTTAACCAATGTAAGGTTTACAAACCATAGTAAGATAATTCACCATGTAATCTACATCCTCATATATCGAAGAATTCAAAATACAGCTTTAAAGCATGCATATACTGTATCACTACTAATTTATACAGATTTCCTTACTCAACTTATCATCTTCTGCCGCTTGCTAGCATGAGGGCAATTCTCTGAGCATTTGCCTAAAACAAAACATGAAAAATATTTTGAACTGTAAGCCGAAGCTCAGTACATGCATTCCTAAATTGTTAAATGATCATTAAAACACTAGTTGGGCCCCCTTTGTAATTCATTTTAACTCAATGAATGAGATGAATGTAAAACTGTATTGCTAGTTATTATCTAATAATGAACCCCTTGATACTATTACAATCTTTGGATAGGTGTATACCTGTTAAGCCGATCGGGGACCTGGCCTGAAGTCACGCGGGTAACTAAAGGGTGAATGCCCTATAGATGATAAGTGGTGGGATCACTCATTAAGTGATAAATCACTGTATAAATTGATTCATTGATGTACTTATGAAAATATGATAACATTGATAAATACACTGTGATTTCTAAAGATACACGCAATAGACGTACCTGAAGTCTTTAAAATGCAATTTCACTTGGTAATACGTATGCACAATGGAAAATGATAGACTATGCCCCATTTTTATTTAAGAAATGTAATTACAGATAAATGTAGTTTGTAAACCATGTTCACTGACATAATTTACGACTTTAATGAAAATTGATTAATTAAAAAGACTTCTACAATCCCAATAATTCAATATAAGGCAAGTTAAACAAAAATGATCTGAAAAATAAATCAGTTAGGGTTATTAAACTTGAAATACAACAAGCTAATACAAAATAGACCAATTGGAATGATTGAGCTACTAATAAAAAGATTTCAACTGATATAAATGAAATATAGGTTTCTGATATTTCTGAAATGGATAATGAAAAGTGTAATGCTTTAGAAATGGATAATAGAATGTGTAATGATTATGAAATGGATAATAGAATGTTTAGTACCATGAGGGGTGTTGTGAGGTTCATAAAGGCTCAAATAACCTCAGTTTGATCTATTAAGTATTGATTCCTTTTTTCACATAATACCGTTTGATGGTCTACTTTAGAAAATCCATATCCTTCACTCCTGACCTCCAATTGAGATATAAAACCCCAATATGAAAAGCTCATAATATCCACTAAAATGTTTATTTAGGACACAAAGCATGATGCACATAGTAAGGTTCCTAAAATTAGGGCAGAACACAGACGTACACAATTTCAGTTTAATCTGGGCAGTCATAGCAAAATGACCATAACTTTTTCCCCATAACTCGGATAAGGGGATTCAAAAGGAATTTGAAAGATAACTCATTGATCTATCCACATACCAAAAATACAATTTTTCAATGACCCAATCAATACCAGTTTTTCCTTAAAGTTCCCTATTCTTAAATGCTTCCAGTTTTAATGTATTCTATGTCGTCTTCAGTAAATTGATCATACCTTTGGCCACACAACTTGAAATGGAGTAATTCCAAAGCTTATTGAAAGCTAACGCATCAGGATATCACTACACAAAAATTCATAAATTTTTGATGTTCCAATTAATACCAGTTTTCTCCCGAACTTACCCTATTTTAGGTCTGTTTACTGCTCAATAATCACATTTTTCAATCTTTTCTTCACATAACCACCCATTAAAATCACCCCCTAACTTATATGAATCACCATAAACATCTCCATACTCATTATCAATGCCAAAGATCACAAAATCTCATTTAAAACAATCAAAATCCATTATCACCACCTAAACTTGCATGATCATGAACAACTTCAAACATTACTTGTTTTCAAGATGATCTGATAAACCTCAAATTTGACCCACTTTCGACCCTGATTCTTCCTTTTTTTTCCCGATAATCTTTCGATTAATCTTAGCAAAAAGGGAGTTGAATATGCGTTCTTGACCTGTTACGGACTCATTTGCCCTAATTCTTGATATGCAGGTCTAAGGTCTAGAAAGTGGGAGTTTTGCAAGAGTTTTACCAAAAATGACGCTCTGGGATCAAATTCGGACATGAATGAAGCATCGATGAAGCCCGAGAGGACCATTTAGAGGCGCACGGCTGGCTGCAGGTCACGCACGGCCGTGCCTCGAAGGCAGAAGATGCGCACCACCGTGCGTCCTGACCGTGCATGTCAACCGTGCATTATCCTGAGACGCACGGGCCCCCGTGCGTGGTACGCACGACCGTGCGTCATTAGTTTTTGCGCGATTTGATTATTTTCGCGAGGCGGTTATTAAAGGGGGGGCATTATTCTTTTTTTCCTCCCCAGCTTTCTTTTCTCTCTCTCGAAGGGTGCGACTCTAGGGTTAGGTTTGACTTCATTTTGTTGTTCAATTCAAGATTTTGGTTTGGATTTAATTATTGCTTTCGGTAGATTGTTGCTACAAATTGGTACACTCTTGAACCCTTCTTTTATTCGTTGTAATTCAAGTTTCTTATTTCTTCGCATGTTATCATTATTGATTGAAGTTGAGATTAGAATCATGTTTAGCGGCTAAGTTCCTTAATCTTGGATTGGGTGTAGCCCCTATAATGTGAATTGAATATCGATTATAGGTTTTTGTGAATTCTGCCTAAAGTATTATTGGATTCTCACTTAGCACGCCAGGTGTTCGATGAATTGCCTGCGAAGGCTTATTCATGTTCTTGATTAGGGTTTAGGAGACTAATGAGAGTTGGGTCCTTTACCTAGAGCAGCTTTGCGAGCGATTGTAAATCTTAACATGAGAATAGTTAGGATTTCAATTGGGAATTGAGATTACATGATCTTGTGGTTTTGTTATTCTAGTTTCATGAGAATAGAAAATTAGGATAATTCAATCAGTCTGATGACCTTCGAGAGAAGGCGCAGATGCTCTTAATTGGTAATTATTCCATTTCAATTGTTCCACAGGCAGATTCACATTACCTAAGTTTTCTTCCCAATGAACGTCATAGTGTGGTGAACCCCAATCCAGGATTCTCCTCATAATTTGATATAAATCTAATAGAATTAGAATCAGTTCACCCAATTCACCAGACCTAGCCTAGATTAAGTGTCACAGATTGCCTCGGTGATTGAAACCAAGTTCCCTGCGGATACGACCCGTACTTGCCTTTGCTGGCTACAACCGGCACCGTGCACTTGCGGTTTATAAAAACGATTAACAAGTTTTTGGCGCCGTTGCCGGGGAACTTGTTTGTTTTCAACATCGAAGGCGATTTGAACGCTTGAGATTAGGCTCTTTCCTTTTTCTTTTTCTTTTCCCTTTCCCTTTCTTTTCTTCCTTGCTTGTTTTTATTCTTGCTTCAACCTGCTTACGCTTGGTATAGTTTTTGGCTTTGTATGCACAGGCGCAGTCAGGGGAGTCACCACTTGCTTCCCCTGAATCCTGAAATCGAAGCCACTGCTCTCAAGCAAAGCGGCGCTAGAAAGAAGAAGCAAGCAGAATCTGCGATGGCGGCGCAAGACAACCGGGTATTGAGAGACTATGCTATGCCTCAATCGTCGGGTATCACCTCTTCTATAGTGAACCCTACGGTCGAGGTCAACAACTTCGAGTTGCGCCCGGCCCTTATCTCGCTGGTGGAGCGAGATCAATTTGGTGGACACCCTTCAGAAAACCCCAACATGCACCTTCGCAACTTCCTTGCGAAGTGTGATACAATCAAACTGAACGGGGTCTCCACCGATGCCATCAGACTGAGGCTCTTCCCATTTTCTCTACGGGATAGAGCAAGAGATTGGCTCCAAAATGAGGAGCCGAACACCTTTGTCACTTGGGACGCCCTCTCCAAGGCCTTCCTGAGTAAATATTTCCCCCCTGGGAAAACGGCCAAGCTGAGGGCCGATATCACTTCCTTCGCCCAGATGCACAGTGAATCCTTATATGAGGCATGGGAAAGGTTTAAGGATTTGCAACGCCAGTGCCCCCATCATGGAGTCCCTGATTGGCTCCTCATCCAGACCTTCTACAACGGTCTGGACCAATCCCTCAAAATGTCAATTGATGCTGCTGCTGGGGGTGCACGGATGGGGAAGTCCATCGAAGTGGCCAAGACCCTACTGGAAGACATGGCCGCTAATAACTACCACTGGTCCAATGAAAGGGCAGCTCTAAAAAAAGCAAGTGGGGTGTATGGAGTCGACGCTGTAGACATGCTAGCTAGCAAGGTTGATGCCCTTGCTAAGAGGTTTGATAGGCTTGGAGCCCCTTCAGGGAGTTCAATGGGAGGTTCATCTAGTGCTATGTTTGAGGTCGGGGCACTTTGTGAGATTTGTGGCATCCAAGGCCACATGGCTGCTGAATGCCAAACCACTTTCCCAGGCGCTGAGCAGGCCAATGCAATGCAAACATATGGCCAGCGCCCACAAAACAACCCCTACTCAAACACATATAACCCCGGTTGGAGAAATCATCCTAATTTCTCCTACCGCAACAACAACCCCATGCCTCCCAACCCTTCTCAATCTCAACCTCAACCTCCTGGTTTCCAATACAGGGCCCCTTATGCCCAAGCCCCTCAACAAACACCCCAACAACCTCCCCAACAACAATCCAAGTCCAATCTAGAAAGCCTCATGGAGCGATTTATAGCTACTCAAATGAAGACCAATGAGGTACTCAGTGAGTTGGTCAACCAATTGAACTCAAAGTTTGACTCGATGGCCACTCACCAAAAGATGATGGACAACCAGATCGCTCAAATTGCGCAGCAAGTGAACCATTTGTCTAGACCCCAGGGTCACTTACCAGGTCAACCTGAGACCAACCCGAAGGTCAGATGAATGCAATCGCACTGCGAAGCGGAAGGGAGTTGGAAGGTCCCCCAATGCCCATGAGGGAAGAACAACATGAGATTAAAGATGGGGATGAGGTCATCAAGGTAACCCCTAGTGATGCTGTGAGTGAGGAGGTTCCGAATGAGAAGCCTAAGGAGGTCGCAATAGAAGGTATTACCCCCCAGGCGAAGCCTTACAAACCACCTGTCCCATATCCCCAGAGGCTAATAAAGGTTAGGGAGGAACACAAGTACGGCAAGTTCCTCGAGATGCTTAAGAAGTTCCATATCAACATCCCTTTTCTGGAGGCCATTACCGACATGCCCTCCTATGCCAAATTCCTGAAAGATTTGCTCTCCAATAAGGAAAAGTTACTCGAGAACGCCATTGTGTCTCTGACTGAAGAGTGTAGTGCAATTATTCAGAACAAGCTCCCCCCTAAGCTATCGAATCCAGGGAGTTTCTCCATCCCCTGTTCTGTTGGGGGCATAACTATCAGCAGGGCATTATGTGACCTTGGGGCCAGTGTGAGCCTCATGTCATTTTCTATCTGTGAGAAGCTGCAAGTGGGTGAGCTAAAACCCACCACTATTTCCCTGCAGCTGGCTGATCGTTCAGTGAAGTATCCCCTTGGCGTCCTTAAGGATGTCCCATTGCAAGTGGGGAAGTTCTTCATCCCATGCGATTTCGTAGTTATGGAGATAAAGGAAGACTCCCGCATCCCTATCATTCTGGGAAGGCCCTTTTTAGCCACTGCGGGGGCTATGATAGATGTGAAGAACGGCAAGTTAACCCTTCAAGTGGGTGATGAGAAGGTAGAATTCAGCTTGCCACAAGCCATGACCTCCCCCATTTCAGGTGACTCTTGCTGCAGAGTCGATGTCCTTGAGAAGGCCCTTAATGAGGAGGGCCAGATTGGTTCTTTTGCGGAAGACCCATTAGAGGCTGCTCTACTCGACTGTCATGCCAGTGCCTCGAGCTCGGATGAGAAGGAGGAGTATGCCCAACTCCTTGACACATCTACCGCCTATTTGCCTAGGCGGTCCCATAGAGAGCTCCTCAGTCTAGAAGAGCCAGTCTCCAAGGAGTAAGAGGAGGGCCCCACGAAGGTAGAATTAAAACCTCTACCTTCCCATCTCAGGTACGCTTTTCTGGACCCTTCCCATCGATGTCCCGTTATTGTCAACGCTAACCTAGATGCCCCCCAGTTGGAACAACTGTTGGATGTGCTTCGCAAGCATAGGGGTGCCATCGGGTATAGTATTGATGATATTCGAGGACTTAGTCCTACGTTTTGCATGCACCGCATCTTTCTCGATGACGGTCACCGCCCTTCTCGACAACCTCAACGTCGATTAAATCCAAACATGCAAGAGGTTGTCAAAAAGGAAATCCTTAAACTACTTGATGCTGGGATTATCTACCCTATCTCTGATAGTGAGTGGGTAAGCCCAGTCCAGGTAGTTCCTAAAAAGGGAGGCATGACTGTTATAAAGAATGAGCGTGACAAACTCATTTCTACTGGGACTGTTACCGGGTGGCGAATGTGCATTGATTATCGCCGATTAAATCAGGCCACCCGGAAAGATCATTTCCCTCTTCCCTTCATTGACCAGATGTTGGAAAGGTTGGCACGGCACTCTTTCTTCTGTTATCTGGATGGCTATTCGGGGTTCTTTCAAATCCCTATCCATCCTGATGACTAAGAAAAAACAACCTTCACGTGCCCGTATGGCACCTTCACATATCGAAGGATGCCATTCGGTTTATGTAATGCCCCCGCCACCTTTCAACGCTGCATGACTGCTATATTCTCTGATCTCATAGAGAACATTATGGAGGTGTTTATGGATGACTTCTCCGTCTATGGAGGTACCTATGCCCTTTGTTTGGAAAATTTAACCCGGGTGCTCCATCGATGTGAGGAAGTCAATCTAATATTGAATTGGGAGAAATGTCACTTTATGGTGCAGGAGGGAGTAGTGTTGGGCCATGTTATATCTGCTAGGGGTATTGAGGTAGACAGGGCTAAAGTTGAGGTTATCGAGCGATTGCCCCCTCCTACTTCGGTAAAGGGGGTGCGGAGTTTCCTTGGTCATGCGGGGTTCTACCGCCGCTTTATCAAGGATTTCTCCAAGATCGCCAAACCTCTTACTCAGCTGCTCACCAAAGATGCCCCGTTTGTCTTTACTGATGAGTGCCTTGAGTCTTTTTGCAGGATCAAGCAGGCACTGATTTCCACCCCTATCATACAACCGCCAGACTGGGACCTCCCATTTGAGGTCATGTGTGATGCCAGCGACCAAGCGGTCGGGGCCGTTTTGGGGCAAAGGAAGGACAAGAAGCCCGTAGTGATCTACTACGCTAGCAGAACCCAGGATGAGGCCCAACAGCATTATACCACAACTGAGAAGGAGTTGCTTGCGGTCGTGTACGCGATCGAGAAGTTCCGCCCCTACCTCCTATGCTCCAAGGTCGTTGTGTACACTGACCACTCTGCACTCAAGTATCTCCTTCAGAAGAAAGATGCCAAACCCCGTCTTATACGATGGATTTTGCTGCTCCAGGAGTTTGACCTGGAAATTAGGGATAAGGCAGGGGTCGAAAATGTGGTAGCTGATCATCTCTCCAGGCTCATTGTCGAGAGCCAATGTGCCCCCATTGATGATGCTTTCCCTGACAAGCATCTTTTGGCCCTCTCATCGACTCCAACCCCTTGGTTCGCTGATATCGCCAATTACCTGGCCTCGGGAGTCGTACCATATGACTTGTCACCTCATCAGAAGAAGAAATTCTTCCATGACATCAAGTCTTACTTCTGGGTGGAACCCTTCTTGTACAAGCTATGTAACGATGGGATTTATAGGCGTTGCCTCCCTGAGGAAGAGGTTCAAAGTGTGATTTCTCATTGTCATGACTCGCCAAGTGGAGGGCACGCCAGCGCCTCCAAAACTGCAGCCCGAATACTTCAAGCTGGTTTTTTCTGGCCCTCCCTTTTCAAGGATGTGTACACATATGTTCGGTCCTGTGACCGCTGTCAGCGAACCGGGAACCTATCCAGGAAGAACGAAATGCCTCTCAACTTCATCCTGGAAGTGGAGATTTTTGATGTGTGGGGGATGGACTTCATGGGTCCTTTCCCATCTTCAAAAGGTAACAAATACATCCTAGTCACAGTAGACTACGTCTCCAAGTGGGTGGAGGCGGTGGCTAGCCCCACTAATGACTCCAGGGTCGTGGCGAAACTTTTCAAGAAGATTATATTCCCACGTTTTGGAGTCCCGAGGGTCGTAATAAGTGACAATGGCCCTCACTTTGTAGAGAAGAGATTGGAAGCTTTATTGAAAAAATATGGGGTGCATCATAAATTTGGGCTTAGCTATCACCCCCAGACTAGTGGCCAAGTGGATATCTCCAATCGTGAAATCAAGGTCATTTTGGAGAAAACAGTCGCACGGTCGCGAACGGATTGGGTGGATAAGCTAGATGACGCGCTTTGGGCCTACCGCACGGCTTTCAAGACTCCAATAGGTACCACCCCCTTTCGCCTTATCTATGGCAAGCCTTGCCACCTCCCTGTGGAATTGGAACATAAGGCTTATTGGGCCATTAAGTACTTCAATTTTGACTTGAAGTCTGCGGGGGAAAAGCAGCTATTACAACTGAATGAGCTGGAGGAAATTCGGCTTGATGCCTATGAAAATTCGAGGCTCTATAAGGAGCGAGTCAAGAGATGGCATGATCGGTTCATAAACCGGCGAGAGTTTCGGGAAGGCGATTTGGTTCTCTTGTTTAACTCCAGATTCAAGCTTTTTCCTGGGAAGCTCCGCTCTCGTTGGTCGGGTCCCTTTACCGTGCTCAAAGTCTATCCTCATGGCGCTATTGAGATTGGCACGGAGGCCACGGGGTCATTCAAGGTGAACGGTTCCCGGCTTAAGCACTACATTGCTGGGGAGCGAATTGAGGGCAAGGTCTCATACGACTTGCCTACTGCGACATCTACCTAGGTATCATGTACGGTCAAGCTCGGGACCTAAAACAAGCGTTTCTTGGGAGGCAACCCAAGTTTTATTGCTTTTCAAAAAAAAAAAAACAAACAAACAAACAAACAACAAAAAAAACCAAAAAAAAAACAAAAAAAAAAACGCGAGCAAAAAGAAAAGCCACGGCAAGGATCCTGTACGTGCACGGTCGTGCCCCAGGCCACGCACGGCTGTGTGTTTCAAGCCGAAGGCACACACGCCTGGACGCCCCACCGTGCGCGTTCCCTGTGCGAAAATCGAGGTGCACGGTTGACCGTGCGCCATGCGCACGACCGTGCGCCTTCATTTAAATTCAGAGACCCTTCTCTCCCTCTCTCTATTTTCCTCACCCTTCGCTCGCCTCTCCCACTCTCTGTTTTTGGCCGTCGCCTCACCACTGTCGGCCGTTCCCAGTGGCACCTCGCCGGTCGTCGTCCACCGGCGTTTACCACCGGCCGCCGCCCTCTCTCTCTCTTGCGCAGGTACACATCCCCCTCCCCCTCTTTCTTTTCTCTTTCCCTGCTCTCCCTCACTGCCACCCTCCGGCGCACACACCCACGGCCGGCACCCCCATTTCCACTGTCCGGCGTCTTTCTTACACAGCCGGGCCCACCATGGTTTGCACCTAGGGTTTGCATTTGGGGTTTGTCCTTGCTCGATTTGGTTGTGATTTAGTTGATTTGGTTGGTTGTTTTTGGTAATTTGGGTGATTTAGATCACTTTACTTGGTTATGCTTTGCCTAATTTGGTCACGTTCTTGGTTGTTCGGGTTGGTTCAATTTGGTTACCCGTTGGTATTTTTGCGGCTTGTATTTCAGTTTGGTGGCCCCTTGGTTCAATTTGGCATTCTATTTGATACCCATTTGTGCCTTGGTTGTGCCTGGGATTTGCTTCGGGTCCTTTGGTTGTCTTGCTTGAGTACTTGATTGCATTGGTTTGGTTGATTGGTTTGGGTTGCCTTGCATTGATTTAGTTGATTGCACTCACTGTGTGCTTGACCCAGAACCTTACCATGGCTCCAAAGAAGCGCTTGAAAACCACCGCGGTTTCCACTACTCGGGCCTCCACGGCCCGAGGTAACCCCACTCTCCCTCGTGGCCAAAACCAGCATAACATTGTGTTTATGGATGCTGACCATGCTAGTCGTTGTGCTGCGATAGTTAGCCGTAAGATTTGTGCCCCCAGTTACATTGATATTGACATGTTACGCACCTTGCAACTTTATGATGACGTGGTGCTTCTCTTGCGTAATTTGGGGTGGGTTGACTTCATTGCTTTACAAGAACCTGTCTATGAGCGCCTCGTTCGGGAGTTCATGAGTTCTTATGTCGTCGACTTCAAACGTAAGTTTGACGACGTTCGGGGATACATTCGCTTCCGCTTGTTTAACTATACGCATGAAATGCATCTTGTACGATTTAATGAGCTGTTGCGCCTGCCTGTTGGGGGCGCCACCTACCACACCCACCCCGACTACCAGCCCAAACAGTTTTGGACCACCCTCACCTGCTCGGGGCGTCCATACGAGGCTCGGTCTACCAAGGCCACATGGATTTGTAATCCCGTAATCCGGTACTTTCACCGCCTCCTAGCCAACCATGTCTTCCCCCGCGCCGATAGCCAAAATGGGGTTAGGGCGAGTGAACTTTTCATGATTTGGGCGGCCTTGCATCGCCAGGCCGTCAACACTGGCGCCTTTATTGCCGACCACCAGCACGAACATGCTAAATCCTCTAAGGTGGTCCTTAGTGACGGCGGTATCATCACCGCCTTAGCCAAAGCCTTGGGCTATGGCGCCCAGATCGCCTCCTTGCCCATTCTCCATCGGCCCGGCCGTCTGGACTTAGCCACATGTCTTAACATGAAACTCTTCACCACTCATGGTGGAGGTCCGTTGTGGCTCAACCACCACGGCCGGGCACTTTTTCCCTTCCCCAACCAGCCCAGGACCACCGTTACCAACCCTGAGAACCTCATCTATGACGATGAGGCGGCCGGTGAGGCTGGGGCCCATTCTGATGACGGCAGCGACCATGGGTCCACTGACGAGGTCGAGGCTCTCCCTCGGGCTCGCGGTGGTCCGCGGCGTGCCCCTAGCCCTCCTGCCGCCGGCCCCTCTCATCCATCACACCCTTCACCTGCCGGCGCTATGAGTCCTTCGGTCCTTCAGACGGTTTTAGACC
Organism: Carnegiea gigantea; assembly: GCA_029747015.1. NCBI lineage: Eukaryota > Viridiplantae > Streptophyta > Magnoliopsida > Caryophyllales > Cactaceae > Carnegiea > Carnegiea gigantea. The sequence goes on along the minus strand of JAKOGI010000346.1, from coordinate 304,480 downwards.
GTCTCGACCAGTTACATGTCCAGAACCAGGAAATCCTTCGCCACCAGCAACACATGACCCACCTGGTTCACTATGCTTATGAGACTCACAACTGGCCTTATCCGCCCCCTGATTGGCGGCCGCGAGGAGCCCCCGGGCCTTCTTGATTGCCCTTCTCGCCTCCTTTCTTTTCATTGAGGACAATGACCGCCTCAAGTAGGGGGGAGTGCGAGTCCGTTGCTCCGCTGCTTGTATATAGGTTGTTACATTTTCATTTTTCTTTTATTTTTCTTTTCACTTCTTTTGCATCTAGAGCATGTAGCTGTATTTTGTGTTTTCATTTTCCTTTCCCGCATGCATATAGTGTAGTGCATTTAGCATAGGTACTTGCATCGCACGGGGGACTTGGAGAGTTGGATGCGTGCAAGCCCACGAGGTAATCTCTATTTCTTCCTCTCTTCCTTTTTCGCTTGTGTTTTTATTGTTTTCGTAGCTAGTTTTACGTTTTTCATTCCAAAAAAAAAAAAAAGAACCAAAAAAAAAAAACCCCTCTTATGATGATAGTCAAGGCAACAAGGATCAGTTGGGTGATATGGTTGTGTACACTGGTGGATTCTTTTGTGGTAAAATGCTTTTGATTGATGCTTTGAGAAATGTTTTGACCCCAGTGCTTGGTTCGCTTTCCTATTTGCCATTGACACCCTCCCTCATGACTGACCATCTCATCTACGTAGGACATCTTTTGGGATCAGTTGTGGTGTTTGGTAGTATAACCCGTGAGACTTTGAGCCTATAGACTAATCATCACTTTAGTCTCATATTCCTTTCATGTGTGTCTCTTCTACGATTACATTTCTAGAACTTGTTGGGATTCTCTTTAAAATCGCATTTTAGCGTGTGCATAGGGATGAAATGATAGAGGCATTCGTTTGTCTATCTTTTTAGCTACATAGCCAAATTGCCACCTGCGATATCATGCTTGCCCTTTGCTTACCCCTTTGAGCCTTACCTATTTTTGTTGTGACCCTCTAATTGCAAGCTTTTGGCCTAAACACATCTCCTACCTTTACGCCAAAGCTAGTAGAGCAACACTTCACTTTTGTGGGAGGTTTTTGGATATTGATTGTGGTTATTTTGGCTTATGCTGGGGTTATATTATGTTGTCTACTCGGGAATCTTGCCTATATTGTTCTTATACATGTCACTCACCTATTTTCTTACCCCCCCTTTCAAAAAAAAAATCAAAAATCAAAAATCAAAACAAAAAGAAAGAAAAAAAAAACAACAGAGAAAAAAATGGGGGAGAGAGAAAAAAAAAAATAAAGACGTTTGGCATGATTCGTTTAGTGCTTTCCCGAATGGTCCCTGGGGTTTAGAGCGTGTTTGTACTCATATTGAGAGTGTAATGTAATTTGTTTAAGTGTTGGCTGCTCACTAGCTGTTGGCTTTTTAGCTCCACATTTCCTAAATCATTTGTCCCTCTCTCACCTATACTCTTAGCCCCATTTCAACCCCCTAAAGTCCTCTTGATCATTGTCGTGCATTATGCGTCTTCGCGATGGAGAATTGAGAACCCTACCAAGCTTATGGTAGATTGTTTTAGTGGAAGAGAGTTGAGCGAACCACTTTACATCATAAACACATGCAAGGGAGTGCACTTATACTTACCCTATTCTATGAGATCCACTACCACACCTTCTGACCCACTACTTACTTGGATGTGTTTTGATTTGGGGGGGGCGATATGGTTTGATGGGATGTTGATTTGAGCACGTGGCCTTCCAAGCGCTTTGAAATGAATTTGGAAACCGAATTTATGCCTCAAACTACTCCACCAGTTGTGCACATCAATGTTTGCTCTGCCTGATTCTTTGTTCGCCTTGCCTGAGGAGGTGGATAGTTGCAGGTTTTTAACTTCCTCTCGATCTACTCATGTTTCGATCTTGCTTGGGGACAAGCAAGCGCTAAGTAGGGAGGAGTTGATAAACCTCAAATTTGACCCACTTTCGACCCTGATTCTTCCTTTTTTTTCCCGATAATCTTTCGATTAATCTTAGCAAAAAGGGAGTTGAATATGCGTTCTTGACCTGTTACGGACTCATTTTCCCTAATTCTTGATCTGCAGGTCTAAGGTCTAGAAAGTGGGAGTTTTGCAAGAGTTTTACCAAAAATGACGCTCTGGGATCAAATTCTGACATGAATGAAGCGTCGATGAAGCCCGAGAGGACCATTTAGAGGCGCACGGCTGACTGCAGGTCACGCACGGCCGTGCCTCGAAGGCAGAAGATGCGCACCACCGTGCGTCCTGACCGTGCGTGTCAACCGTGCATAATCCAGAGACGCACGGGTCCCCGTACGTGGTACGCACGACCGTGCGTCATTAGATTTTGCGCGATTTAATTACTTTCGCGAGGCAGTTATTGGGGGAGGGTCTGATTTTATTTTTTCCTCTCCGGCTTTCTTTTCTCTCTCTCGAAGGGGGCGACTCTAGGGTTAGGTTTGACTTCATTTTGTTGTTCAATTCAAGATTTTGGTTTGGATTTAATTATTGCTTTCGGTAGATTGTTGCTACAAATTGGTACACTCTTGAACCCTTCTTTTATTCGTTGTAATTCAAGTTTCTTATTTCTTCGCATGTTATCATTATTGATTGAAGTTGAGATTAGAATCATGTTTAGCGGCTAAGTTCCTTAATCTTGGATTGGGTGTAGCCCCTATAATGTGAATTGGATATCGATTCTAGGTTTTTGTGAATTCTGCCTAAAGTATTATTGGATTCTCACTTAGCATGCCAGGTGTTCGATGAATTGCCTGAGAAGACTTATTCATGTTCTTAATTAGGGTTTAGGAGACTAATGAGAGTTGGGTCCTTTACCTAGAGCAGCTTTGCGAGCGATTGTAAATCTTAACATGAGAATAGTTAGGATTTCAATTGGGAATTGAGATTACATGATCTTCTGGTTTTGTTATTCTAGTTTCATGAGAATAGAAAATTAGGATAATTCAATCAGTCTAATGACCTTCGAGAGAAGGCGCAGATGCTCTTAATTGGTAATTATTCCATTTCAATTGTTCCGCAGGCAGATTCATATTACCTAAGTTTTCTTCCCAATGAACGTCATAGTGTGGTGAACCCCAATCCAGGATTCTCCTCATAATTTGATATAAACCTAATAGAATTAGAATCAGTTCACCCAATTCACCAGACCTAGCCTAGATTAAGGGTCACAGATTGCCTCGGTGATTGAAACCAAGTTCCCTGCGGATACGACCCGTACTTGCCTTTGCTGGCTACAACCGGCACCGTGCACTTGCGGTTTATAAAAACGATTAACATGATCCAACCCATAAAACATTAAAATAACTCTTGTTCTTATCAAAATAACATAATCAATAATCAAATCCAACATAAAAATCCAAAATTGAACTTGATTAGCCTAGGGTTTTTACCTTGCTTAGTGATCAAAATGGAGAGATGGAGATGTTGCTTGGTGTGGGAGGTGTTTGGGTGGTTGATGGTGGTTGATGGGATGGTGGTCGGTAGCTGTGGTGGTGGAGTTGGCGGCTATGGTGGGTGCGCAGCAAGGGGCTAGCCAAATCAGTAGAGAAGGAGAGAGGAAAGAGAGAGGAAAGAGCCTTGGTGTGTTGTGCTTGAGTTTTTACTTGGTTGCAAATGAATCAAATAAATACTTGGCTGAAATTTTGAGTCCCCAAAAATATCTTTTGCTAATTATAATTAGGTGCAAATGATAGTGCTTAACTTAATTTAAATAAACTAAAATTTTTGGGTCAAAATTTAAGCGCAAAATGAATCGGGCCGCAAACCGGACCCAAATAGATTGGGCCAAACTTAATGAATTTTGGCCCAAGTTTTTGCATGGTTAAAACTTAGATATTTTTGTGACATTATAAAAAATAATTTATTACTTAATCATATTTATCAGAGCCTACTATCGATTCATCCGAAATTCTCACGGTAAATGAAACTCGACTTGCAAAGTGAGACCCGAAATAAATTTTTCAGCTGGGATGATTGAATGAGATAAATAAATGTGAAAAATTAATAGCAAGGGTTAATTAGATAAATAAACATGATTTAGGGTCGGGCTATTACGTTATAAATCATGTCTTTCTGAATTATGGGAAGGACCCAATTTTGTTTGACTTCTTCATTCTCATTATCTGCCACAAACTCTTCTCCTTGAAGATCACCAAAACTAATCGAGCTACTTTCTATCATGCTACTGGTTTCTTTACAATCACTTTCTTTATATTCATCTTCTAGTATGATTCAACAATTCCTTTATTGTTACTCAAGGTAAGGTCTAATGCTTCTTCCTCACTAAGCTCAAAGTAATCTAAGCTACCTAGAGTTTCGATCAACTTATTAGTCTTCCTATTTTTGCATTCACTAGCATAATATCCTACTTTTTCGCATGCCCAATATTTGCAGTTATTTTTGCTTGCATGACAATAAGCTAATTTCCTAAAATTTTTTTGTTTTTTAGGGCTTGGTTTATTATAATATTTTCTTCTGTATTTCTCTTCTCTTTACTTGTTAAAGCTCTTTTTCTTATTAAATTTTCTTTTTCTTCTCCTTTCAGGTTCCTTTCCCCCATTGGTGAGATGAATCCCAGCAAGTCAGAAATTGCTTCTTAATCTTCTTTTACTTTTGGAGATCAAGACATTGATCATTAATCTATTTTCTTAAATAAGAGATTCTTGAATCAAGATTATTGATGACATCCATTCTTTCAAACCATGCAATGTACTTTCATTAATCATGGAATTTATTAGTTGTGATATTTTATCATAGAACATATCAAGAGTATTTCATTATGCTCAATTTTCTAATAATATTGACTAAATTCAGCAATATGTAATTCTCCAGATACCGTAAATCCCATAACTATATCTTATTAATCTTTCCCTGTCATTCTCTTTCTTTTTCTTCAGAATCAAGTTTATCTTCGATAAATTCAATTTCAATTTCCTTACATAAATTTTTGAACATTGCAGCTAGTGTTTCGATCATTCTTAATGCATTTTTATTGTCTTCATTTAATGAATCATATCAGTCAGCTATAGTGTCATAAACGCTATGCTCGATATTGTTTAGAAAATTGGAAGCAGTCTATATAGTATTTAAATTTGAGACACTATTCATACCTCTTTCCCAATGCTCAAATCTTTTTTCTCTATTACAGGCTCCATCGATGTTTAAGATGTATCCTATTTAGCTACTTGGGCTAACGGCAATTTCTTCAAATGTGATAGTTTTTCCTGGGATAAATTCAAAAGAAAAATTAATTGTTCGTCTGGCTGGAATATATCTAGGTCTCATAAAATGAGTATTTCTTCTCGAAAGTTCACCAAATTCTTTAGATTTAGGAACAACATTGTTAACTAAATTGGATTCGATTTCATCTTCGTTAGCTTATTCTCAAATCTCATTAATCTCATCATGAAATACCATTTTACCAAGTTTTTTTTATCTAATTTTCTTCTAATTTTCTCTAAAAGTACCACATTAATCAAATAATATATCTTATTTATCCATCATTGCGCCCATAATTTTATTTAATTCTTTTAGATTTTGTTCTTTACCAAACATGTTTTGCAATTCTTCCAGATTAAACTGGTTATACTCCATCCTCTTCTTCTTTCTCTGCTTTTTCAGATAATTTTTTAGTTGATTTTTCTCCTACTTCTTTTTAGATTTTATATCATGCAAAGGAAATGTATTTTTGTTTTTGGGCTGCTGAAATGGAGTATCAACACTTAAAGTTGATTTTTCACTATGTATAATTTCGTTAACTAAAAAAAGATGTATTACAAATATTTGTTTCTTAATCTCCTTAACTTCAGTCATAATTTTTACTAATTCAGCTTTTAATTCCAAAATTATATCAGTGATATGGTTTAATTATGGTGTCACTAAAGTGGTTCCTTTTGGAGACTGAACAATATGTGACTAATTAGGAGTGCGGTGATTAGGTGATGATCCAAGCATTAAACAAAGTTAATTAGCTTAATTAACCATTGATTATCTTAATCATCTTAATTACTTTTGGTTACGTGGCTCACATACCAGTTGAAAGTGGGTTTCGAGTAATACCTATAAGTAGGAAACCATATGCACAAAATTAAATTTTTTGAATATATGGTTTTAAGGATTTGGGGTTAAAAATGAAAATCTTAAACCTTAAGGGGCTTTTTCTAATTGAGAATGTTAGTGTGGACAAGTTTGGTTCCAGAAATTATTTACACCAAAGTTGAATGGACCCGAAAATCATTTCTAAAGTTTTGGGTTCAGAAAATTATTTACGCCAAACATTGGGGTTCGGAATAGAATTTATCTCTTTGATGGACCTGAACTTTACGTTCAAATGATGCACTCTTTTAGAAAAATATAGAACATTTACTTTTGAAAATGATTATCTTTTTGTGTTTCGAAGAATCGATGAATGCAATATATAAATGTTTAAGTTAATGAACCTTTTGTTTTAATTACAAAGTATATTACTTTGCTTTCCATTCACAAGATAAAAGAAAATATCAAAATGTTTAGTTTTGATAAACTAATATTTTCTTTTTGAGTGAGTAATATCTAAGTCTTTTGTACAACAAAGTGCCGATTTATGTTGTGAATCTATGGTTCAAATTATGGACCTCTCATATATATTTTCATTAGTTGCAAATGATGAACTTTTTAATTTTTTGTAGCAATGAACCTTTTTATCATATGATGAACCTTTTCAAGGGCTTTATCCATGTCATATGCATGGGCATATGATAGACGTGATTTGGTAACTAAAGAAAGTTCTACTAATTTTTACTTTTTAAGTGAAATGATTCCAAACTTTTCAGAAGGCAAAAAGGAGGACAAAGAGTATTAATTTACGAAATAGTTAACAGGATACTTAAAATAATATAGGGTACCATTTGAGATATGACAATTTTCTGTGATAATAGCTAGAAAAAGAAAAAAGTTATTTGGA
>JAKOGI010000346.1:237500-292500 GCA_029747015.1 Carnegiea gigantea | reverse complement strand
CATTTTTCCATAATTAATTTTATTTTATTCAAAACCAACAAAATAAAATAATATCAAATAGAAACCTAAAAATAATAATTATAACGAGCATAAACGGGTATAAAAGTACCTTAAAAATAGCACATTTTTAGCTCAAACAAATACCCCCATACCAAGATTTTTCTTGTCATCGAGTAAAATAACTAAACTAAGAAAATGAAAAATAAGAAAAAGAAAATCCTAACTCACTGCCGTAGGAATCACGGTTGCATTTAGTGTATGCAATAAGCCCTTTAAATCCCTTAATTTCCTGAATGGACAAGTGAAGTCTTGTGAGGATTTTTAGGTGAAATACCCACAAAAATTATTCCAAAAATAAAAGAAAATCTTTTTAGTTTTTCTCAAAACTAATATGTACAGAATCAGGGAAAGATATGCATACATTATAATCAACTAAATCAGCCATATAATCAAGTTATTAACATGCATATACACAGAATGTACTTCAAAGCCCTCTACCTCCTAAATGACATCAGAGCACTAATTTTTCACCCCATTGAACATCAAGATTCTGAATCCATCCCGGTGCTCGCGTGCAAGTGTATCATCATCTCAGGGCTTAGATTTATCAGAATTAGACTCAATCCCACTTGGCTAACATAACTAAGTTATTATCATACTGACTTTAGAAGCAAGCTTTCCCAGTAGCAATATTACCTCAAAGGACAACACCCAGTAGTATGTGCCTCAAAGGGTAACGCCCAGTAGTACATGCCTCAAAGGGATACTTGTCATTCCAAATTTCATTCCATCTCTTTTTTTTTCCTTTTTTTCATCTTTATTCATAACATACTTTTTTTCTTCATTCTTTTCAGAGTAATCATGTCACAAGCTAGTGGGAGAATCATTCAAAAAAACCCAAGACCTAAAGTTAGTGATGAAGGAATAAACAAGGATTGTATTAGACAATCTATACTAAACAATTGGAGTTAGAATTAGGGCTCAGAATATCACATTGGGATTGGAGATCTATCGTGCACATCCTACTTATGTACAAACTAATAACTAAGGCACAGGGGATTCAAGCTAATCAGACATAGTAGAAACGTTCTCAAAAACAAAACCAAAATCTTTTTGGATTTTTCAAAAATTTTTTAAAGAAAAATATGTCCACACGGGTACCCCACGCCCACACCAAAATTTCATAATGTCCTCATTGGGAGTGGATTAGATACTAAATGCCAAAACAAAACCTAACAAAAAAGCAACATATGTTCAAAAACTAGACTTAAAACAAAACAACAATCATAGGGAAAGAACAGCAGTCAGCTATACAAGAGTAAACTGAAATACAACAAAGAAAGAAGAAAAGAGAAAAAGAAGGAGAGAGAAGGGAAGAAATTTTTAGAAAATCAGGTCGGGTGCTAAGCACACCCAAGCTACTTCAGATCTCATTTACTGATCATGGTTAGGTTCATGGAGTATCAGACACTCTACATCTTCTTAGCTCGGTAACTCTAGAAATGGTTTCAAACGCTGGCCATTCACTTTGAAGGTGGCACTAGTCTAAGGATCCTGAATTTCAACTGCACCATAGAAAAAAACATGTGAGACAACATAAGGGCCCGTCCATCGGGACCTCAATTTCCCTGAAAACAGATGAAACCTAGAGTCATACAAGAGTACTTTCAATCCCGGGATAAATTTCTTTCTAAAAATATGTCGATCTTGAAATAACTTTGCCCTCTCTTTATACGATCAAGCACTCTCATAAGCCTCAGCTCTAATATCATCAGGCTCACTCAGCTATAGTCGTCTCTCTTCACCTGCCTCAGTCAAGTCATAGTTAAGCTTCCTAATAGCCCACCAAGCCTTATGCTCTATCTCCACATGCAAATGGCAAGGCGTACCATAAACTACCCTATAAGGTGACATACCTAAGGGAGTCTTGATAGCCATTGTATATGATCAAAGAGCATCTATCAGCTTATCAGCCCAGTCTTTCCCATGCTTACTCACTATCTTTTCCAAAATCTGCTTAATCTGTCAATTAGACACTTCAACCTGGCCACTTGTTTGAAGACGGTAGGGAGTAGTAAGTCTGTAGAATATGGAATACCTCCTTAGTAAGGAATCAAAAGATTTATTATTAAAATGGGTGCCCTGGTCACTAATGATAGCTCGGGGTATACCAAATCGAGCGAAGATATTCTCCCCAAGAAATTTCACAACCACTTTAGCTTCATTGGTTCTGGAAGGGATGGCCTCAACCCATTTAGAAATATAATCCACAGCTAACAAAATGTACTCATTCCCAAAAGATAGTGGAAATGGTCCCATAAATTCAATACCTCACACATCAAAAACCTCCACCATAATGATGGGGTCTAATGGCATCATACCTTTTCTGCTTATCCTACCTAGCTGCTGGCATTTAGGCAACTCTTGCAATATTCAAATGTGTCTTTAAACAAAGTCGGCTAGTAAAAATCACATTAAACAATCTTGGCTACTGTCTTCCTACCACTAACATGCCCCCCACATGCCTGGTCATGAAAAAAAAAAAGACACTTCTCACCTCATGATCGAGAATGCACTTCCAAAAGACTTGGTCACAACAGTACTTAAACAGATAGGGGTCATCCCAGATAAAGAACTTCACAAGGTGGAAGAATCTATCTTTATCATTCTTAGTCCAACCCTCAGGGATCCTATCAACAATTAAATAACTCACAATATTAGCATACCAAGGATTGGGGTGAATATCATAAAATTGCTTATCAGGGAAGTACTCAGAAATACTAGACTCACTCTTTTTATTATAGATGATCCTAGACAGATGGTCAGCTATAAGGTTTTCAGAACCTTTCTTATCCTTGATTTCACAGTCAAATTCTTGCAAAAGCAGAATCCATTTTACAAGTATAGACTTAGCATCCTTTTTAGAAAGAAGGTGCTTAAGGGCAGAGTAGTCAGTGTAAACAATCACATGTGACCTAATCAGATAGGATCTAAACTTTTCAAAACCAAAGACTATAGCCAAAAATTCTTTTTCAGTAATATTGTAATTCATATGGGCATCATTTAACGTGTGACTATCATAATAAATCACATGGGGTTTCTTATCAATATGTTGTCCTAACACAACCCTAATAGCAAAATCAGATGCATTACACATCAATTCAAATAGTTCTCCCTAAATGAGAGGATGAAGAATAGGAGCAGAGGTTAGGGCCTTCTCAAGTTCAGAAAATGCCTCATGACACTCTTCAAAAAAATAAAATGGCACATCCTTCACTAACAGATTGGACAAAGGCTATGCAACTTTACTGAAATCCTTAATGAAACGTCGATAAAAGCCCACATGTTCAAGGAAAGACCGCACCTCTTTCACACTAGTGGGAGGGAAAAGATTAATGATCAGGTTAGTCTTAACTTTGTCTACCTCAATTCCATCTCGAGAAATAATATGTTCTAAGACTATACCCTTTTTAATCATAAAGTGACATTTCTCCCAGTTCAAGGTCAAATTTCTCTCCCTACACCTTTCCAACACTTTTCCCAGATTAGATAAGCAATCACCAAAAGAAGATCCAAGCATAGAGAAATCGTCCATGAAAATTTTCATGCATTGCTTAGCTAAATCTGAGAAAATAGAAATCATACATCTTTGAAAGGTAGCAAAGGCATTACATAGTTTAAACGACATTCTTCTAAAAGCATATGTTCCAAATGGACAAGTGAAAGTAGTCTTCTCCTAATCCTCGGGAGCAATAGAGATCTAGATATAATCGGAATATCCATCTAAAAAGTAATAGAAAGAATGTCTAGCTAACCTCTCTAGCATCTGGCCTAAGAAAGGAAGGGGGAAATGGTCATTTCTAGTGGCAGCATTCAATTTTCTATAATCTATGCACACACACCACCCAGATTGAACTTGAGCAGAGATTAACTCGTTCTTATCATTCCTAATCACGGTAATATTGATCTTCTTAGGAACGACTTGAACAGGGCTAACCCACTCACTATCAGAAATAGGATAAATAATCGCATGGTCTAATCATTTCAACACCTTCTTCTTAACTACTTCCTGCAAAGTGGGATTCAAACACCGTTGACAGTCATGGTAGGGCTTAGCATGGTCCTCTAAATGAACTCTATGTTGCACAATAGAAGGACTAATGCCCTTAATATCCCCTAAAGTCCATCCTAGAGCTTCCCTGTTTTCTCTAAGCAAAGAAATAAGTTTGTCCTCTTAGTCCCCATCCAAATCAGAAGTAATAATGACAGGTAAGGATTCGTCAAGTCCTAGGAACACATACTTAAGAGAATCAGGAAGGGCTTTCAATTAAAGAGCAGCAGGAAAAACAGATTCAGCAACAGATTTAGATATAGAAGTGAATAAACAATCAGCAGTAGAGCGTAAGTCATCAAACTCAAACACATCATATTCAGGCTCATCATCTATCAGAAATGACTCATACTCAGTAGCAAGTACATTATCAAAAGTATCATCAAAGACAGAATCTCCTACCTAGTTAAGAGTAGAAAATTTCATATCATCAAATCCAAAAGGCTATCTTTGCATGTTAAAGATATTTAATTCCACAGTCATGTTGGCAAAAGACAGTCTCATCATACAATTCCTACAGTTAATGAGGATATTGGCAGTGGCCAAGAAAGGATGCCCTAGAATCACAGGAACCTGACTAGCTAAGTTAGACACCTTTTCAGTTTCAATGACAACAAAGTCCACTAGGTAAATAAATTCATCCACTCTAATCAACATATCCTCAACTATCCCCCTCGATACCTTAGTCGATCTATCAGCCCATTGAATGATCATCCTGGTAAGGTTTCAGCTCACCTAACTCTAGCATCTCATATTTAGCAAAGGGTATCAAGTTAACACTAGCCCCTAAGTCAAGTAATGCTCCATGAATGAGTTGGTCCCCTATCACTATAGATACAGTAGGGCAACCGGGGTCCTTATACTTCACTGGAATATGAGAAAGGATAGAATTAGCACCAGAAGTCAAGAAAGCCTTCTTAGATACACCAGTTGCTTTTTTTATAGTACAAAGGTCCTTTAAAAATCTAGCATAAGGAGGCATTTGCTGAATAGCATCAAGCAAGGGAATATTGATCTTAACTTGAGAGAAGGTCTCTCTCATCTTCTCAATATGATCTTGATCCTTCTTCTTTAGCCTATAGGGGGAAGGAGGTAAAGGCATCTGAATTTTCTCAGAAGAATGAGAAGAAGAACTCTTAGAAGGTGAAGAACTTACTAAGCCAAAGGAGTCTTTTTCTTAAGGCTCCTCTTCCTTTGAAGGTGACTGAAAGGGAGGACTATCTGAAGCATTGGGGACACCATCAGGAGTATCCCCTCACTGATTGGATGGACTAGTCTCTAGAGTAGAAGAGGGGGAAGAATTTTGGAAGAACTAATGAGAAAACCTATAAGGTTCATTAGGATTTCTCACTTCGTTATCAACCTCTCGACTAGAACGGAGAGATATGACCGCATTCACCTTCTTCACAGGCTCACTGGGGTTACAAGAAGAAGAGGAGGTATGACCCTTAGGGTTCACCTCAGGTTGACTCGGGAAAGTACCTAGTTCCCTAGAAGATGATGCTAACTGAAAAAACTGCTCAGTCATCATTCTCATCATTCTTTTCATATTAGCATTAATCATTCTATCCACATTGTTATTGATTCTCCTCCCCAATTTATCAATATCAGCATAACTCGGAGGAGGTTGAACTTGAGCAACAGGAGGTAGAGGTCTAGGTGAACTAGGCACGCCTGAGAAAAGTGGTCTCTGAAAAGAGTGTGAAGCATGAGAGATGGGATGGGAGTTGTTTCCAGGAAATATCCCAGGTTGGGAATTAGGACCCACAGCGTTGAGGCCACTATTCCATGAAAAGTTAGGATGATTCCTCCACCCTGGGTTGTAATAAGGGGAGAAAGGATCATTCTTAGGTCTCTTGAAAGCTATACTTGCTTGCTCCTGTTCAGTTGCTAACTGATTAGCAAAATAAGGATAAGCACTCAATGAATGATCTAAGGCTTGACAATGAGAACAAGACACTGTAGTAGTCTGAGATAGCCAGAACATTTAGGGAGATAATCCCTTCAATATATTTTTTAAAATAGCAATCTTAGGCTCTAAGTGATTTACATCAGAGACAGAATGCAAACCACCCCTTGCAAACGTAGAACTTAGGATGTCATCACGAGTGGTTTCCCACTGCATGATTTTCTCAACCAAGTCTTTTAGAAATTCCCAAGCAGCTGTGGGGCTCTTAGAAAGAAACCCTAGCACATGGGCTCTACCATGGTCCTAGTCTGTTGGTCAAGTCCTTCATATACAATCTGGCACAAATGTGATTGGTCTAAACCATGATGAGGACATTGGGCCAACAAAGTTTTGAACTTGTCAAAATATTTCCAAAATGATTCTCTATCAAGTTGCACAAATTGGTTGATTTCATTCCTCAGCTTAACAGTCTTGGTATTAGGGAAATATTTTCTTAAGAACAATCTTAAAAATCATTCCAAGAAGTAATGGAATTAGCAGCCAAGCCATACATGCATCGTTTATCATAATCTTTCAAAGCAAAAGGAATCAATTCCATTCGCACAACATCAATGAGAATACTAGGGAAATGCATCTTGGAACAAACTTCTTCGAATTCCCTTAAAAACAAATAAGCATCCTCTAAACTTGTGAATTTAGGGAGCATCTGAGTATAATGGGGTTTCAATTCCAAGGTCACATTCGGTGCAGGAACAGGCATAACAAAACATAATGGCAAAGCAGTTCTAGGAGGATAGAAAATATCACTCAAAGTCCTTTCTTGTGCCAAGTTCTCTAATTCAAGGTTAGGTTCAGGTTCGGGTTCTGAGTCAGGGTCGGGCTCACTCCTAACGAGTCTTTGATCTTCAGTGTCTCTAACCCAATTAGTCATAAAAACCTCACACATTCACCAAAAGAAATCCTATTTTTGGTCTGTTTCCTTTTTATAATTTTTTTGGATTTTTAGATTTCCTTATTTTTTTCTTCTTCTATGGCAAACACAAAACCAAAATTAAAAAGTTACTCAATCCTAAAGACTATTTACGCACAAAAAGTAACCAAGTCAAGAAGGTTTACCAATTTTTAAACACAAATAAAATAGTCCCTCAAAACCAAAATCAAAATTTTAATATAACCCCTTTTTTTGTGGTTTTCAAAATTTTCAATTTTTTTTTCAATTTTTAAGATTTTCTAATTTTTTAGTAATTTTGAACGTTTTTCCAATTTTTTTAGATTTTAGCTTTTCTGTTTTTTTTTGAATTTTTTAGAAAATTTTCAAGAAATGAACTAAGCTAAGTAACAACTTAATGAAATAAAGAAAGTAAGGTGTAACATATGCAACTAATAACAAAATAGCTAAGAAAATGAAAATATGACATAATCTTATGCCGTCATCCCCAACAGCAGCGCTAAAAACTTGTTGGGATATTCTAAGTGATGAACAAAAAGCAGCAAGCGTATAGCTCTCGCTGTGATACTTGAGAATCGTGTCCTCTTGGAAAACGGAAAGATTTAGTTGATTGAAATTTCTAAAACTAACATTACCTAAATCTAAGGGAATACTCGACTTAGAAAATCTCAACTAAGCAGTTAATAGACCTTAACGAGAGGAACTAAGCCAGTAAGTTGAAGAAATAACCATAAAAAAAAAAAACTGAGGAATCCACCAAGCTACTAAACGCACTCAACCAACCAAACCAAACCAAACCAAAACCTTCGAACAAAAACCATTCAAAACCTAAGTGATCAACGAAACCATTTGAACTGAATCACTAAACTACTCACATCAACTAATTAACCAACTACTAAATCAACTAATTCAACTTAACTAAATTCATATTAGCATTTAATCAACCAGACAAACCATCATAATCATTCAACATTAACGAAGTCAAACTTAGCAAGCCTTCATTCAACATTAATGAAGCTAAACAAACCATCATATCCTATTTAAACAAACTAAGCAAGCTAAACAACTGTTATATCATTTAAGCAAACTAAGCAAATCATTCAAACCATTTATCACTCAGTCCGCACCATTCCATTAGCTACACCAACATTCAAATCATCACAACCATCATATTCCATCCATGAAACCAAAACCATACTATCAACACAATCAAAACCAACCATTAATCATACCTAATAGTCGAATCTATGCACTGATAACACTAATAATTCAACTCGGCTCCAACCAAGCTAATCAACTATACCATTCAACAACCATAATGCGCTACTTGTTTTTTTAGCAGGGCTTTGAAACAGTTAAAAGAGAAGTAAAGGAATAGAAATCAAACCCAGGACAAGGTTCGACTGAACTCAGCATAGGGGGGAAATTTAGCCACAGCCAATGCTAACCAAACCAACCATAGCCTCGCCTCCCGCTGTTAAACACCAGAGCCAGCCATTACCAAAAACCGAACAGGGGAGGGGGAGAAACGGAAGAACCCTTGACTAACCTTGGCTAGAATTACTACAATAAAAGTTTGATTCATGCATATCAACTAGAATTCAACAAAATTCGGCATTCAATTATGTCAAATTCGAATGCATAACTAACTAACAATAAACCCGAACCCTAGAAATTGAACCAAAAATATGTTTGAATTTTGAGAAAACGATTGCTAAAATTAAACTAACTGAACCTAAAGATTCATTAACCCCTAGCCTAGTGCTTGCCTTTGCAATTTATACCTGTGCCTCCTTCATTCTTCATCGTTTGATTTAAGATGCGTGGGCAAAGATTACAAGGGTTCCGTGGTGTTTGAAGCATAGATTACGGTGGATGAGGATATGATGGTGGTGAACTGTTGCTTGAAGGTTGAGAATAGTGAGCTGTCGAAGAGAGAGAAGGAATGGATGGGAATGGTGATGAAGAATGGAAGAAGGAGACGAAGCAGGGGAGGGTTTGGGTTTCGGGGTCTGAAGTTGAGAGGAGGAGAGAGAAGGTTGAGGGGGAAGGAGGTATTAAGTCAGGATCACATGCCTCGCATGCCTGGGGGGGAAGAGATGATGGTCACGCCTACTGCACATGCTTGTGCTGGGGATTATGGCTCAAGTGCTAGGCATGCTTGGGGAGGGAGGTGATGGGCCGGTTAGTTTGGGCTTTCTCTTTTTTTTTTTTCCAATTATTTTCAATGGGCTGAAATAGTAACTAGGCCTAGCAATCCGGATTGGCTTGAGTCAAGTCGGCTCATATCCAGTAATAATTATAATGAGCATAAACGGGTGTAAACGTACCTTAAAAATAGCACATTTTTAGCTCAAACAATATATTTTCAAAATTGACAAAAATATTATTTTGCAGTTACTTGCATAAGTAATAGAACCCATAGCCAAGGAAGGTTGTCGTCCACCTTTGTTTGTGACAGTTGCAGTAGATTTTGGATCCAACCAAAGCCTTTAAGATAGATTTTGGAATACTTATTCTTTGGATTTCATAATCTTTATTAGTAATTTATACTTGATTAGTTTTTTGATATATTACCTTGATCTTTTAATATGCTTACCTTTAATTATTGATTTTGATATGTTATGAAATTCCTTTCTACAGAAAGACCAACTTCAGTTGGAAATGATTTTCATGAGATCTAATGATTAATTTCTTAGTATCTTTGAGATATTATGAGCATGATTGTTGACATACTTTCCTAAAGTTCATGTGCTATTTATGATAATCAAAATATCTATGCTATATATTTGGAAGTTGTCTTTGTCATATCTTTGAAATAAGCTATGGGATTATTTTGATGAGATTCATATCATCCAAAGCAATATTTCTCAGGTCAAATTGGATCCTATAATGGTCACATCATTACCACATCTAATAGCTAAGTACGAAAAGTTTAAAACAGGAGCCAATGACATTAGAACAACACCAAATCTGGTTGTTTGGAGGCATGCCAAGATTATATGAAGATCTTATCTAACAATCATATGAAGATCACAAGCTTATACAAAGGGAAGAAGATCAAGAAGTAAGATAAAACACTTGAGCATATTGAGATAATCATGCTGAAGTCGTAATCTTCCAATGCTCTTAATTGTACTCCTCTGTGAGGATTAAATCTTTGTAAGGGTAGCTTGTCACAAGGAAGTGCTTGGTGTTGAGAGGTCGATATGTATTGAGTGATTCAACTAAGAGTTGTTTAGGTGAGTGTTGGTAGAACTCAAGAAAGCTTATAACGTCAAAGTACTTGGTGAAGAAGCACATTAGGTAATGACTAGCTATGTTTTGGAAGAGTGAACATCATACATGTCATGTGTTTTGTCTCTCATTTATTTCTGCATTTCATTTATGTACAAAGTCTTATCATTGACATTAGTGACTAACTATCAAAGTTGTGTGTTTTGACTTTAGCATATCAGTTTCAAAGTGCTAAAAAGTTTGCTTAAGTGTTAATTTTTATGCATCACCATATTCATCCCCCAAGATGATATATCTTCTTTAGCGCCTTCAAAATGTAACGAATATCAAAGATATGTCAAAGATAGCTTCCAAATATACAACAAGGTACTTTGATTAGCATAAATAGCACATGAACTTTAGCCAAACACATAAATAATCAAGCTAGTAATATCTCTAACGATATTGACTGAAATCAAGCAAAGGATCTTATGGAAATCCTTTCCAGGTGAGGCTGATCATGCTTTGAGAAGGAATTTGATTATCATGTTAGAACCAAAAAAAAAAGGCAAGCAAATTAGAAGATCAAGATAATATCCCAGGAAATTAATCAAATATAAATTACTCATATAGATTATCAAATCTAAAAGAACAAGTATTTCAAAGTCTGTCTCAAAGACTTTGCCTAAATCTAAAATATGTTATAATTACCACAAATAAATGCGGACGGGATCCTTACATAGTTGTAGCTTTCCATGCTTAGGGAAGTAACATCAAAATAATGCTTTTCCCAACTTGTAGAAAGTTTATCTAAAGCAATCAAATAATATTTTCCAAGATCCTTGGAAGATACTTGCCGTAAATGAGTAGATATCAACTTAGCAATTCAAATAATTAATAAATCAGTATAGATTGAATACTTTGTCGAAGTAATCATGTAATAAATCAAGCACATATGTATCATAAGGTATGCAATCAAAATATTTGAAAAGATACTTTTAAATTCAATGCATTATCAAATCTAGCATAATAATTATTCTAAGAATATACAAAATATTCCAGAATATTTCTAGCACATTATGCGCGTTGGTCTACACACAAGATCATGTTATTGATCAGACACATATTCCAAAGTTAGAATTCCTGACTTTGATGAAATAACATCAAATCATATAATCATGATACTTTAAGCACACAAATGTAACAACATAACAGGCTTACTCATCACGTTTAATCACATATACAAATATGTGATCACTCAAATATGTATTTCAAATTCAGATCAACTGACTTTGATATAATATTCAAAAACTTTGACTCAAGCAAAAACTACACCTATCAAAGTAGGATGGGCTAGAAAATATATATGTCACATGATCAAATACAATGAGAAGTAATAGCTTGTATATTAACAACATATAAAATATCCACACACATCAAACACATATCAAACGCAGTTTGAACATATCAATACATTTAAGTACATACATAATTACCATTTTGGTTTTCATCAAAATATATCAAATATAACTAACTCAACAATCTCCCCCTTTTAGAGGAAAGTAAAAACTATGAACACATTGTAAGTTTACATCATATTTATCCCCTTTTTGGATTTCATCATAGAGGTTATTTGGGTAAGAGAAACCATAAGTATAGTATGAAAATGAAATTTGTATATGCATCTCCCCCTTACTATAACCCTTACAAGTACATGAAAGCATGTAATGAAATCATATAATGCTTCACATAAAAGTATATGATGATAGAATCATATTATAATATTTGACAAGCAAGACTATTTAAGAGCAAATGAGCACCCACATTATCAAAGCATATAGAGATAGATTTCAAGCATACATAAAGATATTAGCCAATAGCTATCACTTTTTGAGCTAAATCTGTAATGTATCATTTTGTCCCAAAATTTCAAAGTCTCTGAAACTATATTAGCTCAATCTTTCAAAAGTTATTGGCATCAAGCTTTGATCTCCTGTATTTAGTTACCATACTTGTTAGCACCAAGAGAAGGTTTCCCTTAATGTCATGCCATCAACAATGTATTTCAATGTTAGTGATAGATAAAACATTAGGAACCTCATGACATATAAAGTAGTAGTGCATCATATATGTTCATTCATATGAATGTGAATAATGAATGATGTAACTATATATGTATAAAGGATCCCATATCATGCGCTCCATTATCTCACCCTAAAAAGGGCAATTCAAGCAAGATAAAAACATCGAGCAAATATCTCATGACCATGGAAAGAGTCAAGAATGCAACAATAATCTAAATTTACATTAGGAGGCTAAGTAAATCATGATGAAAGTATCACATCAAAGTCAGCATAAAATGTATATACATTTAAAGCATTAGCTAAAAGAAGTCAACCATCGTAATGCATGATAATCAAGATTTTGCATATATGGACAAATATCAATCACTACAAGGTCTAAGATGACATTCATGCATTCCAAAGAATAAATCATAGAAAAAAATTTTCTAACAAGTACACATATCCAAGATATGGTATGCCATAAAATATGAGCATTATACATTATATGTCAAAGCTGAATTAACCATGCTTATGACATAAAGAATGCAAGGAGTATTGGAACTTTGTAACCCTATTGCTACTACCCTTTCAACGATAGTGTAAATTTCATTTTCTGACCTGCTTTTAAAGTCTTAATTTTGACTTTGAATTTTAAAACACAATGACTATCAAAAGCAGACTTGCAACTTCTCATTTTGGTATGATTCAAAGTTCATGGTTTAGAAGTTCAGGACTATGAGCTCTGAAACTTGATCTATTTATGCATGTTGACCTCAATATTTGACTTTGTTTCAAAGTCTTTGAAGTAGTGTTATTGCAAGGATCAAACTGCGACTTTGAAATCAGAACTTTACTCAAGGTCATTAAGACATACTTGAGATCATTGGTTGTACCTAACAAACAAAACAACTTATTAGTAATGAGAGAGGGATATTTCCCTTAATTCATAACACTTGGTTAAATGTCGATCAATTCATAGTGAAGTCATATTATGTGAAAAGAAAGCTCAAAAACACATATCCATCATTTGAATGAGAAATTATTACATATCTCACAACTTTACACAAGAACCTCTAATTAGAGTCGAATTACATAAAACACCCTTTTTTTTGGGGGGGGGGAGGAATCTGTAACCTTATTTGTCTTCCCTTTAAACATTTTGATTTCAAGATCGAGGTATAGAACTTTGAACTAGATTCGCATCTGACGTTGAAGTCGGTCTTTAAAATATAGTCAATGCTCATGTTTGTGCCCTATTCGACACTAGTGATGCAAATTTTCTTCAGCGTCCAAACTTTTAGCACCTTGCATTATTTTCCTTGGATGTCAAGTGTACTTGTAAAATCAAAATCAAACGACCTTTCTATAAGCACTTTGTACATCAAATTTGAGTCCTGGATTATTTATAACCGCCATGTTGGTTGGTCTCGTTCCTTTAGGTACCCAAACCTAAATAATTCTAGGTTGGGAATAACTTTAATATATAGGAATGGCTAAGGTTGGTATGTGTTCTTTGATATGTAGAGTGGCTTTGACATCCATGACCAATGCCACTATGTCTCCTTTGGGGAACAAAGTGACTTTGATGTTATATCCAAAGTTGCTTTATTTCTTTCGAGGGACAGAGTGACTTTGTGGTTTCTTATATGTTGTCTCTTTATCTCAAAAAAAAAGTTTTTACAAGTATTCTTTTGGTTATTTGGGTTGAAACCAAGACCTTTATTAAAAGAGATAGATTAAGAACTAAGTAACTTATCCAGATTTTCTTGTCCCTTAGCAAGGTTTAAAAGAGAATTGTGAGAGTCAGTACGATTGCTTTGTAAATTAGATTTTCAAGTTCAAAGTCTTTGACCTTTACATGTACACTTTCACAAGTGTTCTGTAAATCGTCATTCTCTTCTTTTAAGACTTTGATAGTCTTTGTAATGGATTTATTCTTAGATAACTATTCTTGTTCATGTGTAACACAATTTAATAAACCTTGTGCTAGATATTACTTTGTGAAAGTAAGAGGTTCAATTGTTACCTCTTCGGACTTTTCAGCCTCTTCTTACCCAAGGTCTCTTTTCGCCATAAGACAAAGGTTTGCCCGTTTTTCTTCCATAATTTCACTTTTATTGCTTTTCCTAGCACACCATGTGGCAATTGTTGCCTTTTTACTTCCCTTCTTGACTTGAAACTTCTTCTTTTCATTTCTTTACTTTTTATTTGGGTAATCTTTGATTATATGCCCTAGAAATCGACAACCATAACCAGCACCCTAATTAGTATCAGCTTTAGAAGAGTTTTTACTTTTAGAAACTCTGCCATTCCTATTCAATGTTAATCTTTTCCATGGTCCTTGAAATTCTGTATCTTTTTGAAACAACTTCTTGAATCCTCTTATCATTAGATTCTTCACTCTATGTTTCGAAGTTGTCATATGTTGGCTTTAGAGCAATTCCTTACTTTGGTACTTGCTCATCACTTTCTTCCTGCAAGTGAATTTCATGGGTTAAAAGTTTTCTAATAAGATGGTCTCACTTAGGGGCCTTTAGATCTTAAGCTTCTTTAATTGTTGTGATTTTAGGTCCCCACTTGCATCTTGGAAGTCATTGTAACACCTTTCTCACCATCTCTTCATTGGTGTATGTTTTTTTCCAAAGACTTTAGATTGTTGGTGATTTCTATTAGTCGTATGTACATGTCTTTGATGGATTCTCTAGGATGCATCTTGAAGATCACGTACTAGTAGACATAAAGACTAATCCTTGGTTCACCCCTTGACTTGCGCCTTTATAAGTTGTCTCCAAGGTGTCCTAGACTTCTTTAGCTATGTCATATGTCGGTACATGGTTAAACTTGTTTGTATCCAAACCACAAAATAAAATATTCAAACTCTATAATTTTTTGCAACTCTTCCAGCATCTACCTTGGTGTATTCAGATCTTAACTTTGGTTCAACTTTATCTCCTTTCTTCAAAGTAGGGATCAAATCTCCACTAGAGATGATTTCCCAAAGATCATAGTCATAGCCTTTGATGAAGATCGGCATAAGTTTGTTTTCCAATGTGCAAAGTTAGATCCACGAAATAAAGGAGGTTTACTAAAAGAGCATCATTGATTAATATTGATAATTCTAAAGGAAGCCATGACCCTTTCCATAGAATGATTAAATCAAAATCAGCGAACTTGCGACGATACTAATTGAAGGTCCTAAAGCCAAAGTTATATTACCCCAGAGGATGGGTGAATTAGGTGATGAATAAAAATTAAACTTAAACAAACTTGAGCTAAAAGTATATCAGCCTAGAGGCTATAGGTGAATAGGGTGATCAATAAAAATTAAACTTAAGCAAACTTTTAGCACTTTACAACAGAGATATCAAAGTTATAATAGACAGCTTAGATAGTTAGCCACTAATGTCAATATTAAGACTTTGAACAGAAATGAAATGCAGAAATAAAAGAGAGATAAAATGCATGATATTTTTACGATGCCCACACTTTCAAACAGAACTAGTCACTATCTAAGGCTCTTCTTCCCATAGGGCTTAATGTCGCGACTTGTTATTCACTTAAAAAGTACACAGCGAGCACTTTAAGTTCTTTCAACACTTAGCCAAACAACTCTTAGCTAAATCACTCACTAAGTATTGATCTCTAAATACTTAGGTTCCCAAGTAAGTCCTAACTTACTTGTTACATGTTTTCCTTATAAAGATTTAACCTTCACAAAAGAGCACAATTAAGAGTATTGCAAGAATATAACAATAATATGATTATCACAATATGCTCGCGTATTCTATCTTGTATGTTTGTCTTCATCCCTCTATACAGGTTTGTGATCCTCATATGATTGTGGGAGGAGATATTCATATAATCTTAGGAAGTCTGTAAGTAACTAAATTTGTTTCTATCATGGTGTCATTGTCATTGGCTCCGGCTTTGAACTTTTCATACTTCGCTCTTGCATGTGGTAATGATGTGACATTACAGGACTTGACCTGAGCTGAGAATCTTACTTTGGATGACATGAATCTGATCAAAGTTCCCATAGCTCATTTCAAATAGTTGTGAAAGATAACTTCTAAATATATACATCGTGCATACGTTCTAATAAAGCTAATAATATATCTAAAGATATTCATTGAAATCAATCATAAGATCTCATGAAAATCCTACCCAAATAACTCTAACCTTGGCTGGATCCGAAATTACTCATAAAGATTATGAAATTCAAAGAACAAGTACTCCAAAGTTTAATTCAGTGACATTGGCTGGGTGTGAAATTCGCTACAACTACCATAAATAAATGTGGACGAGATCCTTACTTGGCGATAACTTTCCTTTTTTAAGGAAGTAACATCAAAATAATATTTTTTCCAGCTCATAAAATATCTATCTGAACCAAGCAAATAATCTTTTCCAATATCCTCAGAAGATACTTGCCATAAATGAGTAGAGATGACTTAAGCAACTGAATCAATTAATAAATCAACATATCCTGATATTTTATCGAAGTAATCAAGTAAAAAATCAACCACATATATATCACAACATATGCAATGAAAATATTCGAAAAGGTACTTTTACAATTCAATGGATCATGCTTTAGATTATGATTTAACAATCAAATCTAGCATAACAAGTATGATAAGAATATGAACAATATTCTTATAATATTTCTAGCATATTAAGCACATTTATCCACGCACAAAATCACGCAATTGATCGGACACGTATTCGATGTCAGATTTTTAGACATTGATGAAATAACATGAGAACTTATTATCATCATACATTAAGCACGCAAATACAATAACATAACAAGGCTTACTCACCACTTTTATTGACACGTACAATCAGACTATCATTTAAACACATATTTTAAAGTTAGATAAACTAACATTGATATAATATTCAAAGATTTTGACTCAGACAAAAACTACACTAATCAAAAATGGGTTGGATAAGAAAAGATATATGTCACAAGGTTAAATACAGGTGGAAGTAATAGTTTGTGTATTAACAGCATATAAAATGCCCACATACATCAAATACATATCCAACACACTTTGAACATATCAATACATTCAACTATTCAAGTGCATGCATAATTTTAACCAACTTAACAACATTGATCAAATATGAACTATTATAAAGATAAACACATAAATAATTCCATGCATATAATGATATTAAAACAAGACCTTTTAAATTTATGGCATGACATCTAGCAAATTCTTAAAGATTCGGACTATAACTCCAACACTATATACAAACCCATAATAAATTCATCAAATTTATTTCAACTAATCTTGGGTAGATATAACAAATTCAAGAATGATGGCGAAAGAGGGTAGCATAAATCAAGATTTATTATAGATAATGTGGCACCAATTAATGATGAAAGAAAAATTATTAGACATAACTGAGCAAAAATAATAAGTCGAAGCAACAAAATGATAGTCCATTTTAATGGTCAGGACTCCGCACAAAGATTAATGTTATGAAATAATTTAATTGTTTAAAAGGGGATTCAATAAGATATTGTTAAGGTGATTAGATAATATTGGCACACAATAGGTTAGTAATCTCAAACCGTTAGGTGGATTGTACTAGAAAAGGGCGTAGGCACGAATGATAGTAGTTATAATTAGGAAAAACCCAAATGTTTTGTCAAATGACTGCATAACATATAACGGTACATGCTTTACATGGAAAGCCTCCGGTAAAACATCCAAGGCCATTATAGCTGCGATACATAGGTTTGATATGCTTAAGAGAAGGTTACCTAGGTTTCCAATCCTTCCATAAGATCTTCACGTACCCTACTTGTTCTATACTACCTTTACTGCCTTATCAAGGGTCCAGTTGGGGCCACACCGTCTAGAATGGGATGGTCTAGTCTTGCAACATCGTTAGATATTAGCCCATGTAGTCTATGCAATACTTGACTCATAGTGGCAATTCCCTAACAAAGGGGCTGCAGAAAGATAAGGTTAGATATCCAAAGCTCATGCAATAAAAAGATTATAGCTCTATTGTTCTTCTCTATTCCTCATTCATTACCCCAAATCATAACCACTGATTATGTCCATTTTCAGACTAGAACATAATCTATGACCCCTAAATGCTTTAGACTGTGGGATGTAATAGTATAGAATATATGTACTTGTGGAGCACTTCTTTGAATCCTTTCCCTTAGATTCCACATCTATAACTTGATTTTTTAGGTGAAGGGAGTATGCTCAAAGCTTCTAACCATTGCTCTCGCTGCTATGATGATTCCATCATATTAATATCTAATTCTCTTCCAAATTTAATCCTCGTGATTTCCGTTCCATTTAGCATTACTACATTCTTAAGACCACGATAATATGAGGTATTTTACGATTGGTGGATTAATAGGTAAAGCCCAAATTTTCATTGTAACATTTCATACCTTGTGAGGTCAAATCTCTCTAAACCCAATATATATGTTTTTTTTCTGTAGTAATATATTTCATCTCAAAAGAACATATTACCTAATCCACTTAGGGAAACCAGTGAGAAGTGATATATATTTTCTTTTCTCAAACTTCCCCATGAGCATTTTGCTATCAAGCCCACTCTATGGTTATTTGAATGCGACCTTAAGGTTTATGTTAACCTCGTAGCAAACATATTATCATCCTTAAATGCACATCGCAATCTCAATACACATCTTCTCTTTGCTTTCATTCTTTCTTTCTTTTTTCTCCCTATGCACATTGAGAGTCTCCAAAAACCCATCATCCTAATTAAAACTTCAACAAGGATGTGCCTTATCTTATACCCTTGGGTAAGGGTCTGAAGTCATAAATTCTACCTAGAACAAACTTGTAATACATACATAATGACTGAACATGCTTAAAATGAAGTGACTAGGATGTGTATCTAGCTTATGATGACCTGTATAACAACGCAATGTCACTACTTTCTTTACGTGACTGCTTGATCTTTTCGCATAGAACCCATATAGTACCAAGTACTATACCATTAACTATTAGTCACTCTGCGGTGTTGGAAAGCTATTGGTGATCTGAAAAGCTCTCCATGCCAAAGAAGTTCCCCTTGAACCTAGTCAAAAGGGAGTAAATCTTCCACGCTCGATGTACCATTGGAGGCAAAGTGTGTGAGCTTATTATCAATGGAGGTAGTTACACCAATATGGCTTCTATGACTCTCATTGATATGCTTCAAGTTCCCACCAAGGTGCACCCCACCCCTTATACTCTTCAATGGCTTAAGCGAGGAAGCGAGGTAATTGTTTTTAAATAAGCTCTTATCTGTTTTTCGGTTGGTCCTTATTATAGTAAGGTCCTTTGTGAAGTTCTTTCTATGGATGTTTGTCATATATTACTTGGTTGACCTTGGTTATTTGAAAATCACGTGATGCATGATGGGCATGTTAACACCTATGCCCTTAAGTTCAAGGGACGTAACCTCACCTTGACCTCCTACCCCAAAACTGCTCAAAATTAAACCGGGGAAGAGAAGTGAGAAATGCCTCGACATAAGTAAGACACAGGTGCAGAGAGCCATTAGTAAGAGCAAGCCATTATTTACCTTATTTATGGTTGAATCAGACACAAGTACGGAAGTGAAACCCTTACACCCTCTTGCTCAATCACTCTTGAGAGAGTTTGAGGATATTTTTCCCAATGATCTACCACCAAGGCTCCTTCATGTAAGAGGAATTGAGCACCAAATTGATCTCCTACCAGGTGCTCCTTTGCCCAACAAGCCAGGTTATAGGTGTAATCCTAATGAGTTGAAAGAGCTTCAAAGACAAGTCCAAGAGTTCCTTGATCATTGGCACATTCGGGAAAGTTTGAATCCTTGCTTAGTTTCCACTCTTTTGGTACCTGAGAAGGATGGTATAAGGCGTATGCGTGGATTTTAGGGGCATCAATAATATCACCATCAAGTACCGGTTCCCTAATCTATGATTGGATGACATGCTTGATGAGTTGCATGGGCCCAAGATATTTTCCAAGATCGACCTTCAGAGCGGTTATCATCAAATCTGAATGAAGGAGGGAGACGAATGGAAAACAACCTTTAAGACCAAATATGGCTTATATGAATGGCTAGTAATGCCCTTTGGTCTTTCAAATGCCTGAGTACTTTCATGAGGCTCATGAATAAAGTCTTGAGGTCATTCATTAGAAAGTTTGTTATGGTTTGCTTTGATGACATCTCGATGTCTAGCCAAGATGAGACATCTCATATGGAACACCTCACTCAGGTGTTCCAAGTCTTGAGGCAACAAGCTCTATGTGCTAAACTTGAGAAGCGTGAGCTCTTTACTCCTCAAGTTGTCCTCCTTGGATATGTTGTCTCTAGTTAGGGAATCCAACTTGATGAAACCAAGATTAAGGCTATTAAGAGTTGGCCCATCCCTACAACCATCACGGAAGTCCGTAGGTTTCATGTGTTGACTTCTTTCTATTGCTGGTTCATTAAGGATTTTAGCTCCATCATTACTCCCTTGACTGAATGCATGAAGAAGGGTACTTTTAAGTCGACAAAGGCCACCCAAAGAGCCTTTGAGTCCTTCAAGGGGAGGCTTTGTTTGGCCCCTATCTTGGCCCTACCCAATTTTGAGCTCCTTTTTGAAGTTGAATGTGATGCTAGTGGAGTTAGGATTGGTGCGATTCTCACTCAAGCCAAGCACCGACTCTCCTAAGTCCTTATTGGTTTGGAAGCTTTGAGGGAGCCAAATTAGGCGTCGGAAATGTGGCATGGCACTTAGTACCCTAAATAAGGAGCCTAGCTATTTTATCTCAAAGTCACTCTATTTTATTTTACTTCCTTGTTCTGGGTAAAACATATGACTTGAATTCTACCTTGTATTTGGTTGGGTAAATGGGATCCATTTTGGGTGAATTTTACATGGAAGGTTATTTCTGAATGTCTATTTTCCAACAAGCCCAAGAACATCATTGAATTCCAATAATCAAGCAAGTTATGGGGTTTTAATCGAGCCATGGTCCGTGTAGGCTTTGGAGGTGCACGTTTTTACTCAATGATTTATTTGGGTCCTCAAATAGGAGAATTAAGGACCCAAGCTTGTTGGGAGTCTGATAGATTCTTCTAGAAGGCTCCCATAAAAATCCCCACCTTAATCTTCCCCATTTGGATATGTGAATGACATCACCAATGAGAAGGAATGTGTAGCCAAATTCCAGCACACCATTAACCCCTAGTGGTCCCCAATTCATTATATAATTAGCTTGCATTTCATTGGAAAAAACCATTGTAATGCTATTGGTTAGTACTGAGCTTGGGGGAGGGGTATCTTGATATTTAATTCCTTATCTCTTGTATTACATTTAGCTTTGATGAATATGAATGAATAAAAAGGCTAAAAGTTATTTTCTCTCTCAAAAATCTCTTAATCTTTGTCTCTTTTAGAGTGGTGATTTAGGGTCATCCCTTTATATTAATCCTTGGTGCTTAGGCTTTAAGGGATTAATTGGTGGGTTGCTTATCTTGGTGTTCTTTAAAGAATTAATAGAGTTTCCCTT
The DNA here is from genome assembly GCA_029747015.1 of Carnegiea gigantea. Lineage (NCBI taxonomy): Eukaryota > Viridiplantae > Streptophyta > Magnoliopsida > Caryophyllales > Cactaceae > Carnegiea > Carnegiea gigantea. The sequence goes on along the minus strand of JAKOGI010000346.1, from coordinate 270,716 downwards.
TGATTTGGGGTTTTCTCCATTTGGGTTGTTCTAGAGTTGTTCATCTAATTGGGCCTTCAGTTGGATGATTAAGCCTTTATTTGGCCAAATGAACTTCTAATCCACTTCAGTACTTGATGTTCACAAGCAGCCAAGTTCAGGCATCTCCTAGCATTCTCTACATCATGACGATAATGGATAGGTACCAAGCTTCATACCTGAGAGTGATCTAGCTTAGAGATGTCATCTCTCATTCTATCTTAATGGAGTCAATGGGCACAAGGCTTTAGATCCAAGACTAGTCAAGTTTAGGCACATTAACATTTGTGCCTATGTTGATGAGAGTGGATAGGTGTCAAGCTTCGGGTCACTCAGTGGCTAAGTGTAGGCATTATTTCATAAGTGCTAGCTTTTCATTTTTCACTTTTCATTTAATAGAGGCTTGATTTATGATTAATCTTAAGTCCTCATATACATTCGAAGCTTTTATATGCAAAGCTCAAGCACCTTGCATTCCAATTATACAAACTTCATATTCTGCCTCATTTGTGACACTAAAATCGAGCACTGTGCAAATCAGGATATGCGATCCTTGAGGAGTTATTATCAAGATGCCTACCTCAAAAGCTTTTGGTTCGAGGCACCATCAAATTACATTTCCCCCGCCTACTCTCAACTAGAAATATGTAGGGCTGCTTATGCATTGAGTACCCAAGCCAAAATTTTAGGTCATCCATCCCCCGAATTGAAACCGAACCGAAATTTTTGGGTACCCGAATTTCGGGAATTTGGGCGCTCAAAAATTTTGATTTGGGTTTCTGGTTACCCAATATCTTGAATTAAGTATTCACTTTATTGTTTTTTTGTTTTACACTTTTTTATTCTTCTTTTTAACGAAGCATGCTATTAGGCAAACCACTTAGTTACTAATTATAACAATTATAATTTACTCAATTAGTTAAAGTGCGGAACCAACTTATCCACCTTGTGCAGTGGCATACCATAAGCTTAAGATCACATGAATTCCATCCAACTTTTGATATGTGTCTCTTCTAGTCTTCTACTCATCATCCATGCAACAAAAGAAAATTCTAGAATTTCTTGAAAAAAAGGTTTTTGACTACTCGAATTGCCAAACTCTCCAAACCATAGCCGAGCCAAATACCTGAAAAAATTTCGGTTCGGGTAGCAGAAATTTTAGGTTGGGTCACGGTTTTTTGAATCGAGTTGTTGGTTTTGGATTGTCTTGAACGCCCCTAAAAGTATGCCATTATTAGAAAGATAACAACTTTCTTCTTCTTTGTTAATAGTGATGGCAACACGTAAATCTGAAACCACTATCGTTTTGACTGAGTTTTGTGCTTGAAATTCCAATTCAAACTCTGAGAGAGCAATGTTCATTGTGAAATCCTCTCATGAAGGATAACATACTACATGAGATACTTGAGTGCTTCTCATTTTTATTAGCTTTCATGTGACTATTAAGGATTAGGTGCCTTGGTTCCTTTGCAGCTTATGATGGAGCTAGGCACATTCTTTTAATTTGTATGCACCAACTTCTTAGTCCAAAAACTTCTTCGCTCAAATAGCAATCCATCACATTTTGCTTCATTTTCTTGGGCTAACATGGCACCCATAACCATATTGATTGTTTCCAATTAGAGGAGCAATGCTTGATATGCTCTTAGTGGTTGGAGAATGGGTAAGTTTTGTTAAATATTTATTTATTTATATGTTTCATCAAAAGCCATTTGCTGAGGCGCCCGATCAATTTTCTCACTTTTTGCTATTTCCAATAAAACTGACTTACATTTTATAGTCATTTTCTAGTTAAACTGACTGGTAAATTGCAAGCATCCTAAGAATCCTTAGATTTCTTTTCTGGTTTGGGAGGTGACATTTATACGATAGCTTCAAATTTAAATGAATTTGCTTTAATACCCCTTGAACTGATTATGTACCCTAAAAGTTACCTTGTGACCCCAAACCTATATTTCCATGATTTAAACCTATTTTGTATTTCCGTAGTCTTTTGAAGAACTTTCTTTAGGAATGTACATGCCTGTGTATCTCTTTTGATTTTAGTATAATGTCATTGACATACACTTCCACTTCTTAGTGCATTACGTCATGTAGGAGGTACAAACCTTTACCCCTTGGCCGGTATGGAGAAACTTTTAAAAGCTTGACCTTTTCACAGTGGCCTTTGCCCACCTTAACATGTAGAGGTACCTTTGATCAATTTATAAAAGAATTTTAAAACAAAAATCTTTCTGTATTAACATGTACCAATCGTGGCCTTTACTCACTTAACCAATAGAGGTACAAACTACTCTAAATAAGAAACAACATGAATATTAGAATGCTAGAGATTATGTTGCCTAGTTGTGGGATAAACTCCAAAGGTAATAAGCCCACCTGAGGAAGGCTTTAGAGGCTACTCAGCTAGAGAACTCAGAAACTTGAAAAGGACTTGAAAAAGGCTTCCCAAAGCTATTCTTATGTTTGAGATATACATCTCTAGAAGTCTTTAAGGTTTAGCTCCAAACTATAATCAACAAGACTGAAGCTAAGGCAACTGTTGAAGTTTAGAAGCTAAGGAGAGAAGAACTTATTATATTGTATTCAATATCCTTCCATATTGTTTCCTATTGCTTATGGAATATTGTAAACTTTTCCCTTATGATAAAGTTCTGTGAATTTTTCATGTATTTTTCTTCTGCTTAGTAAAATTTCATAATTCTACTTTTATATAGGAATGTGACACATATAAACTTTATTCAAAGGGTTACTTCGATTTTCAAAAAAAGCATCTAAAAACACAATAAATGAGTGCTTCTAGACATAAATTGCCCAAGATTGTCCTCTAGTTGAGTGTTGGGTACCTACTTGCCACCTAAAGTGAGAAGCTTGTACGGGCCTAACTTGCTTGGATGTTTTCGTACTGCTTCCACGCTCTTATGAACTAATTCTCCTAGCTTGAGGGGTCTATGCTCCAATATTTTATTAAAGTTCTTAAGATTTTGGCTATATACAACTCGGTGTTATGTACAATACCATCTCCAATATAAGGTAATAGGTCTGACACTTGCTTCTGCACTTCTTCATTGACTTATGGATTATAGGCTTATATTATGAGACTGATGAGTCATATCCCAACTTGTGCCAATAAATTTTTATGTAATACTTCAAGGTGGTTAAAAATAAATTAGTATGTCAGTTAAGCTAGGAATTGTTAATGTTAAAAGGCTAGGGTTGTCAACGTTGAAGTAGGTAAAGGTTTATACTAAAATGTCAGCATTTCAAAAGTCTTTTTCAAATAGGTCAAGGCATAAATGCCAATAATTCGATCATGAATCAATGTTTGGGTTGTTCTTTGATAAGTGGCTCTTACATTTATTGAATATAACATTATCTCTTTGTAGCAAAAGTGCCTCATTACGTTATATACATCGTATTTTCATGGTCTTCTCTGCCCGTCTTTAGTTGATTATACCTTGGATAACCATTTATAAATGATAATCAGCCGTGTCCTGCCATATTATCTACAAACAAGTCTATATGAGGAAGAGGAACATTATCCTTTGGGCTCATGAATTCAAATATTCTTCGGTTAAAATCATGTCCTTGCTTAACTCATGAATATTATGCTTTTTCCAGATTATTCACAGGCATCACTTAGCAAGATCAAGTTCAAATGACTTTTCTGTATACATCCATTGTATATATTTTACAATCGTTAAACCCTAATGATTTCTAGGGCTTTAGAGCTCTAATCGCTTCCAAGTCTAACTGTTTCAAACTTTGATTTGGTTTTGACATCTTCTAACTCCGATGCGGCTTTGACTACTTCCTTCTTTGACGATTTTGAAGTCTGACTTCCTCCAACTCTGGTGCAACTATGGTATACCTATTCAAAGTGGACGTTCCTTTTGTTTTTCTTCTCATAGATATATTCATATATTTACTTGTGGAAAACATGCCCTTCCTTATCATAACCATAGTCTTTATTAATTTTGATTATTGGACATGTCATGATCTTCTTCATGCTCATCTTTAATCATAGAATGTGAATCATTGAATAGAGATTACTTGGTCATTTCTGATTATTGTCTCTTTAATATAACCAGTGGCAAATCTAGATGCTTAAAATAGGAGTGTCCATCTATTTTAACGTCATTTACTAAAACCACTAGTTATAGAAGACAAATCATCAGTACCAAACAATAAAACCAAAAACAAAAAATTAAGACATGAAGTGAACATGTCAAGCATGAAATTCAACTACAAGTAAGCAATTTGCACTTGTTAATCGCACCAAAAGAAGGAAAAACAAATAGCATCAAGTTCAAATCAATCATTAGTGCCAAGTTAAAGAAACATTTGCATCAAGAACACATTGTAACTAAACAACCTGAAAAATAAATAATAACAACAAAAGAAAGTTAAAGATATTAGAATTATGATACATTTAAAGTCTAAGCTCTAGTAAGAGAGCGTGGGAGAGAGAGAAATTTGAGTTTAGGTGCATTTAATTTTGTTTTACTTTTCTATCAAATTTCAACTTTATAACTGCACTTTTGATATTTAAAAAATTAAAAAAATCAATATGCAAGCTAGATATATTTAAACAGTATCATTAATTTTTTGAACACTAATTTAGGGTGTCTATATATATCAATTTAATCACATTTAAAAAAAGTCATTAAATTTTTTTTTAGGAGACGAGTGTCCATGGACACCTATCCTTAGTAAGAGATCCACCTCTGAAGATAACTATTATTACTGTGCATAGTTACTATGCATAGTAATAGAGAATCTGTTACTATGCATGGTTTACTATATCTTGTTGTCTATATGATCTTCAATTGAATCATTCAAGTGGCTGTGTGCAACAATGATTTTGATACTTCCATGTGTGATAACTACTGATTATCTAGTTTCTTTTAGTTCAAACAACTCAACAAGCACATAGATTATAAAGAATCTTTGGAACTAATCACATTTATAAATTCAATAACTCACATTCAAAGACATGATATAAATTCGTGACTCAATCAAGACCATACAAGAGAAGTATCTCATACAGGGCTTGGCTTCACTTCCCTAGATTAATGAATGTGATCTAACATATTATTTACATGAGATAAATACACAAGCAGTTCAATCATCATTTGATCAACTATCTAGTCATACAAGCATATATGAGATATATGTGTACGCTTAGTGCCAAGGATTTTGACGGGTGGTCAAGGGAATGTTATTCACAATAAATTCTAAGCTCTAATTTCAAGGTGCCTTGACAAGGTTCTAGACTCTAGACTTTAAACTTAGTTAATCATATAATGCTATTAATCAACTAAATTTTATTAGCATGGATACAGAACATACATTGTCACATTTCACCACTCATAATGAATGTGAGCATTGTTACTCTTAGTTTGTCATCATCAAAATCAATATCTTCTTAGATCCAATAATCTCCCTTTTTTTAGTGATGATAAACAATACACATATAAGCATCAAAACTTTCTCACTTTTATCATTCTTCTAATTTCCCGCTCTTTATCATCGTTAAAGTGGAATCAGGTTGAAAAATAAAGCAAATATATCGTAGTTTAAATAACATGTTTGGCTTCTCAATAATAATGGCATCCATAAACGTTGTCATAGGGAATGATATGCCAACAATAAATTGAACATAATGAATGATTATGGTCAATAGAATAAAGTTCAATGACTCATTGGTATAGATTTTCTCGAGAGAAACAATCATAGATACACAGAAATACAACCAATCTAAATTAACTAATCTTGCTCTTTTTCAAGCATAACTTGACATGTAATATTAACGTGCATAAGAATGTGCAATATTGACATGTTTAGGGTAACATAAGGTTTCACGATGATTGGATCATATATTGTCACATTGAAGATCATGACTATGAACATATGTTTGACCTTCTTAGGCATGTATTCATAGAGAGCAAAGTATAGTTAGAAATTTGTTGCTGAAGTATATTCTCTATGAAATACCATTTTAGCATGATAATAATAACATATTTGATTGAGAAATTATTATTTAAAAATATCTAGTTAAATAAGCAGACAAGGCATCCGTACATAAGCATTTAAGATATTTTACAAATAATAGTAAAACATACCTATTCAAGACATGATATCATATGAGCATTTAGAGAGCTAAGATGGGTATATCAAACCAAACTTCTTTTTTTTTTAATGATGGGGACTCTAACATGTGATGATCAGTGTCATTACTAGTGGATGCTTTGAAGTGAATCAATCAAAGCTGTTGACATGTCTCCAATGTTGTATTGAAGTTTTATGCAATTTTTATCTTTGACAAGCATTTTGAACCAAATACAATTAGGGCTCTAATCTTGCTATGCTAGACTATCCCCTATGTATCTCCAATTGTGTCATATTCTGCTTCATGTTCTGTCATTCTTATCTCCCCTTTCCCTTTAGTGAAGATGGATTGTTGTAACACAGATAATGTTTGGGCAAAAGTGGTTTTACAAAGCATTTTTGAATCTTTGAAAATAAAGTGTTAGTTACACTTAACCAAAATAAATCACATCATCCACAAGTTGAACCTAAGACATCCTATGAACCTATAGTACGAGCTATACCATCCTAAGTATTACAACCACAATTATTCATTTCATAAAGACAACAACCGTAACATCTAAAATGTTCACGAAAGACAGGATGGATGGGGAATTACACATGGATGGACGGAATGGAATAGAGTAGAAAGGCTTAAATTATGGTCTTAGAGAATATTGAGTAGACTAAGCGACAAAGCTGGCCTTGGCATAATTGGTAACAACTTCTTCCTTAAGTGTCTCCTGATCAAGCTTCTTCACTACAAGATAACTGGTATTTAGAAACCGAAACACGATTTCAAAGTGCATTTAGAAGGCAATTTGAAACTGATATACGCCTGTTTCTAATGGCCTGGTCACAAAATGTTTTTGAAACTAAGTTAGTGTCGTTTCTACACTTGAAACTGAATTTTGAAACTAATCAAGTCGTACTTTTAAAATTCTAAAACCGATAAAATGTTATTTTCAAAATTTTGAAACTAATTTTCATTTCCAATTCAATTAAAAATAAAAAAATAAGAACGAAAAAGCCCTACCTATCCTATAATATATCTAAAGGTAGGCATATTTTCGGATAACCTAATTTATATGCATTATATAATTAAAAATATTATAGTTAGAAAAATTGATAAAAAAATAAACAAGATACAAAAGTAAAACCTAGAGATGTCAATTATGCAGTTGAACATCCATTGCCATCTGTATACAATAAAGTTGTACAACAACCATCTTTTTCCTAGTCTTGTGATGGAGACCATCCTTTGGAACCTTTTGTCCTCACTCCATCAAGCCTACAAGAGCATACAAGCACAAAGGAAGTAAAAGAAGTGCACACCATGGTCAAAGATGCACTAAATCAGTGCAATAGTAGCCTGCCCAGTTCGAACAGAAATTAGCCTGTTTTTATCAGCCTTTTGGGACCAGCTGCTAAGAGGAGAAATGACTGCATCAATCACTTCCCCTAAGTTCAAAACGTTGTCTTTCAAATAAAATAAGTTGCAAGGTTTTTGGACATCATTTAGTCGGGCCACCAATAAGATGTTTCAGACTGTGCAATTCTAGCGGCAATCCACCTCAAGGCAAAATAAGGGGAAATTCAGTGGACTAAATAAAGTCCAACCTTTTTGAAACTTTAGGGCATGAAAGATGACAAAAAAATTTATCAATTCACGTGCCTAAAGCTCCCCCAAAGCACCCCCTTATGCTGCTTTTATCCAGTCAAAAGTACAAGAAAAAGATCCTTTTAGTCGATTTTAAGTTAGCCGTGGGAAAGGACTTGTTCTTGGGTTTGTAATTGCCCTACTTTTGATTTTGGTTTATAATGATGTATTAGGCTACCTTGTAAGCTTGACACCACATTTAGAGACATCATAGTCCTAATGAGGTGGCCAAAGCTATATTGGATATGCTTGTGTACTTAAGGTGACCGAATTGACAACCCCTTCTTCCTAGTGCACTTTCGATCCCCTAAGCTGACTTTTGGAGGATGAATTGGGTGAGTTACTTCTTTAAAAGCCAGACACAACCCATTTGTAAATGATATTTGATGAATTATAAACTTGAGTTTAAAAACTCTCTCTCTTAAAATCCTAGTGTTGTATCTTGAGTGTAGCAGCTCAAGTAGGTCTCTAGGTCTCTTTATCTCAACTAAAAAGATGATAAATTTCTATAATCTAATTGATCTAAAGAGATTGCCCAGGTGTGTCTAAGGGTGGCTCCTCGGATTATCCCTTGAAAACTCACTTTACTATCCTCTTTGCTTAATTTGTTTACATTCTGCCCATTGCTTACCTACTGTCTAGATTTGCATTTATGGATCACTTTAATTGCTTGAGTGTTGGTGAGGTTAGCATACATCATCTTATCATGTAATTACTTTAACCATATAATACAACAATACCACTACCTCCTAGTGCGAGCTACATTTTTACGTGGTCTGGGGTGCTTCAACTATATAATGATTTCTACATATGAAACTAAAAGAAATGAAAAGAAATGAATCAACAAAAAATAATTATAAGAAATTCAAATACAATATAGTTTGGAAAATTTTAAGTATCATTACAAAAGAAATCCAGATCTAGAATTGGAAGCAAGCTAAGAACCACAAGGAGGGGACAAAATAGATCTCTAATTTTATATCTGGAATAGAAAGGGTCCAATAACAAATGTAAAAAGGAAAGAATACAACATAGATTCCACAACATCAAACAAGATTCAATATTCATTGGGCCGAAAACATTCCAGATCTGATAGTTGATTGCTCTAATTTGAATAAGAATAACATCAATAGCTAAGTTGGAAAAAAAGAAGCATGCCTTCCTTCGGAATCCTCCACAATAGTTCTGTATATAACCCTAATACTTGATTTACTAATGTAACACCATTGCAGCTATAAGTCATTAGTAAAACATGTCGCCTTCACCTACCATCATTGGCATTGAGAAATAACTTATGAAAAATGTTTGAGGGTAATGGCGAGTGACATGCATGACTAATATGGAGTTAATGGTGAACAATACTCACTAGCCTTAAACTAGTGGAAACTAAGGGAGAGTAAAGTGGAAGAAGAAGGGTAGGAAGGTTAGGGACGGTTAAGTAAAGAACAAAAATGAAGGTTTTGGATGAATTTAAGTAAACATGACATCAAGGTTTGAGAATTTGATTTTCGAGACTAAATTATGAGACCATCTTGTGTTTAGTTTCTAATAAGAAATCAAATGCAGTAACTGATTTTTAATTAAAAATGGAATTCACATTTCATTTCTAATTAGAAATTATATGAAAATGTTAGTTTCTAAATTATAAATCAGCATTTTGGAATTCAAAATTTAGTTAGTAATTATCATTTTAGAAATCGAATTTCAATCAGTTTCTACTTTTGGTTTTCAATAGGCGCTCTCTTGTAGTGCTTAGTCCATAATTTCTCAGCCATGCCTTTGGTGGGAGCTAAGAAAATCTCAATCAATTTCCTATAATCTCTAATCATTTAACTAAGCCTTCCATTTGTTAGATTCAATGCCTTCACTTGTAAAGATAGAAGTTTCATTAGAGTATCAGCTGTCTTGCTTTACATTTCACCAAACTTCTTTTCTTTCTTTAGCTCATTAGTGCCCTGGTTGGCACTGGTGAACAAGGCAAACAACAGTTATACAACTTTATTTGTTGAGTTACCATAGGATGCATGACAGTTTGTCTTGTTCAATAACAACTCTTGTTCTTTTTATCATATCGTAATTATCTAGCATATGTAGTGTTTTCTCCCAAAGGTGTTCTTTTTCCATTCTTAAAAGGAAGATTGAGGTTTTGAAGCATAAAGAGTATTTGTGTATGTGTGTGTAAGAGTGTGTGTGTGAGAGAGAGAGATAGAGAGAGAGAGAGAGAGAGAGAGAGAGAGAGAGAGAGAGAGAGAGAATGAGAGGGAGACACACACAAAGACAGAGAAATGGTAGATGTAGAAAGAGATCCTTGAAGTGGATGATAAATGATGCCTAGAACTCATCTACAGATGAGGTAACCTTTTATTTTAGTTGTGCGGTTTAATATAAGCCATGTTATGCAAAATCTCAAATGAACCCAATTTTGAGAAGTTTAACCATTTGGATTTTGAAAGCTAAAATTTTCATAAAAATGACAATTGTTAAGATCCTATTTTGTTCGAAAGGCCGACCTTAATGCTAGTAATTAATTGGCTTAGGCTTATCGTATCAGTGCCCATTTTTAGGGCATTGATCAACTATCAGGGTCTAAGGACCCTGAAACCAACATTACCTCAAAAACTTTGATGATCTTTATTTGATCATGCAATTCCACCTTTGGTGATAGTCATCTTCTATTGTATACACTAGACTAACCTTGTTAGATCTAAGAAAGAGCTCTCTCCTAATTCATGCACTTAGGTCAATCAGTCTAAATGACAAATGAGTATTGATCATATGAGACAAACCATATTACCTCTTCCATCAATAAAGTAATTGATGACAGGTAAAAGATCCAACCAAGAACATGTGATCTGTATCTATATCCATATAAAGAATTGGTAATTTACTAACAATCTCTAACATTGTTGTAGGCACAATTAAGTTACTATAAGTGTTGCACAAAAGTTAGCATGACAATGTCCATCAACTTCGAGGCATGAATTAATAGGTTTACATTGCTTGTGGTTCATCAAAATCAATATTGAGGATAGCAAGCGATAAGACAACTTTTACAAAAATTGGTGGTACTATCACATATGTATAACAATTATCCATCCATACTATTTATAATACCTATGACCTTGACGAACATGATACTTTTTTTATCAATCAAGGTCATCTTAAAGAATCATTATTCTGAGGCATAGTAGCATGACATCCTAAGCATGAAATCAAAATTAGAACATAATTTTGTGGGCACTAAATTTGACAATACACAGCCATTCAATTGATCGTATATCATAGTTTGATGATGCAAATCTAGGGTAGTGTCAGACACTTTGACTTTTAGTAGTTATAGTCTTTAGTGAGAATGAGTGGGGTTTGTCTAGGGGTAGCAATGGGGCAATTACGGGTTGGGTTTAGCAATACCCTCACCCATACCCATTTTAAAAATTAATACCCATATCCATACCCAAACTCATTGGGTGTTGTAAAGTTATACCCATACCCATGCCCACTAGGTATTGCATGTATGGGGGTTTTATTCGGATACATATAGATAAAAAAGCCTATTTTGTACTCATATTCGACGTCAAGTAGTCAATATATTACATTAACACCAAACTTTTAATAATGTATCATGTCATATCAAATACAACTAAAAAGTTTGCCAATAAAACGAATAAATTAGCACTTGACAATTATAGTTTCTAACAAAATGTTTCACAGAAGTCTTGAATACCATACAACTCAAAGCAAGTAGTAAAATATCTAAGTATAAGCAATAAATTAGAACTTTAAACAAATGGTACAAGTTTTATATAGGGTAGATATGGGGCATATATGGTGTGGGTATTGATGAAAAGGGTATGGGGTAGGTAAAACCTATACCCATACCCATACGCATACCCATACCTATTTTAGCAATTCCATCCCAATACCCATATTTTTTTTCATTTTCACCACCTATATCCATACCCATTGGGGCAAGTCTTATGCAGTTCTGGGCAGGTACGGGTTTTTTTTACCAGCCCTAGTTGCCCATCGAGGCTAGATACATATCAATTGAATAATTAACATTTGAGCATGCACCAATGTTTCTAACCAAGTTTTAGGGACTTTGAAACTAGGTGTTTCAAGGCTTTGAACTAATATGAGTGTAAGCATTGTAGGTGTGACTCTGAACTTTACGTTGAGTACATGGCTTTGAGATGGTTGAGAATTCAACAAGTGGCTATCCATGGGACATATAACCACATGAAGTATACATCCTTTATGAATAAAGGTTCAACACAGATCAAACAACACACACAAGATACTAAAAACCCAAATCTAAAGGTTCTTATCATCATTCACTAACAAGCAGGATTTCACAAGGTTAGAAAAATCCAATCCTGTTAGTGAGATAATCACAAGAGTGAGTACATGAGATTACATGCAAAAGTGAATGTATGTCAGAGTAAATATGGATATGGCATATGTGTGCATGTGCATGTATGTAAGCATATGTGCATGTTCATTTGGATGTGTGTGTGTGTGTGTGTTTAGAATTTGTTTTTCGAGAAATTGATTATATACAAACATAAGGAAAAAAACATCTTATTTTTTGAGTGAAATGTAAAATTAGACAAAAGTTTTCCTTACCTTTGTATATAACTAAATTTTTAGTAAGCTCATATTCTTATTTCAATTAGAGTATTTGTTTGAATAGAATTTAAATTGCTTGTAAAATTTCAGATTCCCATTTTATAAATAATAATAATTTACATGGGTAGACTTTTGATAAACTTAAAATTGATTCACAACTGCACAGAATATCACTTCTGTTATTTGTGTGTTCTATACTAAGCCACACAAACCATTTGCCCACCACTCACTCAAAGCCGATGACGCATTTTTGCCAGTCACAGCCTCCGATGAATGTTTCCTTCTTCCTTTCAATTGTAATTTTTTATGCTTTTAGTTTTACTTTTGTGTGTGTGTGCTTAGGTGTTTTTAGGGTTTTTAGTATCATCTTGCTACTATCTTATTGTATAATTTGGATAGGTTCCCTTTCGATCCCATTTCTTTCTCTGGTGCTTGTGTAGTAATTTTGATCAGGCTCCCTGCTATTATGGGTTCCACCACATAGCCCTTATTAGATAATTTTAATAAATCCCAGATCAACAAAGAAATCAATGAAGACATGAGAAATTTCCTTATGGATATGATGACTCCAGGATTGCACTATCTACATCAAAATCTTTGAAAGAGGAAGGTTAAAAAATAAGGATTACCCGCAAGCTATTACAAGGTATGATAAGTCTCTTTAGTTCCTATGTGTTGTTGCCCCATCAAATGAGGAGGACACCAATACTTTAAGGAACTTGCTATGTATCTTAACCTTAACCTTGTTGTGCATTGGTTGAAGTTATGTGTTGATTATTCCGATGTAAAAACTTAGTTTAGAAGAGCCAAAGCTCTTTTAAAATTCAGCTTGCTAGAGGAAGCTCATAGAGAGCTTTTTGTTGCATGAAATTTGATCCAAAAATGATGAGCTGAGGAAGGAATTAGACAAAATTGACGGAATGTGCAACTCATCTGATTGAGATGGTTAATCAAACTAGGATAAAGTTGTCTGTGATCGACCCACTTAGAATTTGATGAACTCTCTTAGCAAAGTTGCCTTTGACTATTTGAGTCTAGGACTCCCATTATCTCCTAATAGCCCTTTTGTAAAATTAGACAGTCTTGATCCTTTAGAGGATGTTCCACGATTTGTGGATGCTTTAACAAAGATCATTAAAAGGAAAAGTGTAATAGCCTTGTCAAATTTACCTTCTAACTTCATAGCATAAGTGCCCGCTTGTCATGTCGAGAAATTTTAGTTAAGTTTAATTACTATATTATATTATTTTCACTTTCTAATTGAATGTGTTAATTTAAGCGAGACCCTTTAAATGATTTGCTTAAATGCTCAGTGAAATTGATTCGATCAACATATTTGCTCAACACCTTGCTAAGCATTAAGATCAGTACGTGCCCGAAACCACCTAGCATCTAACTACCCAAGTAGCCTAACCCATCTCCTCTTTTGGTGAATTCGAGGGAAAAAAAGGAAAAAGAAATGTCATAAGGTGGGCCGATGATGTCGAGTAAGGGGCAGAAGCCCAAAATTTCACTGTTACCTCCTCCCATCCCAAAGAGAGAGAGAGAGAAAGGGCGAGCAAGTGAGACGAGCAAAGCAGTAGTGGAGCAATCGGTTGCTGTTGCTAGGTCGTGAAATCCTTCTCCTTGTAGTTGTAAACAAGAGGGATGAGAAGATGTGACAAAATGAATGGAAGAGGAAGAAGAAGCCGAAAGTAGAGGAAGGAAGAAAGCCAGCAGCACTAGGAGGAAGGAGTAGCCAAGAAGTGGTAGGGAAGGAACAGCAACAGATACAATGGAGGATTAGTAGAGGTAGGGTAGGAACAAAAAAGTACAAGGGCATGAGAAAAAGCTAATATAAATATGACCAAACCAACCCTAAAATGAGTCTAAAAGCTTGAAATTAAGGTGGTTAAGTCTCTATTCCTCAGTTCTAATTTTAAATCATATGAAACATAGCCATGAAGTTTAGCTAGTCATGGAAAAATTAGGGTTTGGTGCATATAGTCGAAATTTGATTGAGGAAAAAGAGTTGGAATGGATTTATGCTGGAATTAAGATGAGCTGATAATTAATTGTTTGAATGATTTTTGGCACTCGAGGTTAATTTGGGGCAGTGTTACATGAGGGAGATAGGGATTCGAATTGGTGAGCTATTATTAAATGTTGTTGCTTCTAGTTTGCTGTGGTAATGATTCTAGTGAGCCCATTTGGATTAGTCTAGTTTCAGAACCATGAAAACAACTTGCCAATGAATTAGAATAATAGCCTTGGGACTTGGTGACAAATTTCACCATGTGCACGTGCTTGACTATGAGAGGGTGGAAAGGGGGAGGGGCAGCTGCTGGTTTAGCAGTTCGATCTATCACTAGATTGGGGCTGTGAACCCAGCAACAGTTCGACTCCTAATTTAGTTCTGCTCCTTCGATGTTGTTTATGTGAGGAAATTTCACTGTCAGATACTTTGCTTCATGTGGAAATCATAGTAAGGGGACCATGTTCTTAGAATATACTTAAAAGGGTCAATATTCTATGGAAACTAATTTAAGGGGATAGTTCACTGTATTTAGTTTACATCTTAGGCCCTAAACTTTTCATATTTGCATTTTTAACCCCAATCATTAAAAACATACTTTAGAAATTTTTTATTTTGTACATATGTAATTTTTCTTATAAGTACTAATCTAGGCCCTCTTTCATTTGGTATGAGAGCCACGTGATAAAAAATAATTAATATTATTAAGCTAATTAATACTTAATTAAGCTAATTAACTGTGTTTAATGCTAGAATCATCACATACTTGTCCTACTCCTAATTATTCACATATTGCTCATTCACCAGAAGGAATCATTTCAGTGACACCTCAATTAAACTATATCGTTGATATAGTTTTAGAATTAAAAGCTAAATTAGTGAAAATTAAGATTGAAGTTAAAGAGATTAAGAAGCAACTATCTGTAATTCATTTTTCTTTAGTTAATGAAATCAGACACAGTAGAAAATCAACTTTAAGTATTAGTACTCCCTTTCAGCATAAATATCCTTTTCGAAACCCAAGAAACAAAAATCCATTTTCTTTCGATGATATAAAAATTCAAAAAAAAGTAAGAAAAACATCAGCTGAAAAATTGTTTGAAAAAGCAGAAAAAGAAGAAGAGGATGAAGCATAAGCAGTATAATCTTGATGAGCTATAAGATATGTTTGACAAAGCATAAAATTTAAAAGATTTAAGGAAAATGATTGCACACAATTATGGATAAACAGGACATATTAGCTTATGGTAATGAAAAGATAATTAATACCTAGTTAGAAGAAGAAATATATCAGCAGATGAACCTAATTAAGCTAGAAGATCTTAATGTGGTATATTTAGAAGAAATTAGGAAGAAACTGGATAAAAGTAAATCATAAAATGGTATTTGACAGCGAGATTAACGAGATTGGAGAAGAACTTAACACAGATGAAATTAAGTCCAATCTAATTGACAACGTAGTTCCTAAACTTGAGGAATTCGGCGAACCTTCTAGAAGAAATACTTATTTTATGAGGCCTTGGTGCGTTTCAGCAGGATGTACAATGAAGTTTTCTTTTTGGTTTATCCCCAGGAAAACTAGATATTTGAAGAAATTGACTTTACTCTAATTAGCCAAACTGGATATATCTTAAACATCGATAAAGCTCATAATAGAGAAAAATATTTGAACACTGAAAAAGAGAAATGAATAGTATCCTAAATTTAACGGCCACATGGACGGCAGAAAATTCCTTGAATTACATCAAGCATTGTTTCTCTGGCATTGTAGTTAACTGGTATGATTCATTAAATGAAGCTAATAAAAATGTATTAAAAATGATGAAAACACCAGCAACAATGTCCAAACATTTATGCAAGGAAATCGAAACTGAGTTTATAGGAGCTAAACTTAATTCTGAAAAAAAAAAAAAAACAAGAGAATGGCAAAGAGAGATTAATAATATAGAGTTATGGGATATAAGGTATCTAGAGAATTATATTACTAAATTTAATCAATATCATTAAAAAATTAGGCATAATGAAACTAATCTTGGTATGTTCTATGACAAATTGCCATAGTCGACAAATTCCATAATTGATGAAAAATACATTGCATGATTTAAAAGAGCATACATCATTGATACTCTTGGTTCAAAAATCTCTTATTCAAGAAAATTGGTCAATGATCAATGTCTTGATCTCTAAAAGAAAAGGAAAATTAAGAAGCAATTTCTAGCTTATTGGGATTTACCTCACCAATAGAGAAAGGAACTTGAAAAGAGAAGGAAAAAAAATTATAAGAAAAGGAGCTTCAATAAGGAAAGGGAAGATATAGATAGAAGAAAAATATTATACTAAACTAAGTCCTAAAAAATGAAGATTTTTAGATAAGCAGCTTACTGTCCTGTAAGGAAAAGCAACTACAAATGCTGGGCATATGGAGAAGTAGGATATTATGCTAATGAATGCAAAAATAGGAAGAATAATAAGCTAATTGAAACTCTAGGAAGACTAGATTACTTTGAGCTAAGTGAGGAAGAGGCACTAAACCTGATTCTAAATAACAACAGAGGAATTGTTGAGGATGTACTAGAAGACAAATATGAAGAAAGCAATTATGAAGAGACCAATCATATGGTAAAATGTAACTCGATTAGTCTTGGTAATCTTCAAGGAGAAGATTTGGTTATAGATAATAAGAATGAAGGAGTCAAAGGAGATTGGGTTGTATGCATAATTTTGAAACACATGATCTATAAAATATCCATCTTTCAATTAAAAAGCAAATACATATGTGAAATGACGGAAGGAGATCCAGAAATCAAAGACTGTGAGTATAATACAGGAGAAGTTAATCTCATTAATTGGAAAAGTATCCTCAAGCACAATAAAGATAGAAAATACAGGCATATCCATGTTGGAAGCGCGTAAGTTTAAATTGCTCCATTACAATATTATGGCAAAGATATTGATCTTTATGCTTTGCTCTGTGATATCAGACGTACCAAATTTAGTAATCAATTATTACAAGGATTAAAACCAATTTATACAATGGATTGGTGGGATTCAATTTTTGACCTGGATATTATGTGATTCTAAGAGATAAATTGCTTCTATTAAAAAAAAAAGAGATAAATTTGCTAAAAACATCCTATCCCTTAAGATAAAAATAGTTAGGATGAATATGAAAAGAGGTGGATATCCATTAAGGATATTTTAAAAAATTATCTACAAATTAAGTAATACTATAGATCCAAGAACTAATGTAGCAATGATAGAGACAAAAACAATGCAAAAGATCCAAATGATAAAATCCAGTACGCAGGAGATAAAAATCGATAGACGTTGGATTGCTAGCTTTGCTAATCCCACAAAAATCTATAAGAAAAATGAGATAAAAATTGATGAAAATGGTAAGATTACCATTAAACTCCAATTGTTAAGAAGCATGGGTACAAGATTAGAATGGAGCAAAGAGTCTTCATCAACTAAAGAAGAACTTAAAGAAGATGATACAATTAGTATGACCAGTGAAATGACTAGAATAAGCTTTGAACCCATATGACATAGTGTAGATCGAAGTATGAGTCTAGACAGACTAATCATTGAGTATAAAATAAGAGCTATTAGTGAACCAATCTACAAAGATGAATTTATCAAACATGTGACTATGGAGATATGCTATGAAGTTACTAATACAAATCCTAATAGCATCCATATTAAAATCCTAATAGCATCTATATCCCAAAAAATATATGTTTAGAGGAATATAATAAATATAAATTGTGTGCTTATGTAGATAGTGGTTGTTCTGTATGCTTTAGAAAAAGAGCATTGTTTACAGAATTTATATGAAAAAATGCCAAGACTCCTTAACAAGTAATGATAGCTTATAGTAGCATTATGAACCATAATGAGGCAATAGACACTATAGAAAACCGGTCATATTGCGATGAAAACAATTTTCATCTCAAAATAAATTCTGCGACGAAGTAGTCTTTCCTAGATACGAAATACATAGGCGTCTCTATCAGAGACGAAGCTAGAGATGCCTTTTTAAATTTGTCTCCATCAGAGACGAAATTATGAGACGAACACGGGTTTTCATTTCTAATAGAGACGATTTTAAATAATCATAGCAAATTCGTCACAAGCTGATGATAATATACTCCCGCGGTGTATTTTATTTCGCGCTCGGCTTGGTTTCCTTCCTTTATCTCTCTCTCTGGCGAAAACAAAGCGCCATGGATGGCCAAGATTTGCAGTGCCTGGGTAGGAAATTGAGGAGGTAAGTATATGCAATTGTGGTGCTTCTCTTTCTGGTTCTCTCTTTCTCTCTCTAATTTGTGCCCTTCTATGTGTTCTGGTTGATATGTAGCAATTGTGGGTTCTAGGTCATGAACAAAAACGTTGCGCCATTAACGGCCGAGATTTGCTGTGCTTGGGTGGGAAATTGAGGAGGTAAGTGTATGAAATTCTGGTGCTTCTCTGTCTGGTTCTCTCTTTCTCTCTCTAATTTGTGCCGGTCTGTTTGTTCTTGTTGATTTGTAGCAGTTGTGGGTTGTAGGTCATCAACAAAACCATCAAGCCAGTTTCTTCCTTTCCTCGTCTCTCTTTGGTGAAATCAGCAAGGTAAGCGTCTGAAACTTGAGTGGGCAATTGAGGTTTCTGCTATTCTATCGTGTGTTTGTTCATCTTTCGTTGAATTAACCCTCAATTATGTGTGGGTAATTATGGGAATTTCGAATAATGGGCGTGAATGTTGGCCTTTTCGGTTGTTTTGAGCCAATTTAGGGTTTTGTTTCGTATCTGAAGTTTGGTGTTATTCGGTGTTACAATGTGCAATATACCTAAAATGACATGGAAACCGATTACATTCAAGGATATTTTGGATGTACAATATATCAAACAAAAAGTTTTACATAAGAAAGTTTTACATAAGAAACTAATCTATGACCTTTAGGATACAATAATCCAAACTTTAGGTTGATCAAACCAATATTCTAACCATAAGAAATAGCCACACGCGCTTTAAACATTGATGATATTTATTTTCAATGGTATAAGGTCATTTTAGATTGTATTTTTAGGCAATTTCAAATAATATTGCATTTAAACAACACAAACATATGAATTTCAAAGTGCCTATATTAATTTTGAAGTTCAATTTGTCAAAAGAATACAATCTAAAAGTTCCCTTAGTACTACTAAACATAATCCTCTCAAAGTTTCCACCACCCCCAAAGTTCATATTTGTGTATTCCAAAAATTATTTTAGGGTAGTAGTAAAAAGACTATGTAACTCTTGGGTGTGGCAGACAAATTGATACAATTGTGCTAGGCAAGTATGCATGCACACTTTTTCCTTTCAAAATATGCACCCCGTTTTGTGCCTTATAAACAAATAGTGAGATCGCAGTGGTAAAGGCATGGATTGGCTTTAACAATAGGAGACTCAATCTACACCACAAGATTAGTATCCAGTGATGGATGCTCTGAATGCATTGTGCATTACCAATATCTTATGTGAACATCCTTTCAATTGAGATGATGATCTAGCCACATCATACCTCACTTGGTTTTCCAAGCTAGTACTAAAATATATTGTGTTCTATTCAGGATCAAGGTATTTGATCAAACTGGCTAAATTCTGGATACACAATAGCACAATGTCATCAGGAACACTATTGTTGAGTTAAAAATACCACAAGTGCACAGTGCCAGTTATGGCCAGCAAAGGCAAGTACGGGTCGTGTCCACGAGGAACTTGGTTTCAACCACCGAATCGACCTTTAACACTCAATCTAGGCTAAAGTCTAGTGAAGTGGGTTTCCCTGATTCTAATTCTGTTAAATCTAGATCAGTAATGGTGAGGATCCTGGATTGGGGTTCACCACACTATGATGTCCATTGAAATATAAACTAGGTCACGTGAATTCACCCGCAAGACAACTGAAATGGAATGATTACCAATTAAAAGCATCTATGCCTTCTCTCAAAGGTCATTAGACTGGTCAGGATGCTCTAGTTATCTATTTTCATGAAACTAGAGTCGTAAAACCACTAGATTGTGTAATCCTAATTCCCAATTGAAACCCTAACTATTTTCATGTTAAGAGATTCAATCGCTCACAAAGCCACTCTAAGTAAAGGACCTAACTTTCGTTAATCTCCTAAACCCTAATTACGAACATGAATTTGACCCTCTTAGGCAATTCATCGAACATCTGGCATGCTAAGTGAGAGTTCAATTATAATATGGGCGTAAATTCACAAAAACCTAGGACAACAATCCAAATCACATCATCGGGGCTACATCCAATCCAAGATTAAGAAATTTAGTCACTAAACATCATTCTAATCACACTCTCAATCAAGAACACAAACATGCAAAAAAGTATGAAACTTAAATTAAAACGTGAGAGAAAAGGTAAAGGAATGTACTCTATATAATCTGCAGTGACAATCTGCTAAAAGCGTAAATTAAATTCGATCTCAAGCTTTCAATTCAATAACCACGAAAGATGAAACATAAGAACCCTAAAATCGCCTATTTTCGAGAGAGAGCCCAATAGAGAAAAGCATGAATGCTCATTACAACGCCAAATCGCGACTACAGGAAAAACTAATGTGGCACGGTCGTGCCACACGGCACGGTCACACCGTGCCACATCCCTGGCTTGCGTTTCCTCGTGCCTCTGGATGGCACAGTCAGTCTGCATGGTATGGTGCCACCGTGCCACTCTCTTTTGGCTTGAAATCCTCCTTTTTAGCTCCTATTTGGCACGGCATTGGCTTGTTTTCCTCATTTATTCAAATCATACTCCTGTAAGCACAAAAACACAACTTTTAGGTAGATTTGAGGTAAAGCATGAGTAATCGACCCCTAAACTCTCGGGATTTTACTAGAAATCGCCAATATGAGAGGTAAAAATCATGCCTAAAAGTGTGTAAAATAGAGGTTTATCAACTCCCCCATGCTTATCTCTTGCTTATCCCCAAGCAAGACTAGAACATGAATGAACAGAAAGGGGGGTCGAGAACCTCTAGCTACTCGCCTCCTCAGGCAAGGCCAGTAGGGGATCAGTTGAATCGAACATAGGTGCGCATAGCCAGCGGAGTGATTTGAGGCACAAACACAATTTCCAAACTCATTTCAAATCATTGAGAAGACCACATGTCTAAGTTAACATACCGTCAAACCATATCACCCCCCTCCCCAATCAAGATGCATCCAAATAAGTAGTGGGCCAGAAGGCCTAGTAGTGGCTCTCATAGGAGGAGCAAAGTAAATGCACTCCCTCACACATGTTTAAGATGTAAGAAGGTTCACTCGACTCTCTTCCAATTAAACAATCTACCATAGGGTTGGTGGGATTCTCAATTCTCCACCACGAAAGTGCAATATACGCAACAACAATCAAGAGGAGTTTGTAGGGTTGAAATGGGGCTAAGGGCGTAGGCAGGAGGGGGATAAACAATTCGGGAAGTGAGGAGCTGAAAACCATAACTAGTGAGCAACCAACACTTAAACAAATCACATCGCACTCTCATTAGGAACACAAGCACGCCCTAAAATAGAAGAGCCATCGGGAATGTACTATACCATCATGCCAAACACTCTTATTTATCACCCTTTTCAGGTTTTAATAAGTTTCTCTTTTCCCTTTCCTTTTCTCCTTTTTTTTCCTTTTTTTTTTGTTTTTTTTTTGCTTTTGTTTTTTTTTTTTGGGTAAGGACAAAATGAGTGATTGGCATACACAACAACAAAACAATCAATTCCCAAATAGCTACGAGGATGCAACCCCCGTACAGACCAAATTAACCACAACTGTGTGTAACACCCACAACTACCAACAGAATAGTGAAGCGTTGCTCTACTAGCTTTGGCTGAAAGGTAAGAAATGTGTTTAGGCCAAGAGCTAGCAGTGAAAGGTTCACAAAAAAAACGGGTAAGGCTCAAAGGGGTAAGCAAAGGGTTAAAAACATTGTATCACGGGTGGCAATTTGGTTATGTAGCTCAAAAACAAATAAATGCCTCTATCATTTCATCGTTATGTACATGCGAGATGCGGTTTCAAAGAGAATCCAAGCAAGTTCTAGAGATGTTGTCATGGACACACAGGAAAAAGAATGTGAGACTAAATTGATGGATTAGTCTATAGGCTCAAAATCTCACGGGTCACACTACCAAACAATACAACCAACCCCAAGGATGTCCTACTTAAAAGGAATAATCAATCATGACGAGGGGGGTTTCAAGGGCAACCAGGAATGCGAACCAAACAATGTGGTTAAAACATTTTCAAAATTATCAATCAAACACATTTTGCCACAAAGAACCCACAAGCATACACAACCATGTCAATCAACTGATCCACAATGCCCTGGTCATCGTCATAGGAGGGGTTTTCAAAACCCTTTCCGTTTTTTTTTTCTTTTCTGTTTTTTTTCTTTTTCTTTTTTTTTCAAAAGGCAAAATGACGAAAACAATAAATCACCCTAAGCAGTCAATGAGTAAATAAATGAAGAGTAGAGTTGGAAGAATTACCTCGCAGTCTTGTGAAGCTCCACTCGACAAATATCCACTCGACAAACAGCTGGGGGAGGCCAAAAGGGCGGGGGAAAGGGGTAGAAATGGGAGGATCCGCCCTGGTGAAAGGGTGGGGAAGACGACGAGCCGGCAAGGGCGCCCGGCAAAGAGCGAAACCGCTCCTCCAGCTGTCGAATCGGCTCGGACTGGCGTCAAAGCAGTTCGTTCATCCTCCGTCTCTCCTCACACTCACGGGCCACTCGAATCGCCTGCTCTTCCTCACGTTGTATCCGTCTTATCCCCCTCTGCTCTTGGCGGTTAATATAACCGTGAAAGTGACTCACCCCCTCCTCAATGGAATCCATGCGCCCAGAAATGCGCTGGATATCGTGGCGCATGCCACTAAAACCCTCCCTAAGACCCGACACCTGTATTTGGAGGGTGGAGAAAGACTGAAGGAATGTGGGTCGAGCGGCATGTAGGCCGCGGAGGAAGAAGACCCACCCATTGCACGAGTGGATGGTGGGTGAAGGGGTGGTGGTGGCGGGATGGTCGCAGGAGGGGTAGGAACACCACTGGCCTCGGCCTCGACCTCGGTCTCAGGAGCGTCATCACCCTCATCACTACCCGCCTCACTCTCCTCGCCCTCATTGAGGTCAAGGTCAGCGGCCAACTGCTCCTCACTAGGAAGAACAGTGGCCCTAATAATGCGCCCGTCGCAATTCCAATCCATGCGCCCAGAAATACGCTGGATATCGTGGCGCATGCCACTAAAACCCTCCCTAAGACCCGACACCTCTATTTGGAGGGTGGAGAAAGACTGAAGGAAGGTGGGTCGAGCGGCATGTAGGCCGCGGAGGAAGAAGACCCACCCATCGCACGAGTGGATGGTGGGTGAAGGGGTGGTGGTGGCGGGATGGTCGCAGGAGGGGTAGGAACACCACTGGCCTCGGCCTCGACCTCGGTCTCAGGAGCGTCATCACCCTCATCACTACCCGCCTCACTCTCCTCGCCCTCATTGAGGTCAAGGTCAGCGGCCAACTGCTTCTCACTAGGAAGAACAGTGGCCCTAATAATGCGCCCATCGTAATTCCAGTTTCTTTTGTTTGCGACCGTGGTGCACTCAGAGTTGGGAAGGTTGAAAAGGATGGTCTTATGGTAGGGGTACCTAATGGTTTCACCTCGGGTATCTATGATATGCATGTGGTGAAGGGTACCGAGGTCGAGGTGACCACCCAGAAAATGGGGCTCAGAGGAGAGTCTCGAACCGTAGCCTAAGGCAATAGCGATGGCGATAATAGTACCGTCGACGCTAAGGACATTTCTGTTACTAGGTTTGGCTACCTCCGCCAGGTGGCGAATTATAAAGGCCCCCGTGTCGAGAGGGGTGCCTGACAAGGCGCACCAGATAATAAACAGTTCGGCCTTCCGACAACCATTCTGGTTGTCGTTGCGGCCGAAAACAATGTTCGCCGTTAGGCGCTGAAGGTACCGAAGGTTGACATTACAAATGTCGGTAGCCTTGGCCTGTCGAGGGTCAAAGACCCTAGGTCGCCCCCACCTATCAGTATACTCTTTCCGTTTAGAGCAGGTGATGCTCAACCAAACGGGGTCAGGTCGCCACAAAGAGGGTACGTCCCTATATGCCCCATCGGCCACCGGGAGTCGCAAGAGGTCATTAAACATTCTCAGACTCATCCGGTGATCAATGTTAAACATTCGAAAATAAATGGTGACTCCTGACCATTACAACTACCATCCCAATCAACAGCTAACGAACTCAAAAACTCGACCATAAGGCGGTTATAGGATGTGTATTGCATGTTAATATAATCAGTCCACCCTAACCGACCAAACAGAGTCAACATATCATCCAACATTCCTAAGGTCCGCAAGGAGTCAGCATGGAAGAATTTTTGCTCACTAGCATGCCTAGTAGCTAAAAGCTCATAACGAGACTTTTGGTCATCACTCACAAATTGCAAACCCCTAGTACTAGCTGGTAAAACAAGAGGGAAAGCATCTTTAGTACCTTTAGCAGCAGCAGGCACAGTGGAGGACGGTGTTGCTCTTGACGATTTCTTGGGTAGGGATGGACCCTTGGAAGGTTCCCCGGCTCGTTTTCTTCCCATTGTTAAAATAATTGCAGATCTGGACTCAGAAGGAGATGAGAAAGGTAGGAGTAGTATCAATTTCGCTCTCTACAACCTTAAACCTCAACAATGGAGGTTTTTGGGTTTTAGAGAGAGAAAGTAAAATATGGGTTTTGAGGCGGTTGGGGGTGAAAAGGAAGAAATAGTGAGGGAAAAATGAAAAGAGATGAAGAAATAGAAGAATGGAGGAAGAATGGAGAGGATTTGAGAGGATTTGAGAGCTTGAGTGAGTGAAAATGGTGAGGAGAGGGGTGAGGGACGCACGCAGAGGAGAGAGAAAGCGAGGGGTTCGAATGATGGAGAAGGAGAAAGAAAGAAGAAGAAGAGGAAGAAAGCGGGCTTTTCGGTAGTTTTTAAAGTGGCACGATCGTGCCCCATGGCACGGGTACACCGTGCTACTTCGCTGCCCGGCCGTTTGTTCTTCATCTTTTTTTTTCTTTTTTTTCTTTTTTTTAGGGGGGAGAAAGAGGGCACGGGGTGCCGCGAGGCACGATGCTCCCGTGCTACCTGCTTTTTTTTTTTTTTGGGATGGAAGAGAGAATTATGGCATGGTCGTGCCCTAGGGCACGGTTCCACCGTGCCAAATCTCTGGTTCCGTGTTCCTTTTGTTTTTTTTTGTTTGTTTGGGAAAGCAATAAAGCTTGGGTTGCCTCCCAAGAAGCGCTTGTTTTAGGTCTTTAACTTGACCCTTACCTCCAAATGGTGAACGGTGATGACGCGGGAGGTGCAGTAGTGGGTGTATAGAATGGTGGAGTGGGTTCGACTAGCTCCCCAGTATCGGCAGAGATAGCCCCCGAAGTGGATGGGATCAGCAGCGGATCCTTAAACGTTGTGGGCCATACGTAGGGGCATCCATCCCCATCAAAAACCTCGACCCTCGAGGCAGTAGCAGAAGGAATGGCTGGCATGGGCGCAACAGGAGAGGGACGGATGACGGGCTCCGAAGGGAGGCAGAAATCCACCCTCTTTTCAAGTATCTCGAACAAGATTGTGCCGGCCTTTACATCTATCTTCACCCTGGCGGTAGCCAGAAAAGGTCGTCCCAGTATGATAGGCGTATGAGAACTCTCGTCCATGTCTAGGACGAGAAAATTACAAGGGATGACGAATTCACCCACTTTAACTGGGACATTCTCCAAAATGCCTATAGATCTCCTGGTGGAGCCATCAGCCAGCTGAACGGATATGGTGGTGGCGGTGAGTTTCAGTGACCTAAGCTTCCGGTAGAGGGAGAGGGGCATTAAACTCACGCCGGCCCCCAGGTCGCAGAGCGCTCCCTCTATTTGCACATCCCTAATACAGCAAGGGATGGAAAAATCACCCGGGTCTTGCAGCTTGGCAGGTGACTGTAGGATTGAGCTCCCCACACGGCCAATGGATATCACTGATCCTCCCTCAGGCTCACCTTTCTTGGAAAGAAAGTCTCGCACAAATTGCAGGCAGGAAGGTTCTTGCCGTAGAGCTTCCAAGAAAGGGGTATCAGCATAGACCCGTTTCAGCACTTCCAAGAATCTCGCATATTCGGGCTCAAGTTGAAATAGCTTGGCCCGAGCCAACCTCTGAGGATAGGATACTGGTGGCTGGTAGGGACGGAGGAGAGGTGCGGGATGCATTAGCTCCATAGAGTTCAGCCCATTCTCATTCTGCTGCTCTACGGTTCCTACAGAATCAGGAACTGAAACTGTCTCTTGAAGAACCATCACCGGACTCTCCTCCAATCCCTTCCTCACAATTGAGATAGCATTGACATGACCTCTGGGGTTGGTCTCAGGCTGACTTGGCAGGTGTCCTTGAGGTCGAGAGAGATGGCTAACCTGCTGGGCTATCTGGGCTATCTGGGCGATCTGAGTATCCATCGCCTTTTGGTGAGAGGCCATAGCGTTGAACTTGTCGTTCAGTTGATTAATCGACTCACTAAGAACCTCATTAGTCGTAGTTTGTGTCGCGATGAAATGCTCCATGATGCTCTCCAAGTTCGACTGGGGTTGAGGAGGATAAAAGGGATGGGTTATATGGGACTTTATATGGAGGATTGGGTTGTTGAGGTTGAGAGGCATTGGGTGGCAGGGGATTGTTGTTGCGGTAGGAGAAGTTTGGATGATTTCTCCAACCGGGGTTGTAGGTATTTGAGTATGGGTTTCCCTGTGGGCATGGGTTGTAATTCTGGAAGGTATTAACTTGCTCCATGCCCTGGAGATGGGCTTGACACTCATCAGCTATGTGTCCCTAAATACCGCATACCTCACATGACATCCCAACTGCATACATGGCATTAGAGGGGCTCCCTAGGTGAGGGGTGCTCAACCTATCAAACCTCTGGGCAAGGGCATCAACCTTGCTTGCCAACTTGTCTACAGCATCCACTTCGTATTTACTTCCACTTTTCTTTTAAGGGCCCCGCTCGTTGGACCAATGATAATTATTGGCGGCCATGTCTCCCAGTAGGGCCTTGGCCACTTCAATGGATTTCCCCATAAGTGCACCCCCAGCAGCAGCATCAATGGACATCTTCAGGGACTGATCAAGGCCATTGTAAAAAGTCTGGATAAGGAGCCAGTCAGGGACTCCGTGGGTGGGGGCACTGGCGTTGTAAGTCCTTGAACCGTTCCCAAGCCTCATATAAGGATTCGCTATGCAGTTGAGCGAATGAGGTGATGTCGGCTCTCAACTTGGCTGTCTTCCCTGGAGGGAAGTACTTGCTCAAAAATGCTTTGGAGAGCACATCCTAGGTGGCGAAGGCGTTGGGCTCCTCATTTTAGAGCTAGTCTCTAGCTCTGTCCCTCAAAGAGAACGGGAAGAGTCTCAGTCTAATGGCGTCAGTGGGGACCCCATTGAGCTTAATCGTGTCACACTTCGCAAGAAAATTGCGAAGATGCATGTTGGGGTTCTCAGATGGATGCCAACAGAACTGATCGCGCTCCACCAAGGAGATGAGGGCCGGGCGCAACTCAAAGTTGTTGACCTCAACTGCAGGGTTCACTATAGATGAAGTGATACCCAGCGACTGAGGCATGGCATAGTCCCTCAGAACTCAGTTGTCTTGCCCCGCCATGGAGGATTCGGCCTGCTTCTTTCTGCGTGCGCCGCTTTGCTTGCGAGCAGTAGCTTCGATTTCAGGATTCAGGGTAAGCAAGTTGTGACTCCCCTGACTGCGCCTGTGCATACAAAGCCAAAAACTATACCAAGCGTAAGCAGGCTCAAGCAAGAGTAAAAACAAGCAAGGAGGAAGAAAAGAGGAAAGGGGAAAGAGAAAGAAAAAAGAGAAAAGGCCTAATCTTACGTGTTTAAAATCGCTTTCGATGTTGAAAACAAACAAGTTCCCCGGCAACGGCGCCAAAAACTTGTTGAGTTAAAAATACCGCAAATGCATGGTGCCAGTTATAGCCAGCAAAGGCAAGTACGGGTCGTGTCCACGAGGAACTTGGTTTCAACCACCGAATCGATCTTTAACACTTAATGTAGGCTAAAGTCTAGTGAAGTGGGTTTACCTAATTCTAATTCTGTTAAATCTAGATCAGTAATGGTGAGGATCCTGGATTGGGGTTCACCACACTATGATGTCCATTGGAATATAAACTAGGTCATGTGAATCCGCCCGCAAGACAACTGAAATGGAATGATTACCAATTAAAAGCATCTACGCCTTCTCTCAAAGGTCATTAGACTGGTCAAGCTGCTCTAGTTATCTATTTTCATGAAACTAGAGTCGCAAGACCACCAAATTGTGTAATCCTAATTCCCAATTGAAACCCTAACTATTTTCATGTTAAGAGATTCAATCGCTCACAAAGCCACTCTAAGTAAAGGACCTAACTTTCGTTAATCTCCTAAACCCTAATTACGAACATGAATTTAACCCTCTCAGGCAATTCATCGAACACCTGGCATGCTAAGTGAGAGTTCAATTATAATATGGCCGTAAATTCACAAAAACCTATGACAACAATCCAAATCACATCATAGGGGCTACATCCAATCCAAGATTAAGAAATTTAGCCACTAAACATCATTCTAATCACACTCTCAATCAAGAACACAAACATGCCAAAAAGTATGAAACTTAAATTAAAACGTGAGAGAAAAGGTAAAGGAATGTACTCTATATAATCTGCAGTGACAATCTGCTAAAAGCGTAAATCAAATTTGATCTCAAGCTTTCAATTCAATAACCATGAAAGATGAAACATAAAAACCCTAAAATCGCCTATTTTCGAGAGAGAGCCCAATAGAGAAAAGCATGAATGCTCGTTACAACGCCAAATCGCGACTATACGGGAAAAACTAATGTGGCACGGTCGTGCCACACAGCACGGTCGTGCCACACGGCACGGCCACACCGTGCCACATCCCTGGCTTGCGTTTCCTCGTGCCTCTGGGTGGCACGGTCAGTCTGCATGGCATGGTGCCACCGTGCCACTCTCTTTTGGCTTGAAATCCTTTTTTTTAGCTCCTATTTGGCACTACATTGGCTTGTTTTCCTCATTTATTCAAATCATACTCCTGTAAGCACAAAAACACAACTTTTAGGTAGATTTGAGGTAAAGCATGAGTAATCGAGCCCTAAACTCTCGGGATTTTACTAGAAATCACCGATATGAGAGGTAAAAATCATGCCTAAAAGTGTGTAAAATAGAGGTTTATCAACTATCACATTTGTTGTTCAAGTTTCTAAGCATCCATATGGTCAACTAAAGTTTGACTTCATTTGTCCTATTATATTGACCAGTCATCTCAAGTACAATAGCAAAAAATGGAATAAATAATTTCGGTTCAGATTCTTAGTTTTGCTATGGATTGGATGGATTAATTCAATCCAACATTGAAAGTACTTATATTATCCAATATTTTGTAGTCACGTTTAGTTTTTACACTATTACCAAAAGGATTAAGTTCTTTAGTACACATTTTATATTTTATGCTCATGGACAACCATAAAAAGTTTCAACATTTAAACATCTGTGCATTAGTGTGAGGACAAACTAGTACAATAACATGGTTAAGAAAATTTATACTTTTAAAAATAACATAACATAATTATACAAATACATCAAATTGAAAATATATAATCATATAATACTTTGAAGTAAAAGAATCTAACACAATCATAAACTCAAACCTAATCACTTAGAAATAAAAACACATAATTTAAGCAATGATGAAAACGACATTAAATAAAATGAAAATATATGATCGAAAAGTACATAAATTTGTGTTACATATAAATCAAGATGGACGGCTTATAGTGTATAAGTTTCATTTTAACAATTATGCCCTTACCAATAAATTTAAAATTCATTGCACCTAACGTCCACTTGCATTTAACCTTTTTTTTCTAGGGGAAAATAAAAAGCTAATTGATAAGCAACCATTTTCCATTATATCTTTGCACAATCTCCACTTTACATATGTGGGTGGTGGTTTCTTTGTGCTTCGTAAGCAATTCCATCGATCTTGAGATTCTTTTTCTCATCCATAAGTTAGCCCTTGGCCAATGAAATTAAAATCTAGTTATGTAGCCTCAATTATGTGTGAGCCAATTTATGATTGATTGTAGATATAGATTTGTCCAAGGCCCCAAACATCATAACCTTGATTTTCTATTGTACAATAATTGTCTTAGTTATGTTTCAGTAATCAGTTCAAGTTGATTGAGTTCGTGTTTAATTTAGCTTCCCTCTTGTCTATTGATTATGTGAATTATTCAGCCTATGCTTTGTATTGATTTATGCTTCACCGTAGAATAATGTTTTATATGTTTAGTATCATAGCTTTTTGAAAATGATGGCCTTTTTCAATAAAGCTATATAAAAAGATATAAAATACAGTTATGTATAGGTTGATCGGCATTTATGTATCATTATTTCATTTATAACTTGAACCCGTTCAAAATCTTATACATATCAAACTTATCGTGGCAAGTTACTCATTATCTTTCTTTGAGTAACTTGCTAATATGAGAAGTTGATATGAATAAGATTTTGAGTTGTCCATGTTGGATAGTTTGGGAATCGTTAAGTGTATGATTGTATGGTTACAATAGTTCTTGCATATGCACTTGAAAGGTTCGGCTGTGTTTCCTCGTTTGTTGTTCTCTGGGTACGATTTTTTTTGTGAGGCTAAACAAATAGGCTTCCTTTGGAGAATTCATGCTTGGAGAACTATGGGGAAATGCTGTCGAATTTTTTCTGCGGATATATAAGAGTGTAACTTACACAATCTTGTACTTTGGATTCTTAAATGGGGTTAGGACCACTTACCCTTTAGAAGGAGCTTAGGTCATATCATGTTTATTAGACCATGTAAATCATATATGGTATATAAATATGTTAACAATTACTCATTACATGTAATTACTGTTAAGAAAATACGTATACTTAAACAACTATTATTTGGTAAGCAACAAATAGATGGAACAAGGTCGAGTGTGGATGTACCAAAGGCTTAATTTAGATGGGTACCTTAGTAAGATCTTCATCAAAAGAGTAGATGAATTCATTGAGTTTGCTACTATGCAAGAGTTGTTTTGAAACATGAACAAGATAAAGTGCCCGCGTATTAAGTGTTGGAATGGGCCTTACTTGGATGTGGACACAGTGAAACTCCATTTATATAAGCAAGGGTTTAGGACCAATTATTATAAGTGGGTTTTCCATGGAGAAACATTTGAGGGGGTATCACATCCTAGTAGCTCAATCAATCTAGAGGTTGAAGCAAACCCCATGAGGGATATGGTGTTGGATGCATATGATCCAACTAATGTGATTGAACTAGGGATGGGTAACAAGGAAGAGGAGCCCACTCTAGAGGTTAAAAAATTCATCAAGTTGGTCAAAGCAGCCGAGAAACCTTTACATGAGGGATCTGACATATCCCTTTTGAAGGCTGTTGCAAGGCTAACAAACCTTAAATGCGAGTTCAATCTCCCCCATCGAGCTACATATCCCTTTTGAAGGCTGTTGCAAGGCTAACAAACCTTAAATGTGAGTTCAATCTCCCCCATCGAGCTATTAATAGAGTTGCCTCCCTAATGAAGGCCATGTGCCCGAATGACAATGAGACGACGGCCAACTTCTACGAAACCAAGAGGTTGCTATCTGGGCTTGAACTTCCACATTATAAACTCCATGTATGCCCCAATGGGTGCATGTTATTTTTGAAGGATGCTGGGGAATTAGAGAAATGTATAGTATGTGGTGTAGAGAGGTGGTTTATGAGGAAGACTGTGAGAGGTAAGAAGATTCTGAAGAAAGTTTTAATCTATTTTCCAATTGGCCCAAGATTACAAAGACTATATGCCAAGAAAAATGTAGCCGAGCATATGACATGGCATCACGAACACCAACGTATTGATGACTCCATGGAACATCCAAGTGATGGGGAGGCATGGAAGCACTTCGACACTGCATTTCGTGAGTTCTCTTTCGAGCCTCGAAATGTGAGGTTAGGATTATGTGCAGATGGCTTTGCTCCATTTTCGCACTATGGCCAAAGTTGTTCGTGTTGGCCAATCATTGTCACACCTTATAATCTACCTCCGTAGATGTGTATGAAAAGACAATTCATGTTCGTTAGTCTTTTCATACCTGGCCCAAGAAACCCAAAAGGTAACTTTGATATATATATATATATACATATATATATATATGTATATGTATATATATATATATATATATATATATATGTATATATATATATATGTATATATATATATATATATATATATATATATATATATCTATATATATGTATATGTATGTATATATATATATATATATATATATATATATATATATATATATATATATATATATATATATATATATATATATATATATATATATATAAATGCAACCTCTAATTGAGGGGCTACTTCAGTTATAGGAGCAGGGAATTTTGACTTATGATGTAGTTCAAAAGCAAAATTTGAATATGAAGGTTGCCATTATTTGGACTACCAGTGACTTCCCTACATATGGCATGCTGTCCGGGTGAATGACGACTAGTAGATTGTCATGTCCTTATTTTATGGAGAAACTAAATCCTTCCGGCTTAAACATGGGAAGAAACATTCTAGGTTCGATTGTCATCGATAATTCTTATGTATGGAACATCCATTTCGTAGAAATAAGCGTGCTTT
>JAKOGI010000346.1:17500-232500 GCA_029747015.1 Carnegiea gigantea | reverse complement strand
TTAATCATCTAAAAGAAGTAACAAAATAAATTATACAAGCAATATATCTGCTTTGCATGCGGGTTATTATTCAAGAATTGCATTGATTGATGTTGAATTCCATCTCTTCCCCATCCCCTATTTTCATTCTTACTTTCTTTCTCTGTTTTCCTTTCTCTATGTCGATTGTCATATGTTAAGTCTTTGAATTTGTAGGTTTTAGAGAAGTTTGCTTGATTATAGTTGATTTTGTCTCCCCTGTTTTGTCACTTTGTTCTCTATTTCTTAGGCCTTCTTTCCCCTCACTATCACTCCCTATTTCGATGTCCCTTCTGTTTTTGAATATGGATTTAATTTTTCATATTCTAGACTTTCTTGGGCATTCTCTTATTACTTTAGGTTGATTCCTAAATGTATGCTTCATTAATGGAGGTCGAGTTAAAGATTGGGTTGAGCTATTAAGTGCTAGGACGCCTAAGTGTAATGATTTTTCTATTCTCCCCATGCTCCTTGTCTCATTCTGTGTGCTTGAGTGAATGGTTAGTCTCAAGATGTGAACCTCGATTGAGCTCATGAGTAAGGATGCTACGTATCTCTCTCTCTTAATCCCTTTCAATCCCATAGCTTCTTCTTGGTTTTAATTTTAATTTATCCCTTTTCTCTTGTTTTTATTTTATATTCTCTCTTCCCTTGTTTGTTTACTATAGTTGACAAAGTGAGACAAGTGTTATTTTTGCTAGAAGACTGATGATTCATGCAGCCTAGTACTATGCAGCTTTTTGTTTTCTGACTTAGTCACTTTTATTTTCTTTTTTTTTTGGTGATTAGTGTTAGGCAAATAATTCAAGTTTAGACATGACCTTTGATATCTAAGAGGTAGTTTAGCTGCGTTAGTTAGATTTCATTTTATTAGGTTTAGAGAATAATGCAACTTTCCTAGTCCTTTTTGGCGGCCTAATTCAACCCCGTCCCTAAGGAGTTGACTCTTAAGCACTGCAGTGATGAGTTATACTTTAATCTGCATTGAGTTCTATGTACTATTGAATGCGGGAACCTTAGCAAGGAGCTTTCGATATCACCTCTTTTTCAACTCTTTTTCTCCCATATTATTGTGTTTTATTATTGTTGAACTCTGGGCGTGTGGCCCGTAGAGTTGTAGTCTCCGACGTGTAGTCGTCGAGTGATGAATATACATTGTGCGATTGTTGAATGTAGGAACCTCATTATTGTAAGGCTTTACGACTGGATTTTGCTTAATTTTAGGCAAAACTCTGTCCGTTTCGCCCCAGAATTGTCGTCCTTTTTTATGTTCATTTATCCTTCACTTTTTTTTGTTGATTAATTCTAAATTAGTGATTTGCATAAGCGATGATTCTGAATTCATTATTAATTAATGAAACAATAGATGAGATGACAAGATGTAGGAAGTCAAAACTGGCTTCTCTTCAGAACTTTACTACACGAACTTATTCATTGATACTGTAGCTGGTGATATGAAATTCACAGATATTAGTTCCACAGTCCCTGTCCCAGTATATGCTATTGATAATATTAAAAAGTTCTCCCTAATTGCTGGTCTTTTATTAAAGCAGATTTCTACTTCACTTGAAAAATAAGTATATATATTTATTCTTCTAATTTTTTCCCTTCTTTTCTATCATCAATAAAATGATTACTGTGGTATGATATAAAATCATAACATCGCTACATTATTACTTAGAGGGTTGTTTTCATTGCTAGCTTGGGATTTTATTTGGGGGTTATTACTCATGGTTAGGTTGGGACTGCATCTACTTTATTTTGCCTTTTCTCAACAAATTTTGTTTGCTGCTCACCTGACCAACTCTTTTTCCCCCATATTATTGTACTTTGATCTGTGTTGAGTTCTATATACTATTGAATGCAGGAACCTTAGCAAGGAGTATTCGATATCACCTCTTTTTCAACTCTTTTTCAACTCTTTTTCTCCCATATTATTGTGTTTTATTGTTGTTGAACTCCGGACGTGTGACCCGTAGAGTTGTAGTCTCCGGCGTGTAGTCATTGAGTGATGAATATACATTGTATGACTGTTGAATGTAGGAGCGTCATTATTGTAAGGCTTCACGCCTAGATTTTGCTCAATTTTAGGCAGAACTCTGTCCGTTTTGCCCCAGAATTGTAGTCTTTTTATGTTCATTTATCCCTCACTTTTTTTTGCACCTATCCTATTGCAGGAGGAGTTTGAGCGTTTAAAGGCACAAGCTTCTTGAGTAGGAACTGAAGTAGATGATGATGAGCTTTTTCTACAAGCTGTTGGAGGCAAGAACATGAAAGGAACTGTTTACGGACTTGGAATGGAGTCAGAAGCTTACTACCCAAGGTCCGGTCGTCGGTCCGGCCCATCATCATCATACACACCCTCAGTAGTTTCGCAAATGGAGACTCCCTTGAAAAAAATCCGAGGAGGAACTTCAAGCTACGAGGGAAGAACTTAGAGCCACTAGGGAGGAACAAAGACAACAAAGAGAGTTGATTGCTAGCCTACTTGCTCAGCTTGAGGGCCCATCCTCTTCCAATTTGCTCCCACCCCCTAGCTAGCTCTTAGTTTATGTTTTTATAGTCTAATGTAGGTTACAGATCGCCTTTTTGGATGAGGACTCAATTATATGTTTGAATTGAGACTCATTAGCAATGGGTTTAGTTAGTACCTAATAACTACAATTAGTTATAGTTTGGCATGTTTATATATTTTGGGGGACTTAGAAATAGGGGGGTTCAAAGTACCTAATAACTACAATTAGTTTTAGTTCCGTACATTTATACTTTATATATTTTGGGGACTTAGAAATAGGGGTGATCGAAGATATGCTGGATGATGACACTCGGCACTTTTTGATCATGTACTTTGATTTGTGCCTATTTATGGTTGTTATCGCTGATTATATATTCTTCTTTCAGTTTATATATTTGTTTATATGAAATCGTTAATAACAGCGCATGGCAATGTCATTCGACATAGCTATAAAACATTT
The DNA here is from genome assembly GCA_029747015.1 of Carnegiea gigantea. Lineage (NCBI taxonomy): Eukaryota > Viridiplantae > Streptophyta > Magnoliopsida > Caryophyllales > Cactaceae > Carnegiea > Carnegiea gigantea. The sequence continues at coordinate 229,507 of JAKOGI010000346.1, read as the reverse complement.
AGTTCAACATGCTACAGAACAACTTGTCTGCATTCGTGATGGAAATTAGTAAAATCGATACAAAAACATTGTCGCTGTGGTAGAGATGAAACACCTTTCGATAGCGAAATGGTAAGAACAATTTCGTCTCTAATAGAGATAGAAACTCTTTTCATGGCAAGTTTTGTCTTTAATAGAGACAAAACAGTTAATAAGGTAACAAAATATATTCATCTCAGATGGAGATGAAAACAGCGTCGTAGCAACTTTTGTCTCTAATAGAGGCGAACAACATTGAAACGACAGCTAACAAATCTTCGTCTCTAATAGAGATGAAAAGAATTTCGTAGCCATATTCGTCTCTAACAGGGATGAGCATATATGAAATGGCTATCGCATTATATTCGTCTCTATTAAAGATGAAAAATACATTGTCTCTATTTTCATCTCTAACAGAGACGAATTTGTATGGAACAGCTACCAGCAATATATTCGTCCCTATTAGAGATTAAACATTTATGGTCTCTGTTTTCATCGCTAGCTGAGACGAAAAGTAAAATTCGTTTCTAATTTCATCTGCGACGATGGGTTTTGAAATGAACGTTTTTTCACCTCTGTTTCCTCGCTAAATAATTTAGCGACAAAAAATTAAAATTTAGAGACGAATATTTTTCATCGCTAACTGCACGCTTTTCTGTAGTGAGAAGGGTTATCCATAGAATTAGGAAGAGTCTAATGTATTATACCAGTTCTATGGGCTACTAATTAACCCTCTCATAATATGATTATTGAAAATAATTTTCAGAGGCTATACAGACCATAAACTAAATAATATTTACAATTAATGGTTACTCAGTTCATATTGAAAAATTAAGTAAGACTTGCATTCATCACAAAATTGAGTTTACATGCAAACACCATGGTGAAAAGGTAATGCCGGTGCGACGTGAAATAGCACTAACAATCTCATTTTTTGAGCTATCTATTAAAGAGCAAATTATTGAACAACAAGAGTAATTATGCAAATAACTCTACTATGATAATCCACTAAAATTTTGTGATAAAGATAAGACATTTGCAAAAATTATTTTGTTAAATCCCACTACTATTATTCAAGTCAGACAAATGGTGTATACACACCAAGATATCCATGAATTTGATAAAGAAATCAAAGAACTTCTGGATAAAGTATTAACAAGACATAGCAAGAGTTCTCACACCAATCCCGTTTTCATGGTAAGAAATCATGCTGAAGAAAAAAGAGGAAAATTAGGATTGCTAATCAATTCTAAGAAGCTTAATGATAATACTGTGTTTGACGATTATCATATTCCTGTCAAAATAGTCCTTTCCAATAGAGTTCAAGAAGCCTCTTGGTTCTCGAAAATGAATTACAAAAGTAGATACTAGTAGATAAAAATAGATAAAGAAAGCATTCCTTTAACTATGTTTAATGCCCCACAAGGACATTATGAGTGGACAGTAATGCAATTTAGCCTAAAAAATACATCTCAAATATTTTAAAGAAGAATTGATATCATCTTTAAAGACCTTACCACTGTTGTTTAGTTTATGTCGATGATATTCTTATCTTTTCCAAGACCATAGAAAGCATAAAGATGATGTCTTAGCTGTCACCCAAAGATGCATTTCGTGGTATTATACTTGGTAAGAACAAGTACATTTATACTAAACACGAGATTGACCTTTTAGGTCTGAAATAAAAGTTAGACAAATCATTCTACAAAAGCACATTCTAAAAAAATAGAAAATTTTCTTGAAAAGATTAAAGATAGGAAGTAGTTAGAAAAGTTTCTTAGATGCCTTACATATGCTTTAGATTTCATTAAGATTTGGCTAAACTGATAAAGTCATTGTAGTAAAAACTCAAGAAAGAAGTAAGTTGGACATGGACCCCTAGTGATTCAAAGATTGTTCAAAACTTTAAAAAGATGTGCAAAATCTTCATATCGTTAATTTTCCTACTGAAGGAGATGATTTAATTCTTGAGACAGATGCCAGCAATAAAAACTAGAGCGCAGTACTCAAAATCAAAGAAGGAGAAGTCTTCTATGAATATTACAGTGAAAGGTTTAATAAAGCAGAATGCAACTATCCCACGATAGAAAAAGAAATCCTTGTTGTCACAAGCAAAGTTGAAATGTTCTTCATCTTTTAGCTACAAAATCTTTTCTTATTCGAACTGAATGCAAATGAATACTTGGTTTTCTGAAAAGGAATTTATAAAATATGCGAGTGCAAGGATGATTCCTGTGTTGGCACTTATGGTTTAACCAGTTTTATTTCTCTATTGAATATATATAGGGATCAAAGAATTTTCTGTCAGATAGTTTAACTCGTGAGCTTGCCAATGGATATTAGCAGAGTAGAACTTCTGTTGGAAAAGGAGGAAATTCAAAATGAAATGTCATTACTACTAGAACCGATTTGTCCTTCTAGCAAAATCCTTGTGGATATTTTGGAATTTCATACAAAAAGTAGATCATGTTTTGGTCTCCTATCTTCTACCTACCTAATGCCCAAACATTTTTCCTTCTAGAGTTACAAATTAATTACCTAAGATGTCCTTATGATATTTAAGAAAAAAATAAGTTCTCATGTTTAAGAAAAATGCTTCAAGAAGTGGTATGTAGCCTGTGTCGACTATTGTCATAATTATTCCTATAATTTTTGGAAATCTTGGAGTACAACAATCTTCTTTCCCAATAGATCTAGAATAGGTGGTGTTAGTTTTCTAGCAAATTTAATATCTCCAAATGACCCAGTCGTGAAAGCCTCAAAATATGGAATGACAGTTTATTTTATGAAAATCCCAAATCTGAAGTACCCATTTTTCTTAAGACTAACTAAATTTAAACAGGGCATGTTCAGAAGGATCTAGTGGATTCTTACACCGCCGGATGATCCAACAAAAATTCCATACAATAGATGTCTATACATGGATGTACATTGCGCACTAATTGAGTATGAAAGTGGAAAGGTCAAACCAACCCATTATTTGGTTCAACTGGTTTATTTAGACAATTCTAGAGATCAACAATGAGAATGATTTTTGGAACGAAATTAGTTAGTTAGTGATCCTACTTTAGAAAGGACCATCGGTTTTCTTAATATTTACCATCAAATGTGGAAATTGATTGAGCAAGAAGTAATGCTAATGTACTGCAAAAATACTACTTGTTACTATCATAATGAGTTCAGCAAATATATGACGATAGAAGAAGCTACTTCATAGGATGTCTTTGATTATCTTTTAAAGTTGGAGCTAGTAAATTCTTATGAGAAAAAGGAAAGAAATATCTTCATGAATTATTTGAAAAATGGGACCTAGAGCATCTTCAACTAGATGACGATTTTAATGATTACTTGGATAATGATAGACTAGAAGATATTATTAATATTGGAGATAAAGGCATGCAGAATTTCAATGTGGATGACCATTCTTGTCAACATTAAAAGGCTCTGAAAAGTAGTTGCTTTATTATTGTACTATTTTGACAAGTATTAGCTCTATAAAATAAGACAGTCTACATGTGAATGTAACTGCAACCATGTGCAATATCAGTGTATACTATAGCTGTTAGGGCATCCTATATATTCTAACTCTATAAAAAGAGAGGTTGAGTGCTGAGAAGGGACACAGTCATTTGAGCATACTCGAGCAAAAGAGAAATTAGGTATCTCCATCTTTCTACGAACAAACATCTCTAATGATCTTAACTTAAGTCCTTATTCAATCTTTCCATTGCAATATTTTCACTTTCAAGCTTTTATTGAAAGAAATTTCCCAGTAGCAAATGTTATTCAATTGAATCTTATGTCTTAAATATTATAATTTCTTGATTAAAGTATCTCTATCCTCTAAAAATATAAATATATTGATTAGTGACTATGGTTTAAGGTAGGGAGTGAAACGGATATATGTTGTATATAGTGTAAGGAAGGTGTGATTGAGATTAATAATCTCTGTAAATTGGAAGCTAAAGGAATACCACAGTCTAACGCCGACTAAGTTCAGGTAATGGTCGAAACTCTTTAATTAAACTTTAATTATTTTGCTAAGCATAGTAGGTCATTAATCAAAATATAATATTTATTACATAGGTAGTAGATATGTGATAACTAGTACCAGTAAAGTCATTATAAGAAGTCCAAACAAAAATATGAGCTTAGTTTTATTAAAAAGGTCCACAAATTTGAGTATTTGCATTTTGAACCCCATTTGGGCCAAAATAGAAAATTCAAAAAGTTCAGGGATGAATTTGCAAGAAAAAACTTTATAATATTACTGTTTCATAAAATATTGATCCCTGTTAATAGTTTACATAAAATAGTAGGTATTTGGAAAAACATTTTTAAAAAGCTGTCCCTTAAAAATTATCTCCATAAAATCTAGGGTACCCCAGAGTCGCAAATTGTTTATTTAATGTGTGTGTTGTGGGTTGTGTCAAACTGCAGGACCTCTGAGTTGGTCAAACACTCAACCAAATTGTGTAGGGCTTCTCAGTTCAAGTTAAATGGCTTCATGAGCTATGAGCTAAAAACTTGCCAAAACTTGTGATTCACTTTAAACTTGTTTAAATGGCCTTGGCTGGTGGGTTGTTGAATTATTTAACCTCTTAAGCTATTTAATAGGGGTTCATTTGAATGGATATGTAGCCGCATTTGAATAGCTTACAAACAAACTTTTAAAAAGTGTCTTTTGCTAAAGGATCAATTTAACCTTTTCAATGATTTTGATCCAAGCCCGAAGTGATTTAAGCGATGTTCCACACTGTAATCCAATTTTGGAAAGCACATTTTTGACAAAACATATTTGTGATTGTTATCGTAAATTCATGTGGATATGAGCCTTTATGTGAATCTTCTTATGGCTACATTGTTGCTAGTTTTCTACAGCTGATGCTTGCTGCCACCAATATTAATTTTGAGAAAGCATGATTGTTTTTACATTATCTAAAGCGAATTTGCACTTGAGACATTTTTGCTAGAAGCATAGTGTTAAGAAAGGACTTGATCTCGGGAGTAAACCTTATGATTCTATATAGAGGAAAACTCTTAGTCGCCACTACCTTAATGAAGGTAGGAGTTCGTAGATTTTGGGAGGCCCTAACGACACAAAAAATGGTTGGTTGTAATACTTACTCAAGAGAACGCTAATGATTTAATCCAATGCCCTGAAAAGTAGTTTTACCTCTCATGAGTTTGGAATCTATTTGTTTTCTAAATTACTTCATTTTAACATTTAAAATACTACAAAAACTCTTCAAAAAGTTTTTGGTTAAGACAAAAGCAGCCTCCTTCGTGTGAAATAGCTTTATATTCGCTTGTATAACTTGAATTAAAATTTTAAATGCCTTTTGCTATATGTTATCACTAACAAGCTTTGAATGTTACTGAGTAAGTAGCCTAGTTGAACCTCAAGCATCTGCTTTGAACTTATTGTTTAACAAGTGTGACTATTTCCCAAAAAGAATTTTAACTGGCTTAGAAGCAAGGCTTTGATGTGAAGCAGCTTAAATATATCGTCTTTGGAATGAAGCTGTTTTATAAACTCTTGTTTCTAAGATATTTCAATGTATTGTCTTTGTGGTCACCTTATTATTGATCATCATAATTGAACTCATAAATAGGCACCCAAGTAATGCCCAGCTGAACCTCAGGTGACTAAGAGCCACATTGAAGTTAGGACGATTCATCTCATTCTATTTCTTTAGCTATTGATAGTGGAGAAGTTAGGTGATGGTTGATTGGTTCATGCTTACTACGCTACTATTAACTAATGATGTATGGGGCTGTTACTATATTCTATGGAAATGTTTTACTTTTTAGGATGTAGATTACCCACTAAGTACGTGGTAGCTTACCCCTTTCTTGTACCCCATTTCCCATGCTCTTCAGAAGCACATAGATGTTATTGGTTTTTGTAAGATATGATTTTTCTTAGATGCTCTTGTTAATAAGTGCTCAGGAATCCCACATTGTATACCTTAGTTCGTGAGTTAAATGCTGTAATGCGATCGATTCGTAAGTCCTTTTCAGCACATGTAAGTCTAATACCCGAGTGCATGCATTTTATATTATCTAGTTGCTGCACTAAAAGATCATGTGTGCCAACCCTCTGATCAGTTACTCATCTCCTACTGATGGATCGAATGGTTTGGGATGTAAACCTCTTGCGCTCCATGTGTGTGACCTGTTGAGCTATAAATTGTCAATTTAGTTATATCAAAATTCATGGCTTATATACTCATGGCATGTGACCCATAAAGTCATTTTCTCTGATGTGTGGCCATCAAGGTTATTCGGAATATATTCAATTTTTTTTTATTATTATTAAAAGTGCTAGTTTAAGGATATAAACCTAGCGTCTTGGCCAATTTCGGGTAGAACTCTATCAAAAAACACTACAACTACTAGCTCTAAGCATGGCGGTTGTTACAAAATGGGAACTTGATTTATGGGAGCAAAATGTTAACCTAGTAGGCAAGAGGCCTTGACATGAGTTGAATAGATTTGAGATGAGTAGAGATCTCAGATAGGGTGAATTAATCGCTAATGTTAGATAAAAGTCAGGATGAATTTGAATAGGTATAATATGCCGTTTTAAACACTGTGCCATGCATGGAGCCATGGAGTTAGAGCTGATGTTGCCCCTACACAATCTGCAACTACTTCTCTAAGCTTTAGTGGCTCAAATATAATTAATTCAACCTCTTTATTCTTATCTAAGAAAGGGCAGAGAGATCAAGTTCGTTGTTTATGTTGAAAAACATATGGGCAACTCGGATATTTTAATTCTCAAAGCATGAGTTGGGTGTCTATACGCATTCATCAAATTGACTATGTTAGAATATTTTTAAAGATGTATGGAAGATAGGAATGGCTTTTGGTTATGGTCATAGAATAGAATATATAAATTAAGATTGAAACAAGGGAGAATAGGAGTAGTTTGTTGGAAGGGATGATTTTTATTACTTAATGCTTGATTTGTTTTTGATGGTTTTGATTGTTGATATAGATGAGCCATCCTTGGCTGTATTTATAGCTCTCCACCTTCTTTATGAATGATGGAAGACTGATTTGATCCTACAACTATTATTACGTTTCTATAGTCCTCCATCTTAGTATCTTTTCAAATATCTAGATATCATCCTACAAGTATATAGGATATTTTTCAAGAAGCATCTAGATGTTCCCAGATATTGACAAGTGTAGAACAATATGAAACATACTAGATATGTTCTAGAAGGTTATAGTTTAACCTAGAATACTCTAGAGTAATTCAAAAATTTTTACGGCTATAGAGAAGGTCCTGAAATGTTCTAGAAGATTTTAGAAAATTTTAGAAGGTTCCATGATAATCTAGAAAATACCTGTATATATTGTTAAGATTCTTGTAACTTATGACATTAAGATTTTTCTAGATTATTAACTTCTAACACTCCCCATTAATCTAGAAACATCCTTGCATTTTGAATTTGCATTGCCCTTACAGACCGTCATCATTGTGACCATGTTTTGAACCGTTGTTGCTCGGTGTCATAGCATACAATATCTCTTCTAAATAAGCATGATCTTGAAGAATATATGTGCATTGAATAACTTCCAATCTTGTCTTCATTTCTTCTCCCTTTTATGGCCTTGAACATATTTATCATATTTTGCTTGATTTCATTCTATTTGATCAAAGAGTTGTTTCATGTTGACCCATTCATCTTTGATGGGATCAATGAATAACCATGATTGAGAAGATATCCTATATTAATTCATATGTTAGCTTGAACTTGGACCTCTTGTGGAGCCTTTACTTCAAATATTTTCTTCATCTCTTGATATGCTTCTTTATGTGTTATTGTGAGACCTATTTGTTTCTTGCCAAACACTTCCTTATTTGGAATATCTTCTTCAACTAGGTGCAAAGGCTTGGGATTATCTTCAAAAAAAATTTTCTTTGACCAGGGGAGTTGCCGTTTGTATATACGTGAAGGAATCTCCAATGTCTTCTTGAGGTGATAGAGATCCTGTCGGCTGATTGGTGATATGAAGGGCTTCTTCATCCCATGAACGAGTCTCTTGCTGAATGGAAGTTTGAATATTTTCTAATTTTTTAACATCTATTAATCCTTTAGTATCCATAGCCATGTCAATGGTAACAATTTCTTCATGGTAAACCATGTTAGATACACGCATTCCTTGGGTGTTTTCATAATTGGAGTAAAATACCTTCTCATTATAATATTCTTTATCCCCTACCTTGACTAATCACTCCCCCCTCTAGAGATACTTTCTTTAAATACATTTGACATTTAAAATCTTCTGCTTTAACCCAAGGGATAATATATCATAATTCATTATTTAATTTTTTTTAATCTTTATACTTAGAACATACCTCGTCCAATTCCTCCTAAATCTCATGTGGTGACTTTAAATGTCCAACAAGCTCCCAAATCATCAAGCACGCCAAGCAAACCACATGCTTTTATAAGTTCATGTGTCTTGACTTTCCAAAACACATAGTTTTGAAAGGTTAACTTATAATCTTCAATCAAACATATCATTCGTATGAATAACTTACCTCTTAATCTCTCCTACAATTTACTTGTAAAATCAAAGTATTCGACGATTTTACCTTTGCTATTTTCTCCGCACCATGCCAAGATCGTACTCTAGTGAATGCTTGGAAAGTTAAGTTTCAATTTGCTTGGATTGATAATTGATCCGCTTGTAGCAAATTGCTCAAAATGAATTGGATTGCCTGGAGATGGCTTATGGTGGCTTGGATTAATTTGGGATTTAGCCAAAATGGCTAGAATATGCTTGACTTAATTTTAAATGGGTAGCAGATGGTTGACTTGATTAGTATGGCCCAAGAACGTCAGATATGAGTGGCTTGTAGTTATGGTGGGAGAACATAATATACGAATTAAATTAGAAGGAGGGAGAGATAGGAATGGTTTGGTTGAATGGATGATTTTGATTACTGAATGCTTGATTTGATGGTATTGATTGTTCATACAAATAAGCCCTCATTGGGGGTATATATAGCCATCGACCTTGTCAATGAATGGTGGAGATTGATTTGATCATATGGCTATCATTAAGTTTTTACAAACCTCCATCTTAATATCTTTTGAATATCTAAATATTATGTTATAATTATCTAGGATATTCTCCTAGAAGTATCTGGATGCCCTTAAATATTTGCAACTGTCGGATAATATATTAATACGGAGCATGTTAGATTTGTTCTAGAAGGTTTTACTTTAACCAAGAGCGTTATAAGATCATCCGAAAACTTCTACAACTTTTGGGAAGGTCGTGAAGCGTTTTGGAAGATTCTAGAATGTTCCAAAATGTTCCATGCTACTCTAGAAGTTACTAGAATATTATGGAAGATTTTAAAAACCTATTACATGAAGATGTTCTAGATTATTAATTTCTAACAAATTCGCCTAGCTTATAAGAAATGCCAAAGATTACCAATACTCGAAGTATGAAAATAAATGTGGACGATGCCAACTAGGTTCAAAAGCAGAATTACTATCCACAAAATCATCAGTTGATTCTGTAGCACACCTAGTGCAATCCAAGATATGTCCCAAAGGGAGCCTCTTTACAAGTGCAAACAAAGGAACCAGGGCTGAGTCTTTGCAGGAACTCTTCGAATCCAGCGATGGGATTTCAGATCGTGCTACCACATGTGAGTACTCTGAGCCTTATGGACCAGAAATGCCCATGTACAAGTCTAAGGTCATTAATGAGTATTAGAAGATTGCCACCAAGAGATTGGAGCAAACCAAGTGTCATAAGCCGATGAAACAAAGGAGAAACTGACGCGTAGCTTTGGGTTAGACATGGAAGGGGGTCTCTCTAAATGGTAGTTGAAAGAACCTCATTAAGGTTATAACAGTGCTTTGTATGTAGTCCTCATGTGAAGTCTGATAAGGTCGGTAAGGTTTTTCACTCCTTCTTTAGGCTTCTAGTGAAGGAGGCTCACGAGCAAACCTTGCATGTTCATTAAAAGAGCATCCAAGCTATTAGCCATTTTGTTTTATTTGCCGACCAAAGAAAAACAAAATTATAGATAATATATTTATTATAAAAGATCTTCTTAAAAACACCCGTTGAATATAGTTTGTAGAGCATACCCCCACATTTTAAAAATAAAACATGATCAAGCTTTATAATGATCACATACATGTAATGTGATAATCTTTAGTAACAAAATAAAAAAGTAAAAGGGTTAAATTTTTAAATACTAAAATAATAAAATGAATGAAATGAAAAGTAAACATGAAACAGGCACAACTTTAGTGGAATGTGGAAACTGGGGGTGCAAGAGTAGTCTGGTGAACAATAACGAGGGCCAAGCAAAAAGACACCCGGACAATAACGAGGGCCAAGCAAGAGGATCATGAGATGGTCAAAGATGGAGCAGTTTCAACGATCTTGTTGGGATTTTACAATTTAACGCTAATAATATTACACCCCAACGTTAACTACACGGAGCACTTGATTATAAACAATATTGACTACATTTTGGTCCCTACAACACTCCTTTTGTGAACTTGTATATCGGTTCGTCATAATCGTGCACAGAGTTTAAGATCACCAATTTTTTTCTTTTTTTAAAATTTATAAAACAAATCACATTAGTGAAAACTAACTTAAATAATGTCAAATAATTTTAAAATTTAGACTAATGTTTCAACATTTTGACCCTCTTAAAATATTAGTAATTTAGATATTTATGTTTGTAAATTAGTATTGCTAAATAGGGATTGAGCATTTAAAAATTTAGCCTAACTGAGACAATCTTATACATAGCAGATATAGTGAAACGGATTAGATTTTAGAACTAGCTTAGGATAAAGTCTTTTTTGTCGTTATAATTCCATACAAGTGACTTTTTTATATGAAACTTGAGGATGACACTTTTGAAACGATTGATATTTTCCATCTAGAATAGTCAGTTATTCTTTTTACTTCAAAAAGAATGAGGGACATCATTCGTTAACAATTACATGACACTTACAATATTAAGGATAGTTTGTTGTGAATTTAATCCCTTTTTTTTTTTCCAATGCATACAGTACATGCAATGGTTTTTTTTGGGGGGGGGGAAGGGGGGATGGGGAGGGGTAGGGAGCGGGTTTGTCTGCAGAAGATTAGTTTTGCAAATGAGCCTTTTTAGACACCTTTAAAGTTGCTCAAAGATTGATTCTTTTCATTGGAAAAAGGGTGAAGTTGGTTGGGATTGGTTAAAGCAAGTATTTTTGGTTTAAGTGGATTGAGGTACGTTGAAGTGAATTGAAGTTGGTTGAAGTGGGTTGAATTTTTTTTATATGATGGATAGAAGTTGGTTGAAATAGTGGAAAGTGGGTTGAAGTGGATATTTTTTTTGGGTTAAAGTTGGTGAAGTGGGCTGAAGAGGGTTGAAATTGGTTGAAGTTGATAAATTAAGATTTACCAACAAAAAGAATAGAGCCTCAATATGAAGACTTAATCAACATTTTCCTTACTCAAAAAGAAAAAGTATTATGGCGTGTTTGGTTGGGACCAAAACCATTTTCTCAAAAAATCATTTTTCATGTAAATTGGTTTTTCAAGAAAATGAAATTTCCACCCACATTTTTCATTGTTTGGTACAAAGAAAATTAATTTCCAGCAGAGATTAATTTATGAACACCTTCAATAAATTCATTTATGAACACTTTCGATATTAGTGATGAACAGAAATATCCACTAATATCTAAACATGAAATTAGATAATGTATGAGTTATTGAAGATTATAGGAGTATTTAGTAAAATCTACAATATTATTAAGTAATGTGTGAGTTAATGAAGAAACAATCATTAACAGTAGCAAGGGCTAAGTTTACTTTCCCAAAAAAATAAAAATACCAAGGGCTGTCGGAAGACAACATAGGAAGAGTGACATAACAGCAGGTCAGACAGAGAAACTAGCCAAGTCAAAGGCCCTAAAGACTACATTAACCATGAGTCGACCTTGTTCTCCCACCCCTAAAAATCAACTTATGTGATTTTGAAAGGGAAAATATTTTTCCTTTGGATGGGTAAAATAATTGCCCTCCAAAAAAAAATTTTCCCTCCGCCTTTTACCAAACGGCATAAAATAGGAAAATTATTTTTCGGAAAAATGATTTTTAGCCAACCAAACACACTCAAAATGTCTTATAGCTGATGTGGAAATATTGTGGTAGTATGAGCCTAAAGGTTAAAACTAAAATTCAGTAATTTTTGTGATGTATTTTAAAGTCTGGAGAGTTTAAGTACTTTTCTCCCAATTTTAATTTCGAAAATATTTCCATCTTGCTTAATCGCTTGTACTTACTCAAAATTGCTTGGTAACTCGAGTGCTTGACCTAGAATATCTTATATAAGCGTGACAACATTCTTGATATGTTGAGCCCTTTAAAAAAAATTATGCATAATATTTGAGCTACATAAGCCCTATTTTTTCTAACTTACTTTAACTAAGTTTATCTAAATTGAAGTGAACTTATTTTTGCTTAATTTTATTTAATTGTAAACTTAATTTCGTTAAATGTAACTAAGCTGAACTGAATTAAACTTCACTGTACTTATTTTCGATTAATTGAATTGAACTGGATGAAACTTGTTCGCGTTGAATTGAACTTATTTTCTAAACAAAACTAAGCTATAGAATTGTACTCAACTCTTTGTTACTAAAAATAATAAAAATAAGTTAAAGAGAATAGGGCAATAGTGATCAAATAAATCTTAAGAATTTCTAGTGTCTAATATTTAGTTAAATTACATTCCATACGAACATACACTACTCAATTTTCATGTAACAAGTGACACTGACAAGTTAATAGTATAAATAAATAGCGTAAGTAACTAATTATCGAATTACAAAACAAATAACACAATTAAACTAATACAAATTCTTTCCCGGGCCCATTAAGGGAGAAATTTATATGGAAATTACATAGTAACGCGTCGTCATGGCCCCAGTGAATACACACCTGCAAGATCTGAAAAAGGTAAGCGACCTATGTGAGAAAGTTGCACTCTAACATCTTAGGAACCTGAAATTTTCCTTCCCCAAAAAGGCCACACATTTTCCCCAGAAAGATTTGAACTTCATGCTTTAGAAGCTTAGTCACCTTTCCAGGCACGCTTGCTGACTCGGGCATCAGAGGGGTGTTCTTCAGATCCAATATCCGAGTTGGGCCTTTTTGCAGGATTAAATGGAGCAAGCGTGAAGTCCAAGCCCAAGTTGATTCGCTGTCACATAAACCCGTTCTTCGCTACATCGTACTTGAAGAATACTCTCTAACCAAAATAGATTGGTGCCGTTTGTGGGGAGGAGCAGTGGCCGATGGTAGTAAGTGATGCTACTCGAGCTCAGTCCAAGAGAGACAAGAATCCCATGGTCGATGTGCCTGAGGCACATGAGGTACATAACGCATATGAGAGTTCTCGGGCAACCCCAAGCTGTGTTGGAGAACGACCACCTGAATGGGAAGCGTACGTCACAGTCGATACCTTGAAGAATTTCATGACCACCATGACAGATACCTTACTACAGTAAGTGGACAAGCAGGTGAAGAAAATCATAGAAGCTATGAGTTCCATGACGGTGTTTGACTATGACCCTACAAGGGGGTGCAAACCCTCTTCGTGATGGAACCCATTTTGGTTGAAGAGGTGAGGGGCTCCGCTCGGCCTTCGGCTAGCGAGTAAGCACTTACTAAACATAGAGGTTGCGCGATGGGAGTGGATGCAGGGCAGATCATCTGGGCCCAACGGGCCCTTCACAGGGTTCAAGGGGTGGTAGCAATGTCCAAAATAGCCTCCACATCGAATACAGCCCATTCTCGACGGACAACTTGGTTTGAGGAGTAGGAGTAGTCCTCGTGGCCTCGGGGGAGGCTCATGGGAGAGAGCGAACCCTAGAGTGGGCCATGGCTTTAGACTGCATGTGCAGCCATTTGGCACGAGAACCCCGTTTCCATAGCTAGGATTTGGCAAAAGTAGACACTCATAGCATAGCCCACCAAGGGTTAGCCACCACCATCAGAGTCCTTGATAGTTGAGGTGGGAAAACAACCCTGGACTCCTATCACATTGTCCGAACACACGTGCATTTGCGCTCAGTGCCGTTCACCGCACCCTTCAAGGTGGAGGTCATCAATGCACCAAGACAGGGGAAAGTGAAGATACAGAACCTGGAGTTGCATGATAGGACTACAGTACCTAAAGAGCATCCAGGGGTTTGCAAAGCCCAGATGTATATCTAGGATGTTGATGATGCCGCCTATTGTCGGCACTTCTTGGCAACCCTAAAGGGGGTGGCACATGCCTGGTCTAATTATTTTGCCCCTTGAAGTGTTACCTACTTCTATGATTTGTGCAATACTTTTGTGAGCCAATTCATTGCCAGTCATAAGGAAATGCGAACCAACATCCATTTATCTAAGATCAAGCAAGGCCCATAGGAGTTGCTGTTAGAGTTTGTGAAGTAATTTCACCAAGAAGCCATGCTAATACCTAACCTTACGATGTTGTATACACCTCTTTCCTCAATGGATTGAAGAATGGGTGGTTTAAATTCTCCTGGCCAAACAAAAGTAGACCTCCTCGGCGGATGCCCTGAAAAAGGTCGTCGACTTTATATGGTCTACAGAGATAAGCGCGGAAGCACCAGATGGCTCCTGAAAAACCAAGGCCACAGAAGACAGGAACTTGACACGGGCAGAAACAAGACAGAGGGGCGAGGTTTGGGACTCACGTTTCACCTTGGACCTGCAGAGCATACTTATATAAACTAAAGGGCACCTTATGCTGAAAAAATCGCATCCCATAAATGAGGCTCCCAAGCCGCACAATGTGTGAAAGTACTATAAGTTCTATGAAGAGAATGGGTGCACCAGCATCGAGTGTAAAGAACTCAAGAAGGCCCTTCACGAGCTTGCAGATAAAGGACAAATAGACAGGTTCTTGAAGACAGGTCAGGGAGCCTTTCATAAAGGCCCCATTCAGTCCCACAAGGAGTTGTAGGAGGAAGAATGCTCAAATGAAGTCGTGGCCCCCATAACCGGGGGTTACACAGAAGGCATGTTTCATACAATATGAAGGCACAAATTTATGGAACCCAGCAGGTTATGAGAACTGAGTACGGGAACCCCTTGATTATTCCCCACATCCTTCGACAATCGGAGGCCGCTCCTTCAGCTTTCCTCATGATGATCCGATGGTCGTTGAACTGAAGGTAGCCAGCACCCTTGTGCACAGAATCCTAATTGATACCTTCCATTCGACTGATATCACCACTTGGGCCTTAAGAAGCTCAAATATCCAGGAAGGGAGATCACACCCCTGGTGCATCCGATCATGGGTTTCGGTTGATAGGCCATGGCCCCCAGTAGGAATAATCCATCTTGCGGTTTGGTGTTAAGGCCAAGTTGAGGAATTTTGAAGTGGATTTCTTAGTTGTGCATCGCCACTATTTACAGTGTCATCTTAGGCTGCCCGACCTTACACAGAGTCAAATCCATCATCGCCCCCCACCTCCTGCAGATTCAGTATGAGGCCTTGGTTCTCTGCTCCATTGCCTCGGTGGACCCAGAGCATCAGCAGCTAGAAACAGTATATGACATAAAAATCGTGTTGCTGGAGGAAGAGCGCCCAGACTGCATGGGCCGAGTGGGTAGAGAAACGGTCGAGCAGACCCGTCGCACACTCATTAGTCTCCTATAGGAGTATAAGGATGTCTTTACCTTCGGGTCAAAGGAGATGCCTAGCATAGAGCCATCAGCCATGGAGCAACACCTGAATGTAGACCCTATCTATCAGCCAATGGAACAAAGGAAGAGACATATGGGAATGAAGCGCAGCGTGGCTGGGATAGTGGAGGTGTAGAAGCTTTTAGGCAAAGGCTTCATCCAAGATGCCAGTACTCCAAGTGGACTTCTAATGTGATTTTAGTAAAAAAAAAACCCAATGGTTCCTGGTGAATGTGTGTGGATTTCACACATTTGAATAAGGCGTCTCCCAAATACAGTTATCCTCTGCTGAAAATTGATAGGTTGGTGGACGCCACCGCGGTGCATGCCATGCTGACTTTTATAGACGCCTTCTTAAGGCATCACAAAATTCTACTCCATCAGGAGGACCAAGAGACGATGACCTTCATAATCGTACGAGGGTTGTATTATTATAAGGTTATGCCTTTCGGATTGAAAAATGCTATAGTTACCTATCAAAGGCTTGTAAACAAAGTCTTCGAGCCCCTCACTAGGACGAATGTAGAAGTATACGTGGATGACATAATCACTAAAAGTGTCCAGGATGGCAGGCAACCCGTATATTTACAAGAGATGTTCCAAATCCTTTGCCAATACAACATGAAACATAACCCTAAATGTGTCTTTGGAGTTTAGTCAGGAAAATTCTTCAGATTCATGATTAGTATCTGGGAAATAGAGGGAAGCCCGTATAAGGTACAGACTATCCTTGATATGAAGCCCTTGCAGAATGTTAAAGAGGTCCAATGCTTGACTGGGTGTATTACTGCCCTCGGCCGTTTCATGTCCAAATAAGCTGATAAGTGTCAGCCCTTCTTTCGGGTGGTTAGAAAGCGCGCACATTTTGAGTGGAATCAAGAGGTGGATGATGCGTTCCAATTGTTGAAAGCATATTTATCTTGCCTGCCTAGGATAGCCAGCCTGGTTCAAGAGGAACCCCTACTCCAGCACCTAGCCATCTCGAAGTTGGTAGTAAGCTCCGTCATCACTCGCTTTGGGGTGCGAAGAGTAATGATATTTGGTAACGGTCACCAGTTTAAGACCAACAAAATTACGAAATATGTGTATGACCTTGGATGTTAAGCTCGGTTTACCCTAGTAACATACCCGATAACCAATGGCCAGGTTGAAGATAATTAAAGTCATCTTGCACAGCTTGTAGAAGAAGCTTGATAGTGCCAAAGGGAAGTGGGTCGATAAGCTACCAGGAGTTTTGTGCTCTATCCGCACTATGATGAAAACTACTGCAGGTGATACACTTTTCATGCTTGCCTATGGCTTGGAAGTTACCCTCCCCGTCAAAGTATCTCTCCATACGTATCGTCTCAATATGTTTCAGGAATCCCTTAACAATTCTGCATCATAAGAAGCACTCAACTTACTCCCCTCCGTGAGGGGCAACACATATCTTCAGGAAGCCCTCTATAAGCTATGTACAGCTTGCCTACATGACCGGCCGGTTAAGGAGCAGCCTATTAAAGTAGGTAACTTAGTGCTTCACTGAATAGAAGAAGTACCCTGGCCAAGCGAGCATAATAAGCTTACTGCCAAGTGGGAAGGCCCGTATACAGTGATGGGGTAGGTTCTCCTGGGAACATATCACCTTGCCACTTTATAAGGCCATAATATTCCATGAATATAGCACATTATGCAAATACTATGCCTGATACCTGGCAAGCCTGAACAATATGTTTCTGACCCTGGTTTCCTTTTCTTTGCCAATGGAAAATGTAATGATGGCTCACTGTGCTGCACGGGTCCATATTGAATAAAAATAGGCTTTGACAATAATACATTGACACTTTATTTCACATGGCTCACCTCATTGGCGTTGCAGGCATTGCAAGGATCCTTAATGTGTCAGACCCATTCCTCAAAGTATCCCTTCTATTGAAAGTTGGATAGGGCTAAGGTCTCGAGAAACTCACGAAAGAAGCTGGTCCACTCCCCTTAACGACACTGGTACCTCAAGCACTCAGCCTTGGTGGCACTCTCTTGGCCCAAGATCTTTTCAGACTCCGGCTGGATGTTTAGATCCTCCAGCTGGTGGTGTAACTCCTGCTTTTCTTTCTCCTATTCCTTCTTCTCTTTCTTCAGTTTCTCTGAGTGCGACTTGTATTTGACCGCAAAATCTCCAGCCTTCTTCTGGCCCTCTTCAAGAAGATGAATTTTCTCCGCTAAATAGGAAGTAGAAGGTGCAAACCACTTCATCTTAAGAGCCCGAATGAAGGTCTGCACGAATAAAAAATGATTATAAGGCTAGCAAAGGCTAAGAGATATAAGTAACAAGAGAAGGAAGCAGAGGGGATTGCTTGGTCTCACCACAGCATCAACCACCTGCCCTCGATGACCAGCTGGGTGTCAAGGGAGGCTAGGGCACAAGGTCATAGGACTGGGCGAGCCTCTCTAACATCTCTGATTTAACTAAAAAAGCAAACTCTAGGAAGTTAATGGCGCCCCCAAATTCCAAGGGAGATAACTCCATAACCTGTCGATAGGTCATCTAACAACTCCCTTGAGAGTCCCCCAAGGGGGACGACCCCCTAGTGCCTCCCAAGCCAGCCTAGCGGGCTGACCCCTTGGAGGTCTCCCTATGTGGAGGCCCTTCAATGGGCACGACCTCCTATTGAGACCCTCTGGCTCACGCCAGTATAGGCACCGAATCGCTCTGAGCGCCCGGTGTTTCTTGCCGCGGGCGCTTACGGATAGCATTCAGGGGTAGGCTCAGGGTCAAGGTCGGCGGGCTCTTAGTCTGCAGTAAATGGTCACCTGTAAGAAGATATAAGTCAGACGTCAAACAACAAGCTCACATGGAAAATAAACAGAAAGACAGACTTAAGGTACCTTCTCAGCCTGGGGCTCGATCGGTCGATGCCTCTTCTCATCCATGTGCTTTGCAATATCTTCAGCAATCTTCTCAGTGGTGGTGTCTTTGGTTTCAATAAGCATCAACATCACGCGGGGTTGATCTACAAAAGGGGAAAGAAAATCAGGTTAGACCTATAGGGAAAAGAGATAACAGGAGAAATGAGAAGTACCCTTAGAAAATTTTTCAAGGATGAGAACGCTGACAGTGATAAAGAAGAAGTCATTCTCAAAGTAAGAAAGCTTGGGAAGCCAGTTGATAGGTTCCTTGTCAGTCGACGTAACCCTCCTGCATTCATGCTCCTTCTTCGTATCTATCGCTCACGACATAAAGGCAGGGAGGGGCCTTTACCGGTTGTCCTCCCAGATATAATATCAAAAGTATCGAGTGCTTACTATTTCCTCCATGGTCGGCTCATTACATAGGTTTCTAATTGGCCCGTCCTTGTTCCAATCAGGGACATTGGCTCACTCGTTCGCCTGGTAAACAAAAAGGAAGTTATACTTCCAATTCTTCAACTTTGATTTCTTCTCTATGACTATTATGAAGCCCTTCCATTTGTTGAAATTGTACCAATCGGCTTCCTGGGCCTCAATTGGTGCCTTTTGAACGGTGTGCACCAAACCAAACTCCTTGCTCGAGTAAGTTAACCCACATAGCTTGTATGTGGTGATGAATGAACAAATGTTGTGCTAGGAGGTAGGCACTATTTATGCAAGCACCAGTTAGTACTTATTCAGGATCTCCAGAATCACCTTCTATAATGCGAAGCAAAGGCCATACGACAAGGTCATCCGGTATACCGCTACTCACCCTTGAGGCGGCCCATTTACCATTGCATCTAGAACCTAGGATTACGAAAGTGTGAACTAGGGTCATCCCCAGGGTCTGAGTGCGTTGGCGCTCCACGGAATCTTATTGCCCCCCACCACGACTTCCTTAGTGGGTCCTTTGTTCGAGTGATCCTTGCCAATGATAGGGCAGGAAAGCTAGACTTGTAGGGGCTAGGCTCTCCACTTTGCTCATAGGAGGTTGAAGAAGAGAGAGAGTTACCTTCGCACATCCTGTTAATCATTAAGTCAGGAACCGTCTTTGAACGTACAGTAATCTTGATCATGGCAATCTTGCATTCCTAGACATCAAATATATGAGGAACAATAATGTTAATTTCCTGAGGATGTACCTCCTCCTCTATACTGAGGATGTTAGGGACATATGAATACTCACATCTTGACCATGAGCTGGGCCCTGGCTCATAGATAGGTAGTGCATAGGGAACTTTCTTAGCATCCCTCCATTCTTTCATTAGGGAAAAATGCTACTTCTAGGCCGTCAATTTTGGCTAAGAGGTTGAAAATTGAGGATACCGGCCCTCCTCTCGAGCGCCAACCAACTACTTTGGAAGGGGTTCACTAGATGATAACAAGAGGACGATATGATTTACTTAACAATACAAAGGGAGTTTAAAGGGAGAAAAGGACGTGCGTACCTGTATGAAGTAAATGGGTTTGCAAAGTGTTGAAGGCATTTGAAGATTTAAAGAAACATCTGAAGATTACCTGAATGACGGATGAAAAATCGTAAAGGGAAGGATAGGGCATCTCTCTCCAGAAACTTGCTTTCCTCACTAAAATAATAATGGTTGAAGAAATAGAACTCCGTTGACCCCCTCTTTTATAGAGAGAGGGGAGGGAAACTAATCGTTGCACTTTCCAAGGTGGATTGGCCTTTGGCAGGAAAAAGATGGAAAGACACGTGACCAAGGGCTCTCTCTCCCACACAAACATACGCATAAAAAAAAAAAATAATTCAAAAACCAATAGAAAAAAAAGAAAAAAGCAAGAAAAGGGAATATTGTGCAAAGTTGAGAAAGCAAGTATGAAGGTGCTTTTGGCACAGTCCTTGGCCATCCGCTATACCTTTATCCCCTAAGCACTAAGGAACTAGGTACGACCCTCAGCCATTGGCTATATCTGTGGTCCCTTAAGGGGCTAAGGGTCCGATAGCACGACCTTTGGTTATCCACTACATCTTTTGCCCCCAAAGGGCTAAGGAACCTATAGCACGACCCTTGGCCATTCGATACATCTTTAGTCCCGAAGGGCCTAAGGGTTCTATGGCACGACCCTTAGCCATTAGCTGCACTTTTGGCTCCCACGGGCTAACGGTCCTAAGGCACAACCCTTGACAGTTCGCTACACCTTTAGCCCCTAAGGGGCTAAGGTTCCCATGGCACAGCCATTAGCCATTCGCTACAGCTTTAGCCCAATGGGCTATGGGTACCAGGGCACGACCCATGGTCATTTGCTACACTGCTAGCCCACAAGGGGCTGAGAGTCCCATGGCGCAGCCTATGGCCATTCGCTAGACCTAGGGGTCCCATGGCACGACCTATAGTCATTCACTACACCCTTTGCCCACATAGGGCTAAAGGCCCCAAGGTATGACCCATAGCTGTTCACTACACGTTTAGCCCCCAAGAGGCTAAGGGTCTTAAACATGACCGTCAGTCGTCCCCTACGCCTCTTGCACGCAAGGGGTTAAGGGTCCTAGAGCCTGTCCCGTGGCCGTGCGTTGGACTCAGAGACCTCCAAGGCGAAAATGGCTATGAAGCATAGCCTGTGGCTACTGGCCACGACTTTGGCCCCAAGAGGCCAAGAGACCTAGGGTGCGACCCATGACCGATTGGTCTCCACACTGCCCGGTGGACCGACCCAGCGGTGATGCTACCTTTTTATCCAAATAAGGACGTAGCCTTGGGTAAGAACGCATAAAAATAGAGTGCCGATAAATAGGTAAGGAAAGGTGATTTTCATTACACTAAAAGAAGAGCTAATCAGAATTATACAACACTGGAGGCGGCCAGGGTACCCCACACTTTATTCACAACCGTCGAAGGGGTCCGAGGGTACTACCGGGGCCATGAGGTAGGGCTGCCAAGTTGCCAGGATGTGGCGCCAATGAACTCTGAGCCACTTCTAGAAGGTGTGCCAATGGAGGTCTATCAACACAGTTTCTAGGACTTGGGCCATACTCGTCGTGAGGACGCCCAACTCCAAGGCATCATTGCCCGCCATTGCATACAAGGTGCTTGAATAAGCTCGGGAATATGAAAATCCCGAGCGGCTTCCTCAGCTTTTTGCTGAATGAATCTGGGCAGAGATCCTGATAATCCTCGGGTAGCATATGAGAACGCAGAAGGGCATGCCTTTGCTGCCAGTTGAAAGCTTCCCATACATGGTTAGCCAACTCCTTAGTATTCAAGTAATAGGGAAAAACAATGATGAAAGTTTTGCTAGCGGGCAGAGGAGTATCAGAAGAGTCGGTGAGTAAGATGAATCATTTTGCATATCCTCGAAGCCCTTTTATAACGAAGGTAAAGGGTATTATAGGCACCTTGATATAGCCTTGAAAACAGCACCCATGCACCTCGAGAACAAGCCCTTGCTTGAAGCCTAAGGCCCAAGTGTAAAAACATAATAGAGCATAGAGGAAGAAAAACAGGGCAACACAAGGTACAAAATGGAGTACCTAGGGCCGCCTATAAGAATCAACTGCTAGGGGCCCTAGCTGCGAGGGTTATCTGGCTGGCAAATAATAACTCATCTTTATAGATCTTCAACTAGCCCTCAAATGAGAACCACTGGAGGTCACCCAATGCTTCTTCTGTAACCTCTCCCACCACAGTCAAGAACTCACCTAGCTTCTTGGCGTAGGACAGAGTCTTGTCATAAAATGTAGCTTGCACTAGTTCGGGTATGCCGACTTCGTAAGCAGCCTCCTCAATGTCTCCCTTTAAAAATTTAGGCATAGTAGTAATAAATCTGGCATTCATGAATGGGAGGGGGGGAAGGGGTATCTTTATCTAGCTTATCCCAGTGAAAGGTCTCCAAAGCCGTCTCATAAGTGTTCAGCCAGGAAGGAAACCTCATCAAGAAAAATCAAAAGATATGAAGACACAAACCATAAAAAAGTCCACATATCCATTTCCCCTTTTATACAAGACTGAGAGAAGGCCACCTCTTGCTCTGAACCTCGTAAAGAGGCAACAAATGTTCTCGATGATGGAGTAAGTAAGGAATGAAATAGCATAGGGAATCAGGGGCCTAAGGAATTAGAGGCCAAGGAAACTAGGGTGTTTGCTCCATATTCCACCTATCTGCCCTTCAGAAAGCATGCCGGTAAAATATGAGGGGCTAAATGATTCAAGATAAATCCAAAGGACTCTTGCACAAGTCAGCAATTGCTCTAAAAGGGAGGGGCTCTGATCTAAACAACGTTTCCCAAGCCTATTCAGGGGAGATATTTACGTGAAAATTACGAAGTTACCCTTGGCCATAAGCCTGATAAATATTCATGTACTAGATCTGAAAAAGGTAAGCGACCTACATGAGAAATATACACTTTAACACGTTAGCAACCTAGCATTTTCCTTCTCGGGGAAGAACCCATCTTTTCCCAGAAAGATTAAAACTTTATTCTTTAGAAGCTTAGTCATGTTCTTTCTTGGGATCCTTACTGACACGAGCGTTGGAGAGGTGTTCCTTGGATCCAATACCCGAGGTAGGCCTTTTTTGTAAGATTGAAGTGAGCAAGAGTGGAGCCCAAGCTTGGCGCGCCCTCCATCACATAAGTTTGTTCTTCTTTGCATTACACCTGAAGAATACTCTGCGCTAAAACAATTTATATATTCTTATCTATTTTTTTCAAAATTCTTATAGATTCTTACTAGTTTTTATAGGTACCAAAATGAAGTGTTAGAGTATAAAACTAACTCCTGTGCCTTTAACTATCAGCTTAAACTTTTGGTTGAGTTGGTTCATGGACATTGTATCAGAGCCAAGGCTGTGCTCGATCTCAATTTTCCACTGCCCCTCATAGGGATTATGCCACGTGTTAGGCCTTGTTAGTTGCTCACACGTGAGGAAGCATGTGAAGAATATGAAAGTGAGTATGTTCCACATTAATAGAATAAAAGGTTTTGAGCATGCTTATAAGCTATTGAGTTACTCCACCCATTGTCAACTACTTATGGGTTGGAACCCCCCTTGACTTAGAGGCATAACATGTTTATGTTAAAGGCCCAATTTGTATAAAATTTAACATAAGGTAAGAGTCTTTATGATCGGGATATCACGAGTTCGAATCTTAACAACTCCCATATTGATTTGTCACACAAGGTAGGGGGAACCTTTATAGTAGTCATGCTTCAAGCTCAAAGGGCATCTGTATGAGGGGGCATGCTAGAGTACAAAATCAATTCTAGGCCTTTTAGTTTTGCCACAATTTGCTAAATTATTACGACAATAACCCTTTGTAGCAATTTGAAAATATGTTACAAAGTTGCCACAAATACTATGTTACAAAAGACTATTGTGGCAAATTTTAGTTTGACACTAAATATATAGCTTTTGTGGCAAAATTTAATTTGCCACAATTTCTAAATTGCTACAATAGCTCATGCTTCGTAGCAAGTCAAACGTTGCCACAAAAATACATTTGCTACAAAAACATGATATTTGTGACAATATAGTTGGCTACAAATTTGTATTTGGTGTCCAATTTGAATACATTTAGTGGCAAATCATATTATACCACTACAAATGTATAATTATTTATATCATGCATTTTTTCACATTTGAATTTTCTTTTAAATTTCATGATATATGTTATGATATAATTAACATTTGTAATTGGTAATGAACTTAAATATTGTACATAAATACACTTAATAAATACAAATAAATAAAGGAAGCCGAAGATAAAAGTGGAAAATGAAAATTCATCTCATATATGAGAAGGTTAATAACAAAGTATCATTCTTCACAAGTGTGCTTTGTTTATAATTTCTAATAAATGAAAAATTGAACATTCCATAAGTAGTCAAATTCGATAAATGTAAATTGAGCTAACTAATTAAGAAAGCGAAGAGAAAAATTAAACGAGCCCTTCATGATCAACATTTTGTCTTCTATACCCCATATGCTCGTACAACACTGCTCTTTAAATGTGGTGCCTATACGGAAGGCCAAGTAATTAAAGAAATAAGCATTAACATTCAATTAATGTCTGCATATAAAAAATATGACTGTGTGTATTGATATGAGTCTCAAACAAATACGAAGACGAGTGGACACTTTAACTGCGAGTACGCTGTAATGCTTAATGTGTAACTTAAATAAATAGAAAATTGACAAAATTTAGGCATTGGGTTGCTACCAACATAAAGGGGTCAAATGTACATAACTATACATGAGAATACTTATGTTAGACGCTAGATAGAAACACATATTGTGTGTGGTCATGTGTACGAGTAACTTAACCACAAGTAAGAAGGTTGTAGCAGTTTAATGACTACTATTTTATTTAGTCCAATTTGGTAGGGACATTTACAGGGAGCCTAAACTCCAGGCCTGATTTACTTCTTAACCAGTTTTTGTAAAAGCTGGGTCCGCACTGTAGAATGTCTAATATGTGTCGAAAAGCTCTGAACTTAAAATTGTCATCTTAGAGCTTCTTGTTGTCAAATGCTGAGCACATATCACGCACGCAATTTGCATTATGTAGCCTGGACAATGGAGGTGCAACCTGCGGGTGTAGTGTATCCTACCTATGCAGGTGCACCTTGGACAGTGCAGTCCACCCTAGATGGTGCACTGTAGCCTGCCTATGTAAGTGCATCCTTCCTATGCTACGGGTTTGGACAGTGGTGCGTGTTCTGCATTTTCACAGTCCAACCACAAAAAACGACCATCTAAGTCAAATAGCACGGCCTCACAAAGGGTGCACCATTTCAACACAAACCACATCATACAAATCCTTAAAACATTGCAAGCATTTTCCAGGGTACCATTTCAACCCAAACCAAATCAAAGAAACCTTCACAAAGGATGCACCATTTCAATCCAAACCAAACTAGGCCAATGCTAACCCAATTTAACATTAAGATATCACTAATTTTATACTAATTAAAAACTCTAACATGCCTTTAGCTTTGTCCACTAGGAATATGCCCCATGGAAGAAGAAGAAAGAGGATGGGATGATCCACTTGATTGCACCTAAACAAAAGTGATAAACTAAATTTGTTATATTTAAATTACAATGACTACTTTCTATGGAAATAAGAATGTCTATAATGTTATCGACACTAGCATGTGCATTTGAAGGACCTAGTCTATTTTTCTAGAGCACAAAGGCGAGCTTTATAAGACTTGTGAATTTGAGAAATTTGCCTATTAACTTTAGCGTCAAATCTTCTCTTGGATGTCAACTTCATGAATGACCTTCTTATGGTAAGTATAAAATGATAACATCCCCTTGACCCATGCCCCTTTGGTGATGTGATCCTATATAATGTTCTATAATACGGCTGAAGGCCTCTTAGCGAGCGAGGTTGTGCACTCCATGCTCTTCTAGTTGGTTTTTTGTGTAATTCTTGAAGATACTTTTATGCTCTCTCTGCATGCTCATCTAACCAAGTCCCATCTTTCTTCTTTTCTTCAATCTTCCATAGTTGTAAATGACATGGTTCTTCATCTTCAATTTCTAGTGGACTCTACGTTCCAGTCATTACACGCAACCATGGGTTTCTATAGCTGAATTCATTTTAGAAAAGTCCTATGTTCATAATAATTAATATTCAATAATTAAACAAACAAGCTCTTAAAAGTAGGATGGAGAAAATCCTTCATATGCTACTGCTTCCATCATCAACAACTTGCATGTTCGATGGATTATCAAGGGACCAGCCTTACATAAATCCTTACTTATATGCAAAAGTGTTCCAGTAAACTCAATTGAAATTGTCAAGTCTAGTAGGATGGTCATTGAAATTAGGTATTACTACCACCTAATAACAATAAACATGAGTTACCATCTCATAAAAGGTATTGGCAATCTATTTGGTCCTTATTTTGTTAACATTGTCTGAAATTGCTAACTTTTAGTATTTATCTCACTTCGATGCTATGATTACCAACAAAATAGAAAATGTGACTAAACACATAGTTGGTATATGTTAAGATAACAATAATAAAACTTGACCCAATGATTTCTAAGGCAGTAAAAAAGAGAGCTTTGAACTTACCCAAACTTCTCATTATCCCAACAATTGACAAACCATTCCCATTATTCGGGATTGACTTTCTTAGGTGGATTATCTCACCGGTCAACTATAGTAGCATGGTCATTGTATGCTTTTTTCTTCAATTCATAGTGCCATGTCCTACACCAAACCTTATAACGATGCTTACTTTCCCTTTCCACATAGAACTTTGAGGCAATTTAAATATATGCTATATTTATAGTACAAAATATTAATGATGAAAAAAGGGGAGAATGTTGAAAAAGATGGATAAAGTTAGTCTTAGGGTGACAACCTTTAGCTTCATGAATAATTTTCTTTTCTTATCTGCATGTAGACAAACCCACTTCTCAACATCCAATGGCATGCATTGTTTCATCAAGTAGCTAGCCACGCTAATGAATTGAGTGCTATTATAACCGAAACATGTATAAGCTCTTGTGAGATTTCAATATCCACTTGTCTTTGATCAGCCTCCCTTTTCCTTTTCCATTTTTGACATTTTTTTCCCCGCGTCTAGGTGAGGGAGATGAAATTGGAATAACATAAATATAGTGAAAAGAGGACCACATATATTGCTACAGATAAAATTAGTGGCAAACTTCTATGCTCCAATTAGTTAATTTATTTGTCATCATCATTCTTGTTGCTTATAATGATGTCCATAATTGTACCTACATTTCCATTTCAAACTTCAAGATTACACTCATAGAATTTATTAAGAATATTGAGCATGCTTGAAACTATTTATAGTCTTGAATTTTTGATGTTAATTCTTGGGGAACTATTCTTGAGTCCTGAAGTACATATTTCTCCCTCCCCTTCCCCCTCCCAAAAATGAAAAACAGATAAATAAGATTAAAAAATCTATAGGTGTGTGTGAAGTAGAGAGAGATTGCTTCCTTACCTCTGCCATGGGAATAGGTCAGATCATTCTTCATATGTGAATAAGATGATGTTGTTTTTGGCCCTTGTCTGTCAAATATAGGTATGTTCAAATTGTTATCTTCATTACCACAAAAATCATTTAACTTAGCATGCACTCTTTCGCCTATCATGCAAAAAGTAGTAAAATAATGTTTTATTACATAAATAAATAACATATCAAATCCATCTTATATTTAAGAATTTACCCAGAGAGAGCATCACTTGATTATCATATCTAGAACTTGATCTTGCAGGTCTGCTCATTTCACCTAATATAGAGAATAGAATAATTAACGCACACTATTAAAATGGAATAAATAGTTATGATTTGTCTCATTTGGCTACACAAGAACTAAAAGGTTTTTCAAAAATAGCAAATGCAAGCCTCTGAGTTAGTGTATGTTGAGTTACATGATCTTATCCTAATAACATGTCTTTCCAACAAAGTTTTGCGCTTGCTATTT
The DNA here is from genome assembly GCA_029747015.1 of Carnegiea gigantea. Taxonomy (NCBI): domain Eukaryota; kingdom Viridiplantae; phylum Streptophyta; class Magnoliopsida; order Caryophyllales; family Cactaceae; genus Carnegiea; species Carnegiea gigantea. The sequence continues at coordinate 201,364 of JAKOGI010000346.1, read as the reverse complement.
CTTTGGGTGTTAAAACGAACATCATAAAATTCTTCTTGCACTCTTCCATCTTCTGTCAACGATACTCATCATCTTCCTCGCAATTTTGCTCACCTCGCATTGGGTACTTTCCTTGGTTCTTCTAATTGGTTGCATCGTCCTTTGTATTTTAAGTTCCTGAAGTTCCTAATCATTTTATTAAATATTCAACTCATGTTACCTTTCATATTCGTTGACATTGTCCTTGAGGGGAACACCACCAGGTGCACTTGAGATGCTTTTAGGTCTTGCCATATTTCACAGATTCTCAAGAGTGACACACATAGTCGACCTATAATCACAATAGAATCTTATGTCTAAGAAAAAAATATCTAACAACTAAATGGATAGATAAGGAAATCCTTCTAAACATACTATTGTGTGTATCTAAGATGCAATAAAACTAATTTTCCAACAGCGATTAGGCCATACTAATAGTCAAGGCGATATAAACCTTCACCTAATGTCAATGAAATTATTGTTTACTTTGCTCCGAAAATTAAAAGAAAATAAGTACATACATCAAACCATTCACACTTGAATAGAACGATTTTATACTTACTATCATACTCAAATTCAACAACATCTTATAAGATACCGAAATAGTCTTTTTCTCCACTTTGCACATCACCTTTTACCACAATTTTAGGTGCTAAGGTTTTTGATTCATGCTTTTGTATGAAATCTATATTCGTTTACAACATATCCATTATAATAAAGGACTCTCTTTATAGGATACTGTGCCAAAACCAATAGTTCATAACTTGATCGTTCATCACCATGTTTCCACAATTGGGTAATCCAACAAAAAAATAAAAGCAAAAATAGAACAAAAGGTTAACATCGAGGCTAATTAGATGTGTAAGTAAGTTGTTGCATTTACTTACTCGATCTTCAAACCACTTGTTAAAATTACATCTATAGGATGCATAAATACTTTCACATTCCCTAAAAAGAGGAAACACAATAGAATATCTATTCATGTGACAAATTTCTCACTCAATAAAAGGTTGCACTGCCTCGTAATTTCTTAGCACGTAAAGGTGAGCACAATTGCATCCATCATGGAAAAGACTTTGATAGTCCTTGATATTTGCTATCTCTCTAGTCTTCATTCCATTCCAAATGATTAAACCTAGTCTCTACTCTATGCAAATACCTTGAACAAAAATTTAAACACTGATTTGTGATGTATGCTTCTATGATTGTCCCTTCAAGACAAGCATTATTTTGCACAAATTCTTTTAAAGCATGCATGAGCCTAACTGTAAGCCAAGATTTGTAGAATATACACTATATAATCCCAAACAATAATTTTTTTCATCAAAATCAAAAGAAATGGAAATATTTTTACCTTTCAAAGGGCTACATATAGTGATGTTGGACATGCCATCAAGTTTAGCTTTAGTAGCTACATGGATAGTCAAATGTACCATAACGGCAAAAAAGAAGGGAACACAAACACGCTCTAATTTGCAAATAGTAATAACAGTGATTTTCTCCAATCTTTCTAACACCTCTACCTTTGATGCCGTTAAGCACAATTGTTTAAAGAATAAAGACAACTACACCAAAGCATCATACACATCTTTGTCCAATTTCCTATGAAAAGCCCCCTCCTAGTAATCATACATAAAAACATGACAATCATAACTCTTTAAAGTCCTCTTATTTTCCCCTCATTAACATTTACACATTCGCCTGTGTTCGATGAGTATCCATCTATCACTTTCAATTCAGCTAAAAATCTTCAAACATCCTTTCTTTCATTCAAACTTAACTCAAATGCTCGTTTATGAATTTCATATTTGTCACCAACCTTCTTGGGATGCAAGCTTTTTCTAATTTGCATTTCAACCAAATGTGAGTGAGATTTCAAATTATCCTTTGTTTTCCTTGTATATTCACAACCGTACCCAATATAGTTTTACAAATACTCTTCTCAATATGCATAACTTCTTAATATGCATAACATCTAAATTATGGCGCACCAAATTTCTACTTCAATATGGCAATCCAAAGAAGATACTTTCCTTTTCCCAATTATAAACCAAATTTAGTTTTGTTCACTTCCACTTGCCATCAACCTCCTGAAACTTGATATTTTCAAACTTGCCAATTTGATCAACAACATGCTCTCCAGATAGATACTTACAAGAAGGATTCACTTCCGATGTGTTATCAAAAGATTTCTTGTCATGACTCCACCTATGATCAAGCACCAAAAACCTACGATGACTATGTAACTATGTTTTCTCCAATGAGGCAAGTATCTCGACCACGTATCTTTATTATAATTAGGACAAGCTACATGTCCTTTAACACTCAATCCAAAGAGATTCCCATAGGTAGTAAAAGCGTTGATTGTCCACAACAAAGCAACTTACAAAGTAAAATATTCAGCTTTGAAAGTATCAAAATTATTTACACCAACATCCTATAACAATTTAAGCTCATCAATCAACGATTATAAGTACACATCAATATCATTTCTGGGAGCAGTTTTAACAGAAATTATTATATTTAACATCGTATATGAGTTTTTCATACACATCCAAGGTGGCAAGTTATAAGAGACCAAAAACACAGGTCAAGTGCTGTAAGTTGAGTTTATGTTTGCATGTGGGGTAAAGCCATTACTACATAAACCCAGTCTCACATTATGAGCATTTACAGCAGAATTTGGAAAATATTCGACAAATGACTTTGAAGCCTTTGCAGCTGGAGGATGCCTTATAATCCCATCACCAGGACATTTATCCTTGTGTCATCACATGTGAGATGTCATTCTGGCAGATATAAATAATCTTTGTAATCTAGGTAAAAGAGGAAAACAACGTAATACCTTATAGTAAACATTCCTCCATTTCCCTTCTTCTCACTTTCATCAACACTATCATCACCCTCCCTCTTATCCTTCCACCTAGGATGAGCACATTTAGGACATTTTTCTGCGTTTTCATGCTCCTTCCAATAAAGTATACAATCATTGTTATAAGCCTCAATCTTTACATAACTTACTCCTAACTCCCGGGTGTATTTTTTTCCTTTCATAAGCTTTCTTTGAAAAAATATCATCAAAATCAAATGCCTTTTTCAAAAGCCCAAGTATCATTTTGAGTAATTTGTCACTCCAACCACAAAGGCACTTTTATATGAAAACATGTACCATAAACTCTGACTTGAAAAATTTATCAGAACCTAGAAATAGCTCTTTCTAAGCATCTCTAACAAACCGACCAAATTTTCTAAGTAGTTCAGGTGACTTACTAATACTAGGACTACCTAAAGTTTCAAATTTACCCATCATATTAAACCTCTTGTGTCTGTCATGTTATGTACCATGGCGAATGCCTCATCAATATCATCGCTAACTACTAGCTCCATTGGATCTACATACCCTGCCATATCACTGTTGTCCTCATCACTTTCATGATTATGCTCTTTAACACTAGATTTTTCCTCATGAAATTCCCATGGATTATAGTTTCTTAAGATTGCATCATCTGTCAAAACTGTTTCTCTATTTTGATGATTACAGTTGTCGCACTTGATTCAAGGACATCTAATTTTCCCATCCTTAGCCACATTAGCCAATGCAAAGTTAAGTAATTTATTGACCCCTTTGATATATTCTAGCTTTTGCCTGCATTTATAAGTCTTCCAATTATCCAACCTGTGTCTTTATTCATCTTGTACTTTAAGATATAAATTGATTATTCACCTACTTAATAGAAAATTATGCATTGAAAATTTAAATTAGCCATTTAGGAAATGTTATTTTAATTATAAGAGCTACCTGCACTTCAAAGAATAGAATTTTAGAATTAAATATTAGTTTCATCCATGCCATAATTATATTAGTTCCTTAATTCATCATAATAGGTGCTCGCACACAACAGTAACCAATATAATTCAAAATATCGAAATCAATATTGTCTAACATTGTCCAAATCATCTAACTCTTGGCAAACACATCCCCCTTGGTCTTTCTAAATATGTCCAAACCTATATAAAAAAGCACATTATAGGCCTATGGCAGGCCATATCATTCAATTTCTCATTGGCTTAAGGAAATGGCTAAAAAAGAGGAACTCTTGATGAAACAATTAAAAGTTGCTCAACTATCAAATAAATCAAGCCTTGGATAGCCTTGTAATTAACTGACACACACTAAAATCTCATTTTAATGATGACTGATATAGACAACAAAAACAGAGACCATTTGTCTATTAACAATCATTACTCATCAGTATTTCTTTTTAAAAAAAAAAAAACACACATAGGCACATTTAGATCGAACCAAGGTTATCACTTATACATATATTGGCAAGATTGACCATATTGTGTTTAATTCAATAGCTCCTCAGGGATTAATCTCTAACTTACCAACTTCAAAGCTAAATTCAAGTATGAAAGGAGAAATTATGGTTCCTACTTGCAGTTTGTGGTTAACTAAACAAAATACTATTTTCATCTATTTTACATTTCATTTTCACAAATTATACAAGACAATCACAAGCCATGCAAAACTAAAAGAAAAAAGAAGCACATGCAATCTCAAAATCCAAAGAAAAAAAAGAATTAAACTATATAGTGGTAAACTTAAAAAAAGTACGGCCAAATTGTACTATGAGGACACCCAAGCACCAAAACAGCACTGCACCAGAAGAGGACTATTGACTGACTGACTTATGAGATCAGGGTTCAGCTAACTGCCAACTATGCTTATGTAAGCCTAAACACATTCACACGTATTTTTTTCATTACTTATATAGTCAGCGGCTCCTTGCAAAAACTACGACCCGGTTGGGGCAAAACCTATTTGTATGGGGTGTTCGCTTGCACTAAAAAACTTCAAGTTTAGATGACTCTCCCACTTGTATCATTTTACTCCTAAAGTAGACTTCTTATCAGCTTTTTCCACTATGTTATACATGTGAAACTTGGATTAGTAATACAGTCACACTCAATGAAACTTTAGTAAACTTCGTTCATCAAATGCAAATTACTAATATCAAGAATCCATCTAAGCTACTTTCTAAGATCTTACTATATCTAATTCTTCACTCCAGAAGGCTTTCCAATACATAGGCAGTAATTAGCATCATCCAATAGAAAAAATTCAATGAGCATAAACCTGACCCTAATAGCCTAAAATAGATGCCTAAATAAGGCAATCTGAACCTCAATAAAGGTTAATCTAATTCAAAATAGCAAAACCAATCCTCTATCTCATATTGTCAAAAATTTCTACATTTTTTGTAAGTATTATCAAAATAAAACATTTTAAAAACATCACTTAAAGGCAGATTTTGTAGACACTGATTTCCATAACATAACTTTCATTACCTTATACCTTGAAAGTAAGTGCTCTATAAAGCCAATTAAAATTTCCTATGCAGATTACTTAAGCATGATACATTTAAGACGCATTACAATCCAACCTCAGTAAAGCCTCCTCTAAAATTAAACATAATGTTTCTTCTTATGCAAAAAGTACCCTCTGTTTCTTGTATTTGTCTATTCTTTTTATAGTAGTGAAATACATTAGACAGAATTGTGAAGAATTAAACATTAAAAAACGTAACATAGTTCCAACTTTTTTTCCAACTTTATGGAATTAGTATTATTCTATACAAATTACAACATGACATCGGAGTGCTTGTAAGGCAGTCTCAGTGATAAACTTCCTGTCTTTTTTGGTATCATAATAGCTCCCAAATTTTCGTGCTTGATAATACCCAAAATGATGAGCAATGTCATATAAAAACCTAGAACTATACTATAAGTCCTGATTATTTAGGGAAGAGGCTCCCCAAGCCATTAGCCTAAACAACCTGCATAATGGCCTACACACCACTGTGGGTAGCCTACACATCATCTGCAGCCACTGCAGTAGGTTGCACAGCGGTGACATCAACAACAAACATAAAATAGGTTGTCTGACTCAAGCTGTGAGCCACTTCTGTTTTTCTCCTTGCATAGGCGGTTATTCTTCCATTGTTACAAGACAATCATGACAATATATGAAGGTTGTAAATGGGAGCTTGAACTAGTCTTCCTTTATTTTATTCACGACACCATATCCAAATCGTGCTATCATAATGATCCTATTCAATTGATCAATTTATATATATAAAAGATACAATTAAGTGAAGATGTAAGCTATAATGGTTTCGTTACTAACATTAGGATTATTGTTGTCCATATTTGACCTACTTTATGATACATGAAAGGGAAGCATATACACATATAATGTAAAATTTGACATATATAAAGCATCTATCAGAATCCTAAAAACTTTCTTCATAATCATTTATTAAATTCCACGCCCAAAATATGTCGTTGTCCCCAAAGTAAAGCATTCTATAAAAGGTAAATTGTGATACGCATGACCTATTTAAATTCTTAAAAGTATTGCAATTACCATATCAAAATCTTACTTATTTGTATAATTCATATACCTTTCTTCGATATCTACCTTTCTTCCACAACTAATCCACCCAAAAAAAATTAAAAGTAGCCAACTTGAATTGAACCAAATAGAGATAGGAAACGGGTTGGGTCGGGTGGAACCATTTAATAAACGGGTCAATTCCTTGTTGGTGTTAAAAATAGTCCAGATTTGCCGTAAATTGAAAAATAACATATTTTCATGCTAAACGGTCTAATCGTGTTAACTTCGGGTCAAAATCGTCTCGGTTCGGATTTCTCTCAATAATTTTTGGTCGGGTTCGTGTCGTGTTATCGTGTCGGAGACATACATATATAGATATATATACACACACACACACACACACATACATACATATACATATACATGTATATACACACACGCATATATATGTATATATCCATATATATACATATACACATATATATATATATATATAGATATATATATATATATATATATATATATATATATATATATATATATATATATTATATATATATATATACAAATGACACACACACAGATATATATATGCACACACACATACACACACACGTACATATATTATATATATATTTATATGTACGTGTGTGTGTATATATATATATATATATATATCTGTGTATATATAATATATATATAACATACACATATATATGTATGTGTATATATATATATATATATATATATATATATATATATAGTATATATATATATATATATATATATATATATATATATATATATATATATATATATATATATATATATATATAATATATATATATATATATATATATATATATATATATATATATAATATATTATATATATTATATATATATATATATGCATGATATATATATCTATATATATATATATATATATATATATATATATATATATATATATATATATATATCTGCGTGTGTAAAAAGCAATGAAACTCTCACTCAAAATGATAAAGTGGGCCATGGGGGATCAAAATCGTGCATATAGAGATTTGATAGTTGTATGATTGAATCCTAAGTATTGATATGAACATAAAAGGGCATTATTTTCCAAAACTTCCACTACAAAATTGTTGATCTCATGATCCCAAAAATTCCTATTTCGCGATATCCCAAGAAACATGATCATTAATTGCTAACAAAATTTTGCAAGCAACAATATGAACGATTTACAACACTTTTGACTGATGTTGACTTTGAAAAGAACAAAGAATTGAGTCAACTCTCAAAATTATAATAAACCAAAGAATGAGGCAATAAAACGTGATTTTTTACCTTAAATACAAAAAGGCTTAGTGATAAGATTAATGAAGCTATCCACAAGTAGCAGTGACTGAGATGTCAAGCCGTAATTACACAATTAAATTTCCAAACGAATTACTGATTTGGATTAATACAATTTGGGGATCTTTTTTTCCGAATGAACTTAGAGAGAGGCATACCTAGTGCTGTAATCTAAATCCTCTTCAATTCTTACATGCTATAATGGAGTATTTCGGGATGATTTTGGGATGAATGATGAAGGCAGGAGAGGTAAGCTATATACGTGATGGAGAGCTGCCTAACCGAAGTAGAATGGGAGAAGATGGCTGCTAACATGGGTTTCACATGAAATACGAAACAACGGGATTTTATTTTTACTTTAATCTCTGGAGGTTTTGCACATGACAATAGAGGGAAAGAAATTGATTATTGAAAAAAAATTTAAAAAGGAAGGAGGGAAAAGTTGTTGGGATTGGGATTTTCCATTTTTTTTAACCCACCTACTTGTTAATACGCTGTATTTTCTAGCAATTTCAACTCATTCGCACATTAGACGTCCCTCCTTTTCTGGCAATATTAAATTTACTACAATTAGTTTACTAATTTAGTGTTATTGCAGTAATTTTAAATTTGCCACAAATACGTTGCTGTAATAAACCAAGTTTTTGTAGTGCAACCATCACTATAAGCTTTTGGTTGAGATAGTTCTTCAACATTAAGGTTCCGCTTGGCCTTTAGAAAATTTAGTGAAAACAAAAGTTCAAGAAAAAAAATGTGAAGGGAAAAAAAAAAGTAGGGAAAAAATAAGTTTTTTCCTCTTCTTTGGATAGAGGAAAAAATACAAGAATTTAGATCAGAAATTTAAATGTTGATCAACTACTTGAATCATGCTGATGTTATCTAAGCAATGTAGGTTGGAGGAAATTGGGAATTTTCCTCAAACTTTCCTCACAATTTTATGAGGAAAATTTTATGATTTGTTTCTAACAAAATTTCCACCTAACTTTCCTCCATACTTTTTTTCTTTGTGATTTTCTCTAAACCAAACATAAGAAAAAAAATAACTTTCTCAAATTTTTTTCTACCCATTAAATTTTTCAAGGTCCAAACGGAGCCTAAGTAAACTTGTAATTTCTTCCATCCCTAGAAAATTATTTGATTATTTGCTACAGAAGTATACATTATTAGTAATGGGCAACTGATGAACTTGCTAATTAAGTTAATCTTACACTCCATTCTATAGCTTTGTGGAATGAGGCCCCTCATAGAGACCTATATTGTATCCTTTGTGTACAAAATATAGAGAGTACCCTTAAAAGAAGCATTTTCAAAAACATATTACCTACCTTTCTTACACACACGCATATATATATATATATATATATATATATATATATATATATATATATATATATATATATATATATATATATATATATATATATATATATGTACGTATATGTGTGTATGTGTGTATATACATGTGCAAATTGCAAAAATATAAAATTGTACAGTGCCATCTAATTATAAGAGATGTATTTAAATGATCATATAACTAACAGTGACATACACTAATAATAGTTACAAAAAGTCAGTTAATTTACATGGGTATTACTAAGTGCTGGCTAATTAATTGTAATATTATTGTAGTTAGTATTGGAAACTTTTGATTATGTTCCGCATTCGACCTTGCGTTGCTTGCTTCTGCAACTAGAGTTGGATAATGGGTCAGTTCAGGTCGACTTATTTGATAAATGGGTCAACTTTGTATCAACATTAAAATAGTTTAGATTTACTCAAAACTAAAAAAAATATATTTTTACGCTAAACGGTGAAATCATATTGACTTGGGGTCAAAATCGGTTTGGTTCATTTAGGTCTGTGTTTCTCTCAATAACTTCGAGTTAGGTGCGGGTCGTATGATCTTCTCAGGTCTAGCTTTCCTAAGTGTAGGGTACATGTGGTAAAGGTGGGGAAGGAAGAGGGGAAGGCGTATTCCATCTTTCCTTTTCCAAAAGAAATAAAAATGAAAGGATCAACAGGATAACAGTAATTAGACGATGAAAATATAATTATATAAGTAGATGAGGCTACTAAAAAAATTAATTTATAAAGCACAAGGTCAAAAATATTAATTCATGAAACTATCGGGTGCAAAATGTCAATAATCCTCTTGTGCAGTTGTGCTCGTTTATACTCGAAGGGAAAAAAGAAAAAAGGGAAAGAAAATGACATTACAGGTAGGAATTATTATCTAATGCATAGCATTTGAGTACATTCAAGTACTATCTTGTCTCGTAGCCTAAGTGGGAAGGGAGATTTATTCAAGCATTAGCATTCTACTTGGGAGCAGCATCAGTTTCGATAGCAAAAGCAATAGCTACGAGAAATGGCATCAAAGCAACAATAAAAGCAGATTTTACTAATATTGACATTGAAGCGGACAATAAAATTCTCGTCCAAGTAGTTCAAGGTCACATTCAAGTGACATGGGAGATTCAAGTTTTGATACAGGATATTCACACTTACATCCAATTTTATAACAATGTTCTTATTACTCATATTTTTAGGCAAGAGAACTCTGCAGCCGATTAACTAGCAAAGTATGGTCTGTCATTATATTCTATGGTAGTGTGGAATGGGGTTCCACATAGGGACGTTCTTTGTATCCTCTATGAGGATAATTTAGGAAGAACTCTTGAGAGAAGGGCTACCTAGATTGTATTCTCACCTTTCTTATCAAAAAAAAAAAAAATGTCACGTTGCCTAAGAGGTGCTTTGAGCCTATATATAGCAATATGCTGAGAACATAAGTTCAATTGAGATGGATGTAAATGTAATATTACATGACTGACAAATCTAATGAATAAATCAAGGGCAAGTGGATTTTGAAGTGGAAATTATGCAATGTTTCAAGGGTTTATATCTTCTGGAATTAGAGTGGTCATGATTGCAATGTCACAATTATATAGTTAAATGTTAAGATTTTACGTTGTTAATGAAAATACTGCTAAAATAATCTCACAGTATTAGTTCAAGAAAGCACCAAAGCTTATATATATATATATATATATATATATATATATATATATATATATATATATATATATATATATATATAGATATATATATATATATATATATATATATATATATATATATATATATATATATATAAACTATTTACATGAAAGGATTGTAAGTTCGTAGTCCTTTACTTATAGAGAATCCAGAACCTTTATAGAAGAAGGTGAAAATATCACGCTAGAGAAAAGGTAGCCAATAAATTATCTGGAAGTTAAAAGTCACTAGACAAGTTAGCCACCATGACAAGCAGAAACTGCCTAGCGTTTATTGTTATTGTGAAGTGGTCCTTTGAAGCTTGTCATTGGCATAGGCAATGCACCCATATACATACATATACACTTATCACCACATCATATCAGGCTTGATCATAAAAGCGTGCTTGGTAATTGCAGTTAGGATTAAACTCACTCTAATTCCACTTGTCAGGAATGGAAGTGTAATAGAAAAATTTGGTCATACACATACACACATTAAGGGAAGGAACAATGTAATTTTTACATGGAACCCCCTCCTCACATTGAGGGGAGAAATCACAACCAAACAATTGGTGTTTCCTCTAATATAATAAGAAAAGATAGATTATAATCACGCATGCTCACAACACTATGCGCTCCGAGCCACCTCTAGATAGTTTGAACCTCCCTCTTACACTACAAATGTTCCCTCCCTAACGACACGTTGTTCGGCTACTGCTGGAGGTCTAGGGTACCTGGGATACACCCTACAAATATCTGGCCTCACAAATCTCTCCAGACCCATGCATTAGGTGAAGAGGATACCACCTACACTTAATACCCACCTTGGGTTAAGAGGATCCCTCACTCACTTTTTGGGATAATAAACTTTAAGACCTAAAGTCCCTTAATAGTGTCAAAACTTTTAAAATATTGTACCCACCTTAATCTCAAAGATTTTACTCTTTCCATAAAAACTCACAACTTGCTGCACAAGTCAAATACATTGTCTTTTTTCATCAAGCTATTAGTAGTCATCTTGCTCCTAAATTCTAATTGGTAGACAAATCTTTCAGCACCATCATGGATTTGATCAATCAACAATTGGAAACTTGTTGGCTATCCTCTCCATTTTCTTTTTCTCACAAAATTAGCAAAATACTAATGCCCATAATTTTAGGATGGATCAAAATATTATAAATTCCCCCCACCAGCCTAAAATCATGTCAAACCCTTACTCACAATTGAAACTGCATCTTCTTTAGGAACTGCTATTCTAATTAGGTTCAACTCAGTCTATCAACTAGCAAAGCACGATGTCCAATATCACTTTTCAATCTTCCATCAAAATCCATGAATGAACAAAAAAATGCCACTATCTATGCATGCAACTTCAACTCTTTAGAATGCATCAATTAGCATACCTAATCCATTAATAGCCAACAAAAATAACCATCTTAAGCAAACAATGATTAAGGAATTGCCAATCTCTTATCATCCTTTAAGTGTGCCTTTGAAAGATCTCTTCCTGCCCTAGTCGACCAAAATAAAGGTCTTAATTTAGAGCTGGGTAGTGGGTCGGTTTGGGTTGACCCATTTAATAAATGGGTAAATTTTGTGTCAGCCTTGCGAATAGTTTAGACCTACTCAAAATTGAAAAATAACATGTTTTCAAATTAAACTATTAAATTGTGTTCACTTTGGATTGAAATCGGTTTCAATCGTGTGCGGTTTCGGTTTCTCTCAATAACTTTAGGTCGAGTTCGGGTCGGGTTATCATGTCGGGTCAGACTTTCTCAACTCTACGTCTAATGCCACTTATTGGTGTTAAACCCAATATAACTTTGCTTGTTGAGAATGAAAACGTAATGGACAAATTGGATCATACGTATCAAGAGACAGAACAACACAAATTTTACGTGGAAACCCCCCTCCAGCATCGGGGGAAAAGCCATAGTCCGGTAATAACTGGTCCATCATCTACTATTCTAAAAAAATACATTACAATTGGATACACTTATAACACTTCGCATTCTTAATCTCTTCTAACCAGTGCTTGGGTCACCCATCACACTTAGAAGTCGATCCTTCACAACGTGCTCTCCTTCTACTCAGGGTTTATGATGTCCAGGACACACCCTACAAATACTTGGCCTTACATAATCACTCAAGGCCCCTATATTAGGTCGAAAGAATATCACCCATATTTACGATTCCACCTTAGTCAAGAGGATCCCTTGCTCACTTTCTGGGATAATCAACAATCAAGACCTAAATGCCCCTTTATAGTGTTAAGACTTTCCAACTTTTTCACATACCTTAACCTCTAACATTTTCGCCTATCCCTAAAAGCTCACAGCTTATCACAGTAATCGAATGCACCTTCATCTTTATCAAGCTATGGGTAGCCATCTCCTTCCTAAACGTTGATTTGTAGTTATTACCAATCTTGCTACACCATTGTGGACTTCATCAGCCAATAATTGGAAACTTCTAGGCTATCTTTTGCTTTCTCTCCATTTTTCTTTTTCGAACAAAATACAGCAAAACAATAACTAACATGATTTTGGATTCGATCAAAATATTATATATCTCCTTCTCCAGCCTAAAATTATGTTAACCGCATAATTACAACTACAACTACTTCTTCTTTATGAAAAACTCTTCCGAGTAGGTTCAAATCGATCCATCAACTAACAAAGCAAGATGTCCAATACCACTCTATAATCTTCCATTAAAATCCATCAATGAACTAAATATTTACCATCTGTGCCCACAACTTCAACTCTTAAGAATCCACCAACAACCATACATGATCAGCTAACATAACTTTAGTTTTTTTTTTTTTTTTTTTGGGTCTTGGATCCTTCATTTCACTAGAGGCAAGCAACTGTTGGCTTAAGAAGGGGTAGAGCTCTCCCATCATAGATTTTTTTTCATTCATAAGACTCGAACTCAAAACCTTGCTTAAGAGGAACAAGTGCCAAACCACTTGAGCCAACCTCTTATCTTCTCCATTCACATGATCAACAAACATAACTTTCATGTTCCATCAATGATCAACGAATCACAAACCTCTTATCTTCTGTCGTGTGTGCCTTCTATAGATCTCTGCCTCCTCCAGCTGATTGCAACCAATCTTTAATCCCACTTGTTGGGATTAAACCCACTCTAATTCCACTTGTCAAGAATGGGAACCCATTAAAAAACGATGGCCGTACGCATACACATATTAAGAGAAGGAAAAATATAAACTGTACATTGAAAACGCCTTTACATTGAGGGGAAAAATCGGTCTAGCAACAACTGATGTATCATCTACTATAATAAAACACTATAGATATAATCAGGTACATTCACAACAACGTACTCTCAGTTTCCTCCATCAAGTGTTTGATTCATTCCACATATTCACAAATCTATCTTCCCTCATAACATGCTCTCTTCTTACTTAGGCAACGGTTAACTAGGATACATCCCACAAATACCAAGCCTTGCATAATCACTCAAGACCTCACATTGAGTTAAAGAGGATTCAACCCATATTTAAGAACCCACATTGGGTCAGAGGATTCCTCGCTCACTTTTTAAGATAATCAATAATGAAGACCTAAAGTCTTTGTTATAGTGCTAAAACTTTCCAAATCTTGGACACACCTTAATCGCAAAGATTTTCCACTATTTGTAAAACTTCACTGCTTGCCACACAAGTTAAATACATTATCTTGTTTATCAAGCTATTGGTAGCTGATCTCCTTCCTAAACTCTAATTACTAGTTATCACCAAATCTTTCTGCGCCACCGTGAACTTGATCAATCAACAATTAGAAACTTCATAGCTGTCATTTTTCCCTCTCCTTTTCTTTTTCTCAAAAAATTGTCAAAAAAGTAATTAACATAATTTTGGGTTGGATAAAAATCCTATAGTTGCTAATGTTTTTTTTTTTTTTTTAATTGGGCAAAGGTGTATCCCTTGGCTTGTAGGGTATTCAATGCATAAAATACCTCTAATTGGAGGTCAGAATGTATATTACTATATGTTAATGACTTGGTGCTTGTATCACTTCTCTATGAATATCTATTTGCCTTTCTTAAGGCATGCATAAGAGAAAACGGTTGGCTATATAATGGGATAAACTTGTAGAAGAAATTCAAGAGGTTTGAGATGATTTAAAAACATATAAGAAGAAATAATGAAGAAACCCATAAGACTAGCACTTGAATGGTCAAAACTTATAAAAAAAATTGCAACTAATTTAAGATCAACCCGCCTTCCATAAAGCCCAACCACAAGAGATTCAAATAAAGAGAAGACTCACAATCACCAATCTCTAAGAGAGGTGAAGAAAAATGAGATTTCTGTAAAGAGATAATAAGGAATAAGTTTTTCATTCCATATTCCAAAGTTGAAAATAATACATGGTATTGAGCAATTATGTAGTGAGGTGCCATCATATCTAAGCTTTGTATCAACTAATACAATTGCAAGGAAAACAACAAATGAAATTCTAGCTAGTTACACAATTAAATCAAGAAAAAAGGAAGCACTAGATAAAAATTCATGGATGCAATTTGCTGCACTTGAACATTATTGGTAGCATCTTGTATTATCCCAAATGGAGAAATTTAGGGGAGATATTCAAAGTAGAATTTGTTAGAGGTATCCACTAACTAACCATAAAAGCTTAACCCCTAGTCATCCATTTGATTGCGTCATTAGTCTCATGATTAAAATCATGCACATTCAGATGTGCAATGACCCCTGCTCGATTTAAGTTTCATAACTCACTCAATACTTAGAATTTGAAGATGATCTATAGTTCGTTGGAAAATAAACATTTGATATTATGTGCTTCTTTGTAGTTGTCGAAATTAGAGCTGGTTTTCCCTTTCAAAACATAAATAGAATTTGGGAAAATATTTAACAAAGAATCTGGAAAATAAAAATAAGTGGCCATGGAGGGAAAATTGGCTAAACTTCAAGGCTACTAATTGCCTTGGTACCTTCTTAGGCCCACATACTCTTTGAAGGCACCAAGGCAACAATGAACTTAGAGAACCAAATCCTTGAGCCCTATATCCAAGAGTCATCATTGCCCCTACTTGAATCATGATCTTGGTTTGGAGGAGTAGGTTGAACCTCATACTCTGCTCTGCATCAACCACCCACCTTGAGGAGAATTTGCCTTAAATCTTCATTGTAGTCAATGTCATCCCTAACATAAGAAGTAAGATCCCCAACACTAAAGGTGGCAGATATAATCATGTCTCTTGAGAGCTCTATCCTATAGGCATTCTCACCCACCTTTTATATAACTCGATAAGGGACCTCCCCCCTAGCGATAAGCTTATTCTATCTCCTTGAAGGGAACTTCTCTTTCCTCAAGTGTAGTCATGTAAGATCTCCCGGTTTGAACTCAAGATAAGTGCAGTTCTTGTTAGCCTTAGACTTCTATTGCTCATTCATTTTCTCAATTTCTCCCCTTACTTGTTCATGTAGCTTTTTCATCCCCTTAGCTATTACTTCAGCGTCAAAGCTCACCTTAGATTCTTAAGTAATGGGAATAAGATTGATGGGAGTAAGAAGATTAAGGGTATAGCACAATTTAAAGGGAGAATAAGAGGTAGCAGAAAAATGAGCTCGATTGTAGGCAAACTCAGCATGAGAGAGCTTGGCATCCCAACTCCTCAATATCTGACTCATCATACCCTTGCTAAGGTAGTGAGATTTGTCACATCTGTTTGTGCATCAGCTTAAGGGTAGTAGTTAGTGTAAAAAGCAACTTAGTCCCCATTAATCTCCACATGCATCTTTATTAATGTGATACAAACTTGGGGTCCCTATCCAAAACAATGGTCCTTGGGATACTTAAAGCCTAATAATCTTTTAGAAAAGGAGATCTGTGATAAGTGCTTAATGTATACATCAGTTTAAAGCTATTTTGCTTCATTTTTAGGAGAATTATGTGCTTAATATTATTATTTATACTCCTATTCTCGATTTTGTGCTTAGGTTTGGTTGTTTGATATGTTTTGTAGGATTTTAGGCCTTTTTACCTAGCATTTAACCCTTAATGGATGTATTTTCACCTCCCCCATGGTTTTGATGCCACACCTGTGGAGTAAGAAAAGAGCAGAAAAATGGTTCCAGCCTATACCATGGTGGGACCATGGTGTCTGCCATGACCCGTGGTGAGTTGAGAAACTGCTACCTCTTCATCTTCCTTCGACTGCATGGTTGAAAACGTTCAAGCTCTCCTGTAAAAGGGTTTCGTTCAGAAGCGGAATAGAAGGGTATATGCATAGGGATATAGATAGAAAGCAAGCAAGAGTAGCATAGTTTATCTTTTTCACAAATTTTTGCTCTCTTTAGTTTGGATTTTTATTTAGGTATTTGTATTGGTGAGAAATCTTGAGCGTGAGTGTCTGATCTTGAGGTGGTTTGAAGCCCTTAGTTGAAGGCCATTCTTAGTCAAGCCCTTCCACTCAGATTTTGCAAAACGTTGGCTAGTTGTTTAATCCTTAATTATGAGCGAGTAGTTTTTATTTTGTCTAGGGATTTAGTTGTTAAAGAAAGTATAGTTGGATCATGTTTTAATCTAAAGAATTGTACTTATTTTCATAATTGGTTTGATTTCATTCTATCAAGTAATTATCATATTGTGAGTAGATTTTTGACCAAAATTTGCTTGCACACTTGAAATAATTGAGTAAAAAACTGAAAGGTGACATTTGATTGTTAAATGCTTGATAAAACTTGATATAACGTCGTCTCGAAAGAGAGATTCATATGTTAGGAGGATATAGAGTGTAATCAAAGATGTTTGACTTAGATTAAGACAAATTAGTTTGAAAGAATGACTTTTGCTTAGTTTAGGCAAATCTTGTTGGGCTCAAAAGAATAGACTAAGTCTTTGGATCTTGAAATTAACCGATTAGAGAAAAGCACATGTCATTTTAGATCCAATTAACTTTCATAACTACTTGAATTCTTAGGTATGTTTCCTTAATTGATTAAAAAATTAGTGAATTAGAAGATGTTGAATCTAACCCTCTTGAATTAGAATTTTACTTAGCATATTTTGGTAGACAAAACTCGATAGACTATATTGGTCCCCAAGGAGCAATCTTTTTATCTATACTACGACTACTCGCTTACGGCAGTGGTTATGTTTTTGGTGCCATTACCGGGAATTAATCTGTTAACTATTGAGTTAGTCTTATGAAAGTAACTAAGTATTTTATTGTCTTTTACTTTTTTTTTATTTTCTTATCTGATTGCATTGGTAGCGCTGGTGATAGTACTTACAGGAACTTTTCCTGTTCATACAAAGTCCAATCTTGTACGAACCCAATCCTGAGATTGAAAGAACTTTTAGCTTAAAGAGGAAGAAGCAAAGGATTGAAGAACAAAGACGTGAGATAAGAAGGAATCTAACAAACATGGCGGGAGAAGGAGGTGACCAAAGAAGGACACTTCGAGATTTTGTTACTCCTGGAGTCCAAGGGATCGCCACAAGCATCACTCACCCTATTATTGAGGCCAACAATTTCCAGCTCAAACCGACACTCATTTCGATGGTGGAACAATCCTAGTTTAGAGGAACACCTTTGGAAGACCCAAATCTGCACCTCTTGGTCTTCTTAAAGGTATGTGATACGTTAAAACTTATTAGAGTCTCCAGTAATGCTTATTTCCTTTTGTTGATTTAGAGAGTACGCAACCACAAGAGAGGGGTGAATTGTGGTGTCCGATTTTCGCAAGTTGCTGGCAAACAGTCTGTGACCCTGTTCGCACAGGTTGCTCCTGAGATAAGCAAAAGCGAAAATCCAGCAAAATTGAATGCGGAAATAATGGACACAGGATTTTTACGTGGAAAACACCTCTAGCCCAACTGAGGTGAAAAACCACGACCTACCTCGTGCAGGATTTAAACACTTCACTAAACGGGCTAAACACGTTACAATAGTAACACACCTTGTTACAACTTGTAACACACGTAACCGTCTTCCCTAAGACAGGTTACCCCACGTCCAAAATCCCCTTGATTTGGACACACACTCTACTCACTTTTGTGAAAGAAGAGTATAAAGAAAAACACCTTATTACAATGCTTCTCAACTAAGCTAATATAGGGTACAATGAAGTCCTAGTATGCCAACTTTGAAAGCTCAAATAACTCACTCACTAGACATGGTTTTCTTTTCAAACTTTTAAGCTCATAAACACTGAATTTTTCTTTTTGAAAACCGATGCTTCTATCGTTCTAAGAAGCGACTTTATATAGTGCTTGGAAAAACAATTCCTCAAATTTTTGGAAACTAAATCCCTAAAGAATATAGAATTCTTTAGCCACAAGGGATGAGGAAACATGAGCTGGAAATACTTCCTAAGCCGTGTGCATAAGGCGGTGATTCTCATCAACTAGCCCATGTTTTTCTCAACAACCTTATCCACTTGCCAAAAATTGGATATTCTTTTTATTTAAAAAGATTTTGCAAATCCCCTTTGATTTTAATAATCGTTTTTAGGATAAGGGGTAAGATACTCCGTAAAAAATCTTTCTTGCAAATCTTTGAAGAAGCTGCTCAAAATCCAAAAGATAAAAATCGTGCAAAACAGTTTTTCGCAGCTTATTCTGGAAACACCCTGATCACCCTGTTTCCAGGATTGTTCTGAAGGGTGATCCGAAATATTTACCAAAAGAAAACAAAACCGTTTCAAGTAAGTGGTAAGTTAAGAGTTTTGATTGGCATATTAACAAGAGTCTAAAAATATAAAACCAAATTAAATCAAGACATCTTATTGTAACCACGAGTCATCTTGTAGAGAGACGAATCTGCTGCAAACACTTCACTGAACCTGTTCCTCACGACTGCACTTATATTCTATGCCTCAAACACTTCACAGGACATGTTTCAAACACCTTACAGAGCCTGTTCCTCATGGTTGTTCTGACATTGCTGACTTGAGTACCTGTTCTTGATAAACCATTAGTCAAGCAGTTTTAATATATTGAAAAACAGCAGTAAGGCCCTGTTGGTAAAGCCTGTTTGGAACAACAACAACAACTACAACACTTGGATTTGTTATCATCAAAACCTGATACATTTTAACAAATTCCCCCTTTTTGATGATGACAAACCAAGTGACCATATTGACTTTCAAGGACAATTGAAGTGATTAGTGTCAATTATTTATAAGACCGACAATTCACATGAAGCAGTCAGTATCGAGAAATTGTAAGAAATTTAACTCGTCCATGGCAAAACTAAAACAATATTGGTCATCCTATCTTCCCCCTTTTGGCATCATTAAAAAGTAGTGGCGAACCGTCAAACATAGGGTGTTTGCTATCACCACCACTTGGGTAATGGAGGAAAGTCAACAGGCGATACACTCAAGTGTGTTGGTACAGTAATGAGATTGGCCATCTTAGACACACACAAGCAATTCACAACAAAAAGCAAGCAAGGAAAAGCCAATAAAAAATAAGATAACCTGTCATTCATCAAACGAGTGCAAAAGTACAAACTAGTAAGAGAGGATAACCAAGAGAAGTGAGAACAGTCTATGAAAACAACAGATGGGGGTGATCAGAGAGCAGGAGGGGAAAATTTTGCTAAGAGGGAAGAGAGAAGGGCGAGGATATCGTCATGGAGTTTTGCATTGAGAGCCTTTTCCTCGTCTAGGGCAGCCTTTACCGCAGTAAGCTCAGCACTGAGTCGAGAGTTTTCTTCCAAAGCAGCCTCAAGCTTGACTGAGGAACTGCCTGGAACAGGAGGATGGGGTGTTTTAGTCCCCTGTTCTGAGGCAGACCCCTCAACCAAAGTTTATCCACACCCCATAAGGGT
Source organism: Carnegiea gigantea (assembly GCA_029747015.1). Taxonomy (NCBI): domain Eukaryota; kingdom Viridiplantae; phylum Streptophyta; class Magnoliopsida; order Caryophyllales; family Cactaceae; genus Carnegiea; species Carnegiea gigantea. The sequence goes on along the minus strand of JAKOGI010000346.1, from coordinate 180,716 downwards.
GTTACTCCCAATCTCATCAATGAACTGAGCACCCACCTTCTTCTGCAGAGTCACCCCAAAGTGCTCAAACACACTAGTCAGGAAGAAACCATACCCCAGGTCATGTTCCCTGGAGGTGTTTGCAATTCTTGCAATATGTCAAACCATGATGGCAGGAAGGTTGATTTGCTCTTCCTTGTCCATCAGGTCCATAAGACACTGATCCATGGCATCGGCAAGATTATGACCCTGGCCCCGAGGAATGACATTCTTGATAATAAATCAAAATATCAATTGATGGAGCGATGTCATGTCCCATTTCTTCACGGACTTGGGTGTTTGGGGGCTTGATTGCTGGCTAAATTTTTGGGCGAGCTCCAGCAGCCTGGCTGTCCCTAGAATAGTCTTGTCTTCTCACACATATATATCAAAGCCCGTGGAGGGAATCCCCAGAATTTCCCCTAATATCTTCGCATCAAAGCGAAGCTGTTTCCCATTAACAATACTTGTCACCACTCCATCGGTGACAGTGCAGTTGGCATAGAACTCTGCTAACTCATGTACAGAACACCCCAACTGGGTGTTTGTAAACAGCTCATACCACCCCTGTGCACGCAGCTTGTGCAGGAACACCCTCAGGCCCTGTTCCTCAAAATATTTTACCTTGATAATTTTGCCCCTGACTACACGTCTCTGAAGCAGTTGGGTCAGTTTGGCTAAGATTGCGGATGGGGTAGGCTTCTTGGCTCTTTTAGGTTGAGGCTCAGTAGGAGGGTCTTGGGTGGAGGCGTGTTTGAGAGAGGCTTTTCTCTTGGGAGTTTTGAGGGGTGATGGTTTGGAGGGTAAAGTGGAGGTCGATTTTGGTGCAGGCAGAGGCTTATCCTCTGAGGACTCTGAGAACACGGGAGTGCCCTGTTTGAAGGTGGTGTTCTCAGGGTCGCTATCTGATGAAGGCTCAAAGGAGGAATCAATTTCCTCAACAACAGGGGATGACTGTTTGACAGGACGAAGTGTGGAGTGGAAAGCAATTCGGGCTGATTTTCGAGTTGGCCTGGTTGTGGGTTTGGCCGAAGATGAGATTTGTGGTTTTGGTTTGACAAGGGTTTCACTTTTTGAGGATTCTTCAGTCTAGCCGCTTTTAGGCCTTGATGGTGGTCGTGTTCTTGGCATTCTAGTACACCGAGCCACAATTTTGTATCGTTTACGTTTCTCACCGATTGGTGGTACCGGTGTGGCTTATTCAGGCTTCACAGGAGACTCCTCCATTTGATCACTACTACCCCCTTCTTCTTTTGACAAATCCTGCCCTAGGTCATCCCTAAAAACTTCAGGCCTTGTTTCGGCCCCTGTTTCCTGCTCTGGGAACAGCCCAAGCGAACTGATGTCATCTAGTCCATGATCGAACAGAAAGATTTCATCTAAAGGCCCAATTTCTCTTTCAGATGCCCCAACAGGTTCTTGGGGTTTACATGCCCCCGTTTCTCTAAACAAAATCAATTCCCACCCAAATTTGTAAGGGATGTCTTCCAATTTCAGATTCACTGTTCTAAGGTCGATGCTTTTCAAAAACCCAAAAGGTTTATAGACAATGGGTCGAGAAGGTTCAGTAATTTTACCTTCCATGAGGGCCGTCAGAAATTGTGTAGGCGCAAACAGGGCTGTGGCTGTTTGCAAGGCTGTGCTCTGTGTCTGGTTGCCCTGAGTCGAGGTCGAGGAGCTCTCGGAGCTAATGGGAGACGCCATTTTTTAGAGGAAGGAGAGAGATTAGGGTTTCTTGAACAGAGTTTTAGAGCAAGAGAGTTTCGGTGGAGGTGAGAGATTGAGCAAGAGAGCTTTAAGAGAGAGAGACATGCGAAATCTTTAAAAGATTTTGCCCGTTTTGCAACGGGCTTTTGCATTTATTTAGGCCGCGCACGCCTCGGGAAGAGATTAGCAATTTTCAATTTGTTGCATATATTTGACAAACAAGAGGCGTACCTGTTCCTGGTGCTTGTTCTTGAGGTTACTTGCTTGGTAACATAGGACAATAAGGGCAATCTCATTAGACCTCAACAAGTGTCAGCAGGTTGCAAACCTCACATATGCTAAACATAGCACAGAAGTTGATTGCAAACAAAAAATTTTAACATGTTGTACCCGTAACTTTTAAATGTTGCAAACAGGGTGAGAGAACAGGTTGGTCAGGTTGTTCTAATTAAGCCTAGTTCGAGTCTATTCCTTTCAAATTGTTCTCTACTCAATGCCTTGGTGAATATGTCAGCAATTTGATTTTCAGTGGCACAAAAATTCATTGAGATCACTCCTTTTTCAACATTGTCTCTTAAGAAATGATGACGAATGTCAATATGTTTTGTTCTTTTGTGTTGACATGGATTTTTGGCAATGTTAATTGCACTTGTATTGTCACAATAAATAGGAATGCATCCTATGTCAATACAAAAGTCCTTGAGTTGTTGTCTTATCCATAATAACTGAGCACGGCAAGATGCAGCTGCTACATATTCAGCTTCTGCTGTGGACAAGGCAACAGAGAGTTCTTTCTTGTTTGCCCAAGATACCAAACAAGGTCCAAGAAAGTGAGCCATACCTGAGGTGCTTTTTCTATCAACCAAGAAATCTGCATAATCAGCATTAGCATACCCAACAAGATCAAAGTTGCAACCTCTAGGATACCATAAGGCTAGATCAGGTGTATGTTTTAAGTATCTTAAAATCCTTTTTACAGCCTTAAGATGAGTTTCTTTAGGGTTAGACTGAAAACGTGCACATAGACCAACACTGAAAATAATGTCAGGTCTACTAGCCGTCAGGTATAGGAGTGACCCTATCATGCCCCTATAGGATTTCTCCTCAATTGAGGGACTACTATCATCCATTATCAGCCTGGTTGAGGGAGAGATGGGAGTATTAATGGGCTTGGCCGACTCCATCTTAAAGCACTTAAGTAACTCTTTGATATACTTTTGTTGATGGATCATGGTGCCGTTTGAAGTTTGCTTGATTTGCAAGCCTAGAAAGAAATTAAGCTCACCCATCATGCTCATTTTAAACTCACTCCTCTTCATTTTTGAAAATTCATTGCACAAATCATGATGAGTTGCACCAAATATGATGTCATCGACATATACTTGGACAATCAACAAATGTTCCCCATTAGATTTTAGAAATAAGGTATTGTCTACCTTGCCTCTTGTAAAACCATTTTCTAATAAAAAGCTTGATAACCGCTCATACCAAGCTCTAGGGGCTTGTTTTAAACCATAAAGTGCTTTGTCAAGTTTGAAAACATGGTTAGGAAATTCATTACTTTCAAAACCAGGGGGTTGTTTGACATACACTTCTTCTTTGAGGTATCCATTTAGAAATGCACTTTTGACATCCATTTGATACAACTTGATCTCCATATGGGCTGCAAATGCTATCAAGATTCGAATAGCCTCCATCCTTGCAACAGGTGCAAAGGTTTCTTCATAATCAATTCCCTCTTCTTGGTTGTAGCCTTGAACCACCAGCCGAGCCTTGTTCCTAGTGACTGTTCCGCACTCATCCAGCTTGTTACGGAACACCCACTTGGTTCCAATGATTATTCTATCCTCTGGCCATGGCACAAGGTGCCATACCTTGTTCCTTTCGAACTAATGGAGTTCTTCTTGCATGGCTGTAACCCAATCTGAATCTGCAAGGGCTTCATTAATATTCTTAGGCTCAATTTTTGAGAGAAAAGCATAGAAAGCACAGAAATTTTTGAGTCTAGGTCTAGTTTGAACTCCTGCATTAATATCAGACAAAATTTGATCAAGAGGATGTGAACTTTGGTATTTCCATGATCGTGGTGAAAGTGGGTTCACAGACTCGCTCTCCAACCTAGCTGGAATACTCGATGAAACAGGTTCAGAACCTGTTCTCGAGCCTGTTTGGGAGCTTGTTCCTGGATTTATCCCTGAAGGATTCGGCTGGTGTTGTCCCAAACAGGGTTCCACCCTGTTTCCCCCTGTTTGGTTCACACCTTGCTTACCTTCCTGAAGAACAGCCTCAGACCTTGCTCCCTCCGATTGATCCTTACCTTGTTCACCTTGAAGCAGTACGTCTTTTCTAACAAGACCTAGTTTGAAGTCTTCTTCCTGTGCATCATTCTCGCTTAGAGAGTTAGTTTCATCAAAAAGCACATGCACACTTTCCTCAACACACAAGGTTCTCTTATTAAACACTTTGTATGCCTTACTATGCGAGGAGTAACCAAGGAATATTACTTCATCACTCCTTGGATTGAATTTCCCTGAGGCATCTTTTTCATTATTATGCACATAATATTTACAACCAAAATCTCTCAAATGCATAATATTAGGTTTTCTTCCCTTGAAAAGTTCATAAGGAGTTTTGTTAAGAATAGGTCTAATCATGCATTTATTTATAATGTAACATGATGTATTCAAAGCTTCAGCCCAAAAGTTTCTAGGAAGACCACTAGCAACAAGCATTGTTCTAGTCATGTCCTCTAGAGTGCGATTTTTGCGTTCTACCACCCCGTTCTGTTGGGGTGTTCTTGGAGCTGAAAAATTATGATCAACACCATGCTCATTACAATAATCAATAAAGCTTGAATTTTCAAATTTTGTCCCATGGTTAGACCTTAAGCATACCAAGGAATGTCCTACTCTCTTTTCAATCTTTTTAATAAAAGCAAGAAATTTTTCAAAGGTTTCATCTTTAGAAGCCAAAAACAAAGTCCAAGTAAAACGAGAGTAGTCATCCACTATCACAAGCACATACCTCTTGCCACCTCGGCTCATGATCCTCATTGGACCACATATATCCATATGTATCAATTCAAGAGCTCGAGTAGTGCTTACACACCTTTTAGATTTAAATGAATTTCTGACTTTTTTGACTTTGGCACATGCATCACGTACCTTGTCATCATTGAATTTGATGGAAGGTAAGCCTACCATTAAGTCTTTGGTTACAAGTTTGTTCAAAAGCGTGTGGCTTGCATGACCTAGCCTTTTGTGCCAAAGCATAACATCATCACTTAGGGCACTCAAACAAGTCAAATTATTTTGGGGAAGAGTAGAAATACACACTTTATAAACATTTTTATGTCGCTTCCCCCTCAACACAACATCTCCTGTGTTCATGTTTACAACCAAGCAACGTGTTGGAGAGAACACTACTAGGTTGTCTTTGTCACACAGTTGGGACACACTTAGCAAGTTGTGTTTTAATCCATCCACAAAATAAACATTGTCAATTGAATGGGAGAGTGACTCACCTATCTTACCTATACCGACAATTGTCCCGGATTTGCCGTTTCCAAATGCCACACTCCCTCCTTCTGAAGCTGTAAGTGAGAGAAAATTGGATTTTTCACCAGTCATATGCCTCGAACACCCACTGTTAACATACCACAGCTGCCTGTTTCCTAGGGTGTTCCCTGTGCAGTTCGCTGGGTTGTTTGCTGGGTTGTTCTCTCTCACTTCAGCCTGCAAAACAAATCAAGGGTTAGTTTTGGGAACCCAGATCCACTTGGGTCCCATTCCTTTAGACGTACAAATCTCATCTTTCCTAACTCATATTTGTTTTACATGAACTGTGTTCCTTTCAATGGCATACTTTCTTAGCAGACAAGCATATCGATAATGCCCCGTTTTACCACAATGAAAGCAAACAATATTTTCAGGTAATCCCACATATTTTTTATTCACTGGGTAGGTCATCTTAGGCACAAAACCTAGTCCTCTTCTATTTCGACTATGATGAGTGTTTAACCATTCAAACGGCCTTGAGGACCTGTTCCAGAGCTTGTTTGTGGCAAGGTCTGATTCCAAGTATTTTATTTTCTCAAGTAAGTTTTTATTTTCTTCCAGCAAAGACTCAACCTTACCTTTTAAGTCAAGGGATTCTTTTTCTAGCTCAGTCAGTTTAGTGGAACAAGTCTCTTCTTTCATGAGTAGAGTTTCTTTAAGCACATTGATGTTTTCATGCAAGCCAAGAGTCTCTTTGTCAACTTCAAGTTTTTCCAATTTAAGGGTTTCATTTTCAAGTTCTAGATCTCGAACATCCCTTTTTAATTCAGCACATATATCCATTATAGTGTACACTAATTCCTCAAGAGTTGATTTATTTAGACCCCGTACCTTGTTCTTGAGTTGGGTCAGACTGTCTGTTGATCCATCATCTGAATCAGTCTCACTTCTTGCCATGAGTGCTACATCAGCTTCCCCAGCTTCAGACCCTTCCTCATCCTCGCTTGAATCTCCCTAGGCCGCGAGCATAGCTTTTGAGAACCTTTTCGCTGAGCTGCTTACACCCTGTTTCCTCCCCTGTTTTCTAGGGTGTTCGGGTTCTTATTCTTCCTTGTGCAGTGGGCAGTTTCTCACAATGTGGTCCAGTTTGCCACACTTGAAACACCCGGAGAACTGTTCCCGAGAGGTGTTCCTGGCCTTGCTGAAGTCCCTCCTTTTGCTATTTTCTTTAACTTTCTTGAAGAACTTCTTGAACTTTTGAGTGACCATAGCAATCTCCTCCTCATCAGAATTAGAATCATCTTCTAAGGGCTTTAGTGCAAGACCTCGATCTCTCTTTGTATCATCTTTCTCTTGAGAATTTTTCCTAAGTTCATACGTTTGGAGGTTGCCAATCAGCTCATCTAGGGTGATCTTGTTCATGTCCTTAGCTTCTTGGATGGCCGTTACTTTTGCTTCCCAGGAATGAGGTAAAATTCTTAGAATCTTCCTCACCAATTCTTCGGTGGTGAAGGATTTTCCTAGGGATTTCAGCTCATTCGTTATGTGAGTGAAGCGAGTGTACATGTCCATCACACTTTCACGATCACCCATCTCAAACAGCTCATACTTTCTCATAAGCAATTCAATCCGGGATTGCTTTACCTGATTGGTCCCTTTGTGAGCTACTTGCAAAGCATCCCAGATTTCTTTGGCCGACTCACATTCAGATATGCGAATATATTCATCAGGACCTAGGCCGAAATATAGGAGTTTCTTGGCCTTGGCATTCTTCTCTATCATCTTGTAATCTTCAGCATTGAATTCCTTAGGCTCCTTAGGGATTGACTTTCCATCTTCAGTGATTTTCTTAGGGATGAGTGGTCCATTCTTGATGAGCATCCATAACTCATAATCCTCGGCTTGGATGTAGTTTTCCATTCTATTCTTCCACCATCCATAGTGTTGGCCATTAAAGTATGGTGGTCGAGTTATGGATTGACCTTCAAGCATGCCTTGTGGTGCACTCATCTTCATGGATCTCTCAAAGGTTTTAGCCTTTCAAAGGAGAACCTGCTCTGATACCACTTGTCAATTTAGAGAGTACACAACCACAAGAGGGGGGGCGAATTATGGTGTCCGATTTTCGCAAGTTGCTGGCAAACAGTCTGAGACCCTGTTTACACAGGTTGTTCCTGAGATAAGCAGAATCGAAAATCCAACAAAATTGAATGCGGAAATAATGGACACAGGATTTTTACGTGGAAAACACCTCTAACCCAACTGAGGTGAAAAACCACGACCTACCTCGTGTAGGATTTAAACACTTCACTAAACGGGCTAAACACGTTACAATAGTAACACACCTTGTTACAAATTGCAACCCACGTAACCGTCTTCCCTAAGACAGGTTACCCCACGTCCAAAATCCCCTTGATTTGGACACACACTCTACTCACTTTTGTGAAAGAAGAGTATAAAGAAAAACACCTTATTACAATGCTTCTCAACTAAGCTAATATAGGGTACAATGAAGTCCTAGTATGCCAACTTTGAAAGCTCAAATAACTCACTCACTAGACACGGTTTTCTTTTCAAACTTTTAAGCTCATGAACACTGAATTTTTCTTTTTGAAAACCGATGCTTCTATCGTTCTAAGAAGCGACTTTATATAGTGCTTGGAAAAACAATTCCTCAAATTTTTAGAAACTAAAATCCCTAAAGAATATAGAATTCTTTAGCCATAAGGGATGAGGAAACATGAGCTGGAAACACTTCCTAAACCGTGTGCATAAGGCGGTGATTCTCAGCAACTAGCCCATGTTTTTCTCGACAACCTTATCCACTTGCCAAAAATTTGATATTCTTTTTATTCAAAAAGATTTTGCAAATCCCCTTAGATTTTAATAACCGTTTTTAGGATAAGGGGTAAGATACTCCATAAAAAATCTTTCTTGCAAATCCTTGAAGAAGCTGCTCAAAATCCAAAAGATAAAAATCGTGCAAAACAGTTTTTTTCGCAGCTTATTCTGGAAACACCCTGATCACCCTGTTTCCAGGATTGTTCTGAAGGGTGATCCGAAATATTTACCAAAAGAAAACAAAACCGTTTCAAGTAAGTGGTAAGTTAAGAGTTTCTGATTGGCATATTAACAAGAGTCTAAAAATATAAAACTAAATTAAATCAAGGCATCTTGTTGTAACCACTAGTCATCTTGTAGAGAGACGAATCTGCTGCAAATACTTCACTGAACCTGTTCCTCACGGGTGTACTTATATCCTATGCTTCAAACACTTCACAGGACATGTTTCAAACACCTTACAGAGCCTGTTCCTCATGGTTGTTCTTACATCGCTGACTTGAGTACCTGTTCTTGATAAACCATTAGTCAAGCAGTTTTAATATATTGAAAAATAGCAGTAAGGCCCTGTTGGTAAAGCCTGTTTGGAACAACAACAACTACTACAATACTTGGATTTGTTATCATCAAAACCTTATGCATTCTAACACCTTTCTCATTGAGGGATAAAGCAAGGGCTTGGTTACACTCCTTGCCGTCTAGATGCATTACCACTTGGGATGAGTTGGCAAGAGCCTTCTTCGCAAAGTTTTTCCCTCTGAGCAAAATAGCAAGCTTGAGAAATTAGATTACCAACTTCACGTAAAAAGATCAAGAGACACTCTATGAAGCCTGGGAGTGGTTTAAAGATTTGTTGCGCTTATGCCTTCATCATGGTCTTCAGCATTGGATGATTATCCAAGCCTTTTATAATGGTGTGACCAACCTGTGAGGGCCACTATTGATACGGCAGTAGGAGGAACTTTCATGAACAAAACTGAGGATGATTTCAATGGTCCACTGAACGAGGCCAACCCAATGGGTTAGAGGTAAGCTTGAAGTTAATGCACTTACTTTACTTTCTGCTAAAGCAAATGCTATGACTCAAAGACTGGACCGAATGAATGTTAATGCTATAAATTCTAGTGCCCCTTTCCCTTGTAAATTTATGGTTCTATTGAGCATGTAACTTTGAATTACAAAGTTAGGGGCCCTTGATCCTAAGACCCTAGTGAAGTTAACTACGTTCAACACTTTAACCCGAGACCGGCCATTGACTCTTACTATAGTACCTATAATCCGAGTTAGAAGAATCATCTGAATTTCTTCTATAACTCTAATCCAAACACATCGAATATGCCCCCTATGAATGCTAGACCATCCTTTGGTTTTCAAAGACCCTCGTTCCCTTCTCAAATGCCCCAGAAGTCCAATTTAGAAGCAATGATGCAAAGTACGCTTATGGCGTAATAAAAACAAGATGAGTATATTAAGCAATTAGCCTCAAAGGTTAATGTGCTTACCACTTATAATAGGATGGTGGACGCCCAAATTGCCCAAAAAGCTAGTCTTTCATTACGGCCCCAGATAGACTTCCTAGCCAGCCTGAACCTAACCATTGGGAGTAATGCAATGAAATGATTTTGAGAGGAGGAAAGCAATTAGAGGGACCTAAGGAGATTACCAACGATGAGTCTTTGCTTGATATAAGAATGAGCATGTTGAGAATCTCGAGAAAGAGATGTCTTCGCCCTGTAAGGAGGTAATAGATGATGTTGCGCATAAGCCTAATGTGGTTCCTAAGGACCCTAAGATCATTCCCTTAAAGCCCTACACCCCACCTTTACTATTTCCTCAGAGGATGGCTCAAGCAAAACTTGATATGCAATTCGGGAAGTTTTTAGAAGTCCTTAACAAACTATACATAAACATTCCATTTACTGAAGCCCTAACTCAAATGCCTTCATATGCTAAATTTTTGAAAGAAATTCTATCTAACAAAAAAAAGTGAACAGCATGAAACTGTAGCTTTGACTGAAGAATGCATTGTCGTGATCCAAAACAAGCTTCCAGCTAAGCTGAAGGATTCTGATAGTTTTTCAATTCTCTGCTTGATAGGGAATGTGCCTATAAATCGTGCTTTATGTGATTTAGGGTCAAGCATGAGCCTGATGCCCCTTTATATGTGTAGAAAATTAGAACTAGGAGAGATAAGACCAACTACTGTCTCTTTACAATTGGCGGACAATCCTGTAAAATACCCTATAGGAATTTTAGAGGATGTTCCAACAAAAGTAGGGGATTTATAAGTACCATTAGACTTTGTGATTCTAGAAATAGAGGAGGATACACGGACTCCTATCATTCTTGGGAAACCATTCCTGGCCACCACAGGGTGCCGTATCGATGTGAAAAATGGTACACTATCTTTTGAGGTGGGAAATGATCATGTGGAGTTTAATTTACTAAAAGCCACTAAGTTCCCTTCTATTTCTGATGAATGTAATAAGATTGATGTGGTTGATGGTTTAATGTGAGGAATCGTGTTTAACATTGATTCTAATGATCCACTTGAGCACTTGATGTTGAATAATAGCACTACTGTAGATGAAAATCTCGAAGTAGCTGGGTATGCTCAACTTTTGGAAGTCTCTCCACCAATTCCCCTTCCCTTGCTAAGGTGAAATCATTGTAAGATGAAAGTAAGCCCTCATTTGATGAGATAAAAGTTTCCGAGGTAGAATCAAAACCCCTCCCTTCATCCTTGATGTACGAATTTCTTGGACCGAAATCTTCATACCCAATGTTTGTGAATACAAGTTTGAATGCAACCCTAATTGACTCTTTTCTTAGAGTACTTAGGAAGCATCGTAAAGCTATAGGATACAACCCTTGATGACTTAAAAGGAATTCATCTTTCTTTGTGTACGCATTGAACCTTAATGGAAGATTACCATAAGGCTTCAATTGAACACCAAAGACGATTAAACCCTAGCATGCAAGAGATGGTAAAAAAGGAGATTTTGAAGTTGGTTAAGGCTCGCATTATTTACCCTATCTCTGACGGTGCGCGGGTAAGCCCGGTCCATGTTGTACTTAAGAAAGGAGGGATAACCATTGTTAAAAATAAGAATAATGAGCTAATCCCTACTAGGACTGTCACAAGCTGGTGTACGTACATTGATTATCGAAAACTGAATAAAGCCACCCATAAAGATCACTTTCCCCTTCCCTTCCTTGACTAAATGCTTGAACGATTGGCTAAAAACTCATATTTTTGCTACTCAGATGGATATTCGGTTTCAAATCCCTATCCATCCTAATGACCAAGAAAAGACTACTTTTACATGTCCTTATAGTACTTAATGATGTATAAGTGAGCACAAATGACCAAGACAAGATGTGTTTTTGGTTTTTGAGGGGTAAGAACAAAGTAAAAATGAGAAAAGGAAAGTTCAAGTATTTGACTAGAGATAATCCAATTGGAGCCTCTCAAGCCAAATAACTTGGGCAATCCCCTAACTCAATCTAGGATACAAAAGTTAATCACCACCTAGATGAGGGAAGGGACCTAGAACACCACTTGAGGTTGCCACACTCAAGATATAGAACTAGGCTTTATAACACAATTGAGAGAACACTCAAATGCTTGCTTTGTATTGCTTGTATTTCAAGTTGGAAGTGAATGCTTACAACCTCAAGCTATGGCCTATTTATACTAAAGGCCTTACATTATGGAAAGGTACAAAGAAAACAAAAAAAAGTGCAGAAAACAAAGAAACCTAAGTACATTGTAGCTAGCCCTTCATGTGGATGTACCAAGGAGTGAAAAGGTGTGTCTCTTGGATGTTTGGTGTGAAAAGGGTGTAGAAGCTCAAATGGATGCATGAATCCTTTATCTCACACATTCAAAGTTTGCTAGAAAAAGAGTCACACGGAATTGGAGGAGGTAGCAGCCGACATGAAGAGTAAAATACCAAGTTCACATGGATTGCAATAATTGCATTCACATTTGCAGCAGCCTCAACCTCCAGGAGCCATATCTCTCAGAATACTGGGCCAATTGCGATGTTCTTGGGCTTGTTGGAAAGCTCAGGAGGTCTATTTTCCAGGGAATGTATTGCTAAGTTTGGACCAGCCAATCAAAAGTTATGGCCCAAGGCGTGCAGACTACCCAAACTACCCTGTGTCCGGATACCATATACTTGTGAGCTAGATTTTACCAACCAAATGATATCCAAATTGAACGTGGTTAGTCTTGAAAGAAAGCTACGTTTCTAGGCTTGAACAATGTAAGGACCTTCAGCATGTGGGTCCATTACATGTTGTTGTAAACAAGTGACAAAAACCGGGCATGGCATGAGGGGGCTATGTATGAATTCCTCCGGCATAGTCACGGCCTTTCTGCAGAGGATAGCAAACTCTTTAGCCTCTTTGAGCTTGTTGGGGCCTTCCTTGGGCTGAGAAGGGGATGTACGAGAGCAGTCATGATGGTCTCCATCATTCTCCCCGGGTAGGTGAGAGTTTGTCCTCAAACTTGGAAGAGTTTCATCTTCAAAGTAGGGACTAAGATCGGAGACGTTAAATGTTGCCGAGACCCCATAATCTCCAGGAAGGTCTACTTTATATGCATTAGGGCCGACCATCTCAATGATTTCAAATGGCCCATCTGACCTAGGCATCAACTTGGATTTTCGCTTGGAAGGAAATTGTTCCTTCCTCAAATGGATCCACACCAAATCTCCAGGTTGAATATGGACCTCTCTTTTGTGCTTGTTGGCATGGTGCATGGCCCTCTCATTGGCTTTGGCAATGCTATCACGAACTTGGACATGTAGGTCTTGGGTTTCTTTGGCCCTTTTCTCGGCTTCCCAACTAAACTTAGTCAGAGTTGGAATAGGGATAAGATCAAGAGGGCTCTTTGGATTGTGGCCATACACGACTTGGAAGGGAGAGAGATGAATTGCTTTACTTGGAGCTCTATTGAAGGCAAACTCGGCATAAGGTAACATATCATCCCAGCTCTTGATGTTCTTCTTCACAAGGACTCTAAGCAAGGTGCTCAAAGTCCTATTGGTGACTTCCGTTTGGCCGTCAGTTTGTGGGTGACATGAAGTGCTGAATTTGAGTTGGGTGCCCATCTTATGCCACAATGTTAGCCAAAAATGGCTAAGAAACTTGCTGTCTCGGTCGGACACCATGCTTTTGGGTACTCCATGTAGACTAACAATTTCCTTGAAGTATAAATTAGTTACATGCGAGGCATCATTGGTGGTATGGCAAAGAACAAAATGTGCTATTTTTGAGAAGCGGTCTACCACCACCATGATAGAGTCTTTGTTCCCTTGGGTTCTTGGCAAACCCGTGATGAAGTCAAGGCTTATATCCTCCCATGGAGCTTGAGGAATAGGAAGAGGGGAGTATAAGCCTTGTGGAAGAGCATGACTCTTGGCTATTTTACAAATGGAGCATCTTTTTACAAAGTGTTCCACATCTTTAGACATATGTGGCCAACAATAGTGCTCCTTCAGCATAGCACATGTCTTTTCCATTCCAAAGTGGCCGGCTAAGGCTCCTCCATGAAGCTCTTGGATAAGGAGTTCTCGAAATCCACACTTGGGAATGCACAAGTGTGAACCCTTGAACAAGAAACCATCCTCCATATGGAACACCCCGTGAGGGTGTTTAGAACACTTCTCAAAGATGTCTTTAAAGTCCTCATCACTTGGGTACAACTCTTTCACAACTTCAAAGCCAAGAACTTTGGTACTTAAGGTAGAAAGAAGTAAGTACCTACGGGAGAGTGCATCGGCTCCTTTATTAAGTTTTCCCACCTTGTGTTGGATGATGAAGTGGAATGATTGAAGATATTCTACCCACTTGGCATGGCTCGGGTTGAGCTTGTGTTGACCTTGTATGTATTTGAGTGCCTCGTGGTCGGAATGGAGGATAAACTCCCCTCCTACTAGGTAGTGATGCCAATACTCCAAAGCCCGGACAATGGCATAGAATTCTTTGTCGTAAGTGGAGTATTTCTTTTTAACTTCGTTTAGTCTTTCACTAAAGAAGGCTATTGGCTTCTTCTCTTGGGAAAGGACAGCTCCAATCCCTACTCCGGATGCATCATACTCTACTTCGAATATCTTTGAAAAGTCGGGCAAGGCTAGGACGGGTGCACAAGTGAGTCTCTTCTTGATTTCTTCAAATGCACGTTGTGCTTGCTCATTTCAAGTAAAATCTTTCCCCTTTAGCACTTCGGTCATGGGAGCCACAATAGTGCTAAAGTCACGAACAAACCTCCGGTAAAAGGATGCTAGGCCATGGAAACTTGTTGCTTGAGTGATGGAAGTAGGAGTAGGCCACTCTTGAATAGCCTTGATCTTGCTCTCATCAACTTGAATTCCTTGGGCGGACACAATGTAGCCCAAAAATATCACCTGGGAAGTGAAGAAATGGCACTTCTCCAAATTCCCATATAATTACTCTTGAGACAAGATCTCCAAAACTTGTTGAAGATGATGGGCATGCTCTTCTTCGGTCTTGCTATAGATCAAGATATCGTCAAAATAGACGACCACACAAATACCAATCAAGGGCTTTAGGACTTGGTTCATAAGCCTCATAAAAGTGCTAGGGGCATTGGTTAGCCCAAATGGCATAGCAAGCCATTCATACAAACCTCCTTTAGTCTTAAAGGCGGTTTTCCATTCATCTCCTTCGAAAATCTGGATTTGATAGTACCCACTTCCAGGATCAATCTTAGAAAAGATGGTGGCACCATGAAGCTCATCAAGAAGGTCTTCCAACCGGGGAATAGGATAACGGTACTTGATAGTGATTTTATTGATGGCCCGGCTATCCACACACATTTGCATGCTACCATCCTTTTTGGGTACAAGGAGGGCAGGCACGGCACATGGGCTTAGGCTTTCTCGAATCAATCCCTTAGACAAGAGATCATCCACTTCCCTTTGGATTTCTTGGGTTTCTTTTGGAGTCATTCGATAGGCCAGCTTATTGGGAAGAACGGATCCTGGAATAAGGTCAATCTTGTGTTGTATGGATCTCGGTGGAAGAAGGCCATGGGGAATTTCTTGTGGGAACACATGGTGGAAGGTTTGTAGGAGAGGGGTGAGTAGAGGGTGTGAGGGAGATGGAGATTCTAGCTCATCTTGTAGGAGAATCAAGTCTTTGAAAGACTCAAACTCATGATGTTGGGATTTGAGAAGGGTGCTGAGAAAGACATCCAAGTGAGGATTGTCTTTAGATTTTGTAGTGGAGGTGGGTTTGAGAGGGGTGAGGGTGATTTTCTTTTGGTCTTTTTGGAAGGAATAAGTGTTCATCCGGCCATCATGGATGACACTTCTATCAAACAACCAAGGCCTTCCCAATAGGATGTGACAAGCATCCATGGGAACTATATCACACCATACCTCATCCTTGTAATGTTTTCCAATGGAGAGAGAGACAAGACATTGGTGAGAGATTTGTATACCTTTGCCTTAATTTAACCATTGGATGGTGTAAGGCTTAGGGTGAGGAGTGGCTTGAAGTTTAAGCTTGTCAACCATAGTCTTGGAGGCAACATTTGCACAACTACCTCCATCTATGATGAGGGAGCATGCCTTCCCTCCAACTGTACACCTTGTATGAAAGATAGCCTCTCTCCGCTCCAGATTATCTTGAGTGGCAAATCCACTCAATGCTCTTCGAATGACAAGTAGCTCTCCTTTATCAGGGCCTTCTTCCACATTTTCCAACTCACAATCTTCTCCTCCTTCCTCTTCATGTTGCTCCGCGAAGGTGGCTTGGTATTCGGCTAGAGAGACAATCCGTTTGTTAGGGCACTCGGAGGCAATATGCCCGAGGCCTTGACAACGGAAACAGCGGATCTTGTCTTTTGCCTTTGGGGGTTCTTTTATGGAAGGGTTAGGGGCGGTGGGAGGGGCACTTTTGGTTTGTGGAGAGTTTTGTGTTTTAGGGGAAAAGTAGGGAGGTTTTTGAGTGGAGTAAGGACAGGAAGGGGTTTTGGAAGGGGTGCCTTTTCCCTTAGATTTCTTTTGTTGCTCTACCTTGTAGGCAAGAGAACTCAAGCCATTTAGGGAGGAGTAGGGATGTAGTTCAATGACATGGGCAATGGAATCATCAAGACCACTTAGGTATCTTACCATGGTTTGTGCATCATCTTCTCTCAAATCGCACTTGAGAAGGAGTTGCTCGAACTCTCGGGTGTATTCCTCAACGCTCTTGGAGCCTTGCTTGAGGTGATGCAACTTGAAGTAGTTGTCTTGGATGTAATAGGAGGGAAGGAACTTGGCCTTAAGTTTGTCTTTCATCTTGGCCCAAGTTCTAATCTTTCCTTTACCATTTCTCGCTCTCTTGGCCACAAGGTTAGCCCACCATATGGAAGCGTACTTCCGGAGCTTTAGGCCCACTAGCTTCACTTTCTTGTCATCTGGCACCTCTTTATACTCAAAGACACGTTCCACGGTTTGAAGCCAATCAAGGAAATGATCGGGATCCATTTGGCCTTCAAATCCGGGAATGTCGACTCTAAAGTCGCCAAGGCCATTCCCTTGCCTTCTTCTTCTAGGGGTTTCTTCATCACTTGAGTTGACAATATAGCTCCTCTCTTCTCTCTCAGATTCATCCGAGTATACATGAGTGCGTGAGTGAGAAGGGCTTTGGGTCCATCTCCTTTTCTCTTCCATAAGTTGGGCAATTTGGGTTTGGAGAAATTTTACTTGCGCTTCCAACTCGTCAACTCGCTCTGGGGTACGGCTAGAAGACATTTTACCGTGTTTAGATTTGAAGGAGGGCTGTTTTTACAGGGAAGAGGAGGGGCACGGTCGTGCCTATAAGCACGGTGGCACCGTGCCAATATTCTGGATAAAACTGAAGGCAGAAAGAGACATGGCACGGTCGTATCTGGGAGCACGGGGGCACCGTGCCAATGCTCTGTCTTTGTTTTCTCACGGTTTTGTTGATTTCTGTATTTTTGTGTTTTGGCTTTTGGGATGCATTTGGATGGTTCTTAGTCACTTGACAACCTTGGCTCTGATACCAAATGATGTATAAGTGAGCACAAATGACCAAAACAAGATGTGTTTTTGGTTTTTGAGGGGTGAGAACAAAGTAAAAATGAGAAAAGGATAGTTCAAGTATTTGACTAGAGATAATCCAATTGGAGCCACTCAAGCCAAATAACTTGGGCAATCCCCTAACTCAATCTAGAATACAGAAGTTAATCACCACCTAGATGAGGGAAGGGACCTAGAACACCACTTTGAGGTTGCAACACTTAAGATATAGAACTAGGCTTTATAACACAATTGAGAGAACACTCAAATGCTTGCTTTGTATTACTTGTATTTCAAGTTGAAAGTGAATGCTTACAACCTCAAGCTTTGGCCTATTTATACTAAAGGCCTTACATTATGAAAAGGTATGAAGAAAACAAAAAAAAAAGTGTAGAAAACAAAGAAACCTAAGTACATTGTAGCTAGCCCTTCATGTGGATGTACCAATGAGTGAAAAGGTGTGTCTCTTGGATGTTTGGTGTGAAAAGGGTGTAGAAGCTCAAATGGATGCATGAATCCTTTATCTCACACATTCAAAGTTTGCTAGAAAAGGAGTCACACGGAATTGGAGGAGGTAGCAGCCGACATGAAGAGTAAAATACCAAGTCCACATGGATTGCAATAATTGCATTCACATTTGTAGCAGCCTCAACTTCCAGGAGCCATATGTCTCCGAATACTGGGCCAAATTCGATGTTATTAGGCTTGTTGGAAAGCGCAGGAAGTCTATTTTCCAGGGAATGTAAGTTTGCTAAGTTTGGACCAGCCAATCAAAAGTTATGGCCCAAAGAGTACAGACTGCCCAAACTGCCGTGCGCTCGGATACCATATACTTGTGAGCTAGATTTTACCAACCAAATGATATCCAAATTGAACGTGGTTGGTCTTGAAAGAAAGCTAAGTTGCTAAGCTTGAACAATGTAAGGACCTTCGGCATGTGGGTCCATTACATGTTGTTGTAAACAAGTGACAAATACCGGGCATGGCATGAGGGGGCTATGTATGAACTCCTCCGGCATAGTCACGGCCTTTCTGCAGAGGATAGCAAACTCTTTAGCCTCTTTGAGCTTGTTGGGGTCTTCCTTGGGCTGAGAAGGGGACGTACGAGAGCGGTCATGATGGTCTCCATCATTATGCATATAGAAGAATGCCATTTGGGTTATGCAATGCCCCTATTACATCTCAAGGTTATATGATGCCCATTTTTTTTGATTTTTTAGAGGACATAATAAAAGTCTTTATGGATGATTTTTTTGTGTATGGTGCAACCTATGATCAATGCTAGAATAACTTATCCAAGGTTTTGCAAAGATGCAAATATGTGAATTCGGTTTTGAATTGGGAGAAATGTCATTTTATGGTGCAAGAGGGATTGTCCTTGGTCATGTTGTCTCTAGTAAGGGCATTGAAGTTGACAAATAAAAGATGGAGGTGATTGTAAAATTGCCACCACCAACTTCTGTAAAAGGTGTGAGGAGTTTTCTTGGACACGTCGATTTTTATTGGCAGTTCATTAAAGATTTTTTAAAAATTGCAAAACCTCTCACCCAATTATTTGTCAAGATGTGCATTTTGAATTTAATGAAGAATGCTTGAGTGCTTTTCACATGTTAAAAGAGGCATTAATCACCACCCTAGTAATGCAAGTACTAGATTAGGAGCTACCTTTTGAAGTAATGTGTGATGCAAGTGACTATACAGTGGGTGCTGTTCTAAGCCAACGGAAGGACAATAAGCCATATGCGATATACTATGCTAGCCGCACTCTTGATAAGGTACAAGTAAATTATGCCACGACTAAGAAGGAATTCTTACCAGTTGTCTTTGCCTTGGAAAAATTTAGATCCTACTTGATTAATTTTAAGGTCATTAATTTCACAGACCATACTGCTTTGAAACATTTAACTGACTCCAAACCCAACTCATCTGGTGGGTTCTCCTTCCTCAAGAACTTGATTTGGAGATCAAAGATAAGGTCGGGTTGGCAAATGTGGTTGCCGATTATCTATCCCATTTTGGCCTAGAAGCCACTCATAGTGAAGAGCTCCCCATTGATGACTCTTTCCCAGTTGAGCAGCTATTCGCTATATCCCAACAAGCTGCCCCATGGTATGCTGATTTGGGGCACATCAATGCGTACGAAGTGTTACCTCTAGGATTGTCCCACCAACAAAGAAAGAAGTTCTTTACCGATGCCAAATACTATGTTTGGAAAGAACCTTTCCTTTACAAAATATGCAGAGATGGGATTTATAGAAGGTGCTTGTTTGAAGAGAAGGTCCGTACTGTCTTGCACCATTGCCATGCTTCAACCTATGGTGGCCACTTTAGACTAGATAAAATGATTATGAAGGTACTCTAAGCAGGCTTCTATTAGCCCAGGCTCTTTAGAGACACAAGGAGATTTATCATGACTTATGACAGATGTTAGCGAATAGGGAACATTTCCAAGAGACATGAAATGCCTTAAAGTGGCATACTTGAGGTAGAGTTATTTGATGTATGGGGGATTGACTTTATGCGTCCTTTTCCTCCTTTCCATGACAACATTTATATCCTTACTGTGATTGACTATGTTTCTAAGTGGGTGTAAGCCATTGCCTCCCCACCAAATGATTCCAAGGTTCTCCTTAAGTTTCTCAAGGAAAATATTTTCACAAGGTTTAGCACGCCAAGAGCTCTTCTAAGTGACAATGGCACACACTTTTGCAACATGCCTCCTGAGTTACTATTGAAAAAAAATGGAATATTTCATAAGATCGCTAAGCCTTACCATCCCCAAATAAGTGGGCAGTTGGAGCTAACAAATAGAGAATTGAAGAGCATACTGGAGAAAACAGTAGATCGGTCCCGCAAAGATTAGTCCTTCAAGCTTGATGATGCTCTTTGGGCATACCGCACTGCTTACAAGACTCCTCTAAGTGCCACTCCATATCGGTTGGTGTTTGGGAAGTCCTATCACTTGCCAGTAGAGATGGAACATAAGGCATATTGGCTATAAAGACACTCAATTTTAATCCTAAGCCAGCTAGAGAACGGAGATTTTTGCAACTAAACGAGCTAGATGAGCTAAGGTTGGAATCCAGAGTTCGCGTATTTACAAAGAGCGAACTAAAAAGTGGCACGATAAACATATTATGAAGAAAAGGCTTGAAAAAGGTGAGATGGTCCACTTATTCAACTCCCAATTGAGATTGTTTCTGGGCAAACTAAAAGCCCAATGGTCAGGCCTATTTAAGATCACCAAGTTTAACCCAATGGAGCAGTTGAAGTATGGAGTGAGTCTGTGCGTTTATAGTCAATGGACAACAATTAAAGCCATATATTTTGGGACAACCTATTGATAAAGCCAATGTCCATACACTTATTGATCCAGACCAGGCATAGAAGAAGGGTCAAAGAGTACTTCTTGGGAGGTAACCCAAGTTCTTTTTCCTCTTTCTTTCCTTAGCTTTTATTTTTACTATTTTTGTACTTTGTGGGGAAAAAAAAGAAAGAAATAGAAGAACAAAAACTATGTATAAAATGTTTGGCACCACGGCTAGACCCCCAGAACTACGACCGTCGGGCATCAATCTAGTTTTAAAAAAAAGGGAACAGAAAAAAATTGATAGAAGATGTGTCAATAGACACCACGGTTTGATTGTGGTGAACACCACGGTTCGCGATGTACTGCTACGACCTGCAGTCTAGGTTTTCAATTACGGTGACCACTCATCTCCCTTATAATTCATCTTCAACCTTGAGCCTCTTTCTCTACCTCCATTCTCTAAACCATTCATAGCTAATACCTTCAATCCTCCCTCATTTCTTCTCCATTTTCACTCATTTTCACCCAAAATCATCCCCTTTCGCTCAATCTTTTCTCTTTCCCCATAAATTTCATCTATTTTCTTCTTCTTCTTCTTCTTCTTCAAACTCATCTCACTTCACTCATCCACCATACCCATCTTTTTCCCTCCATTATTCTTTTTCTTTTTCCTTAATTTCTTTATTTTTTTCTTCAAATTTTTCTATGTAGTTTTTAGTTTTGGTTTTTGCAACGATGACACCAACCAAGTGGCAAAGGAGCACCAAAGAGGTCAGTTCTTAAAGTCAAGCATCACCTCAACCTCAAAGGACATCCCAACCCTCCAACAATGCGCGCGCTAGAGGTAACATTTCTCATCCTCTTGGTTTGACACATCCTGACCATGTTGCTAGATATAATTGCTTGAATGAATGCATGGTTGTAGCAACTAGATATTATGATGAGCAACTATTAGCTCGGTTAGGAATGTTGGATGATATTCGATGGTTATTTGCACAAGGTGGTATATGACACTTTTTAGAAATCAAAGAGCATGCATATCGGGACTTGACCTTAGAATTCCTAAGTACACTCCATGCCACATTTACTAGAGGGCCTCAATGTCAAGCCGGATACATATCGTTTTATTTGCCGGGACAATTATATGAACTAAACCTAGGTACCTTTAATAGTATCTTCGCTTTTCCACCTATTATGAATTTACGGATCCGCTAAATCCTCCGCGAATTCAACCTAAAAGCATTTTGCAGTGAACTTTTATGGAGTGTTAGATACAACACTAATTCATCAAACTACACGCATATTAGAAATCCTTGAATTAGAGTAGCTCAGCGTATTTTTGCTTGTTCCCTTTTTACTTGAGATGATAGTTTGAATGTCCCTAGATTGTCTGAGTTGTACTTCTTGTTAAGTATGCTTGATGGTGTCCAGTTTGACCCAGATTCGTTTTTAGCCAGGCAATTGCATACTGCTGCTATTAGCACTAAAGGTAGGATAGTCATTGGTGGTATCGTGATTATTATTGCTAGATTTTTGGGTGTTGAACCTAATCCTGAAGATAGAGTTTCCGGGTCTGAGCAGCTTAATCAAGCCACTTTTGAAATTATGAACTTTTGTAAAGTTGAGGTTAGGCATTTATGTTGGATTTACCCAGGGGACTAGTTTTTGCGACTTTCCAATGTCAATTGAACCACCTTACTTCACCGTGCTAACCTTCATTCGGTACCTGGTGATGACGAGGTCGTTTGACTTGCACCCCATTATCCTGCCCCTCATTCTAGTCAAGCTGAGCCTAGTTCTTCATCTCAACCACCCCCTCCTAACTATATTGACCTCCAAGACACCCTTAGATCCATTCAAAAGGAGCAAGTTTTCCTTCGAGCATTTGTTACTTCTGAGAACACCGCTCTTCGGGACTTTGTCCAAGAGCGCCACGATGAGCTTTGTGAGATGCTTTCTATCCAGACTTAATATTTTTAGGACTATAGGGCATGTCTAAAGACCTGACAGGATTGGAATAACTCTTATGGCCAACCACCGCATCCTACCCCACCACCTCCTTTCTAATTGCTCTGTGCTACCCCCTTTCCTTTTTCTATTATATGCCCGCATTGAGGGAAATATGTGATTCATGCATAGGGGAGCTAGTCATTATATTTAGCATGTGATGCCTGATTTGGTTTGGTGTGCTTGTGTTTTGTATATGTTGTTAGTGATAGTTTTTAGAGTTTTAGTTTTAGGTTTTAGTTTTGTTAAGCAGTATTTCAATAGTGCATTTAGTTTTCTTTTCATTCTAGGTTGCATTTTAGTTTTTCTTTTATTAGTTTCATTTGCATTTCAGTTTGTATTGTTTTTAGGAGTATTAAAAGAAAAAGCAGAATTTAAAAAAAGAAATCCTCCGATGATGATCTTTCTAGATTTGGTAGATTTCTTTGGTTTAGTTTGATCCTTTGATTCGCCCAAATTGTGCATAAAAATGTTTGAGAATGAGTTTTTGAAATGAGCTCCATGCTTTGATCACATGTCGAGTGTAAGTTGATTACCCTATGTGTCTTTACATGAGTTTTGGCATGTGTTTATTAGTGAGCTAGTCATAACCTTAGTAGATGCCCTGTCAGCTTTGAGCTTTTAGAGGCTATTTATCAATTTAGTCTCATATTTTCTTTCATGTGCAGCTCTTTCTTGACGTTATTTCTCTAGAACTGCTTTGATTTTCATTCAAGATCATATTTCAGATATTGGTAATATGATTGAGGCATTTTTCTTTGATTTGCTAAACCCCATAGCCAAATAGCCATCGTTGTTGTGTATTGTATCCCTTGCTAGCCCCTTTGAGCATATGTCTGATTTTCTTAATTTAAACCTCCTATAATAGCTCATGGCCAAATACGTGTCTTACTCTTAAGTCAAGACTAGAGGAGTGTTTCATTCTTTTGCATCAATATTAATAGGGCATTAGTAAGATGGATTGTTATCTTTTAGTGAATTTTGGCTGTTCGGTGAAGGGATGTGAGATTTTGATAAATCCTTTGTTTCATTGTGCAAAGTTTGGAAAAGATTTGGAATTTAAAGTTCGTTATGGATCTCTCCTTGGCTATCCTTTTTGAAAAAAAACCGAAAGCGAAAAAAACAAAGAAATGAACATGAAAAAAAGGGAAACAATAAAAATAAAAAGAAAAAAATGAAAAAAATGGGAAGAAAGTGTTAGCCTTATCGGGATTGTAAGTTGTTTGTAATTTTTGACTCTTTCTCTCTTCAGTAGGAGATGTATTATGTTGATAAATTGTAATGGTCGAAAAAGGATGTAGTATGATGCATCGGAATTGTTTAGCTTTTAGTCTCTAGCTTCTAGCTTCTCATTTCAAAAACATTAGTTCCTCTCTTGCCTTAACCTATGGGCCGATTACAGCCCTATGAATGTTCTCATGATTGTCTAGTGTGTTTGCATATTAGTGATGGTGAATTTGAGAGTCTTATCGAGCTTATGGTAGACTTGAGTCCAAAGAATGAGAATTGAGAGAACATATAACTATAGTGAGGTTCTATCGGCCTTGCTAGCTTCACTTGTTTCATATGTTGAAATGACTATATTTGACGATTTGGGGAGATTGATTTAAATTTGACATTGTGGTCTACCAAAAGGTTTTCAAAAATTTCATTCTCTAATCTATTTGTTAATGATTTTTGTATCTTTTTGGGCTACCTTTGGATCAGTTTTGCCATTTGAATGTTATCTATGTCTATCCTGAGGAGGTTGTGTACAGTTTTGTTTTTCTTTGCATTGCTTGTGGACAAGCAACGGTTTAAGTATGGGGGAGTTTGATAAGTGCTTAATGTATACATCATTTTAGGGCTATTTTGCTTCATTTTAGGAGAATTATGTGCTTAATGTTATTATTTGTACTCATATTCTCGATTTATGCTTGGGTTTGGTTGTTTGATATATGTTGCAGGATTTTAGGCCTTTTTACCTAGGATTTAACCCTTAATGGATGTATTTCGACCTTTCCCACGGATACCCATGTGATGCTGTACCCATGGAGCGAGAAAAGAGCAGAAAACCGGTTCCAGCCTGTACCACAGTCGAACTGTGGTGTTTGCCATGTCCCGTGGTGAGTTGAGAAACTATTGTCTCTTCGTCTTTCTTAGACTATATGGCTGAAAACGTCCGAGCTCTCCTATAAAAGGGTTTCATTCAGCGGCAAAAAAAAGGACATATGCATAGAGATATAGATAGAAAGCAAGCAAGAGTAGCGTAATTTATCTTATGTCTCAAATTTTTGCTCTTTTTAGTCCAGATTTTCTGTTTGGTATTTGTATTGGTAAGAACTCTTGAGCATGAGTGCTTGATCTTGAGGCGGTTCGAAGCCCTGTGTTGAAGGCTATTCTCAGTCAAGCCCTTCCGCTTAGATTTCGCAAAATGCTGGCTAGTTGTTTAATCCTTAATCATAAGTGAGTAGTTTTTATTTTATCTAGAGATTTAATAGTTCACAAAAGTATAGTTGGATCATGTTTTAATCTAAAGAATTGTGCTTATTTTCATGATTGGTTTGATTTCATTCTATCAAGTGATTATTATGTTGTGAGTGGATTTTTGGCCAAAATTTACGTGCACACTTGAAACAATTGAGTGAAAAACTAAAAGATGACATTGAATTGTTAGACTGCTTAATAAAACCTAACATAACATCATCTCGAAAGAGAGATTTGCATGTTAGGATGACATAGAGTGTAATCGAAGATGTTTGACTTGGATTAAGACAAATCAGTTTGAAAGAACGGCTTCTGCTTAGTTTAGGCAAATTTGGTTGAGTTCGAAAGAATAGACTAAATTTTTGGATAGATTGCAAATCCTTGAAATTAACCGGTTAGAGAAAAGCAGATGTTTATCATTTTGATCCAATTAACTTTCATAACTACATGAATTCCTATGCATGTTTAATTAATTATTTAAAAATTAGTGACTTAGAAGTTGTTGAATCGAACCCTCTTGAATTTAGAATTTTACTTAGCATATTTTGGTGGAGAAAACTTGATAGATTACATTGGTCTCTGAGGAGCGATCTTTTTATCTATACTATGACTACTTGTACACTTGCGACAGTGGTCAATCCGCAATGTAAGCAGTATCATCACACTTATAGCAAGCAATGACCTGAGTCATCCTGGAGAACTTATCAACAATCACCATAAGAACATCTTTAATTTTCCCCTGGGATTCCCTGGGAGGACCATAATAAAGTTGATGCTAATATCATCCCTGAACAGGTAGAGGAGTGCAGAGGCCTTGATGGAAGTGACCATTAGCCATATGGCAAGTCGCACGTCATGTGATCAACTTGTGAACATCTGCACCTATTTTAGGATAATAAAGTGCCTCTTGAGTATTTCAAGGGTCCTATTAATACCAAAGTGGCTAGCTAAGGCTCCTCCATGAGCTTTTTGATAATGACCCATAAAAGACTTTTGGTGACGCAAAGTTTATTACCTTTGAAGAGGAAACCATTTTGCATTGTGAAAGAGCTAAAAGTAGAGGATTTCTCTACTACCTCTTTAAGGTATTCATCATCCATGTATAAATCCTTAATAGAATGGAAACCAAAGGAGCTTGGCTTCAAGTATCGATAGTAGAGCATACCTCCTTGATAATGTATCAACTATAATATTTTGTTTCCCACTCTATGTTTGTAAGAGAAGGTGAAAGATTAAACAAATTCAGCTTATTTGTGTTCAACTTGTGTTGGCCATTCATTTAGTATAATGCCTTGTAATTTGAAAGAAGCATAAAAGGCCTAGGCTTAAGATAATGAATGAGTCAATGGTAGAAGGATGCCAAACCATGAAAACTTTGAACCTTTGTGATAGTAATTGGGATGGGCCAACTCTTGATAGCTTCAACCTCGGACTCATCAACTTGAACACATAATCGAGAAATAATGTAGCTAAGAAAAATAACTTGGGGTGAATAGCTCACACTTTTGAAGCCTAGCATATAGTGTTTGTTGCCTCAAGACCTGGAGCACTAGAAAAAGATGTTCAACAAGAGATTCCTCATTATGGCTATCTAATAAGATATCATCAAAGTACACCACCATAAGTTTCCTAATGAAAGGCCTTAGAACTTCATTTATGAGCCTCTTGAAAGTGCTCCAAGCATTACATATACCAAAAGCATAACTAGCCACTTATACAACTCATACTTGGTCATCAAGGCGGTCTTCCATTCATGACCCATGCAATTCATCAAACATATCATCCAATCGAGGAATGGGAAATGTATACTTGATGAATAATGTGGTTTGTGGCCCTAGAATTAACACACATACATGAAGTCCCATCTATCATAGGCACTAAAGGGCAGGAACTAAAAAAGGACTCAAACTCTCTTTAATATGCTCATGGTCAAGCAACTTTTAGACTTCTCTTTAAAGTCCTTTTGATTCATTAAGATTGGACCTATAGGACAAGTTGTTCGGAAAAGGAGTGCCTAGTACCAGATCAATTTGGTTCTCTATTCCTCTCAAAGGAGGTTGTCTCAAGTGTAAACCATTGGGGAATACATCCTCAAACTCTTTTAAGAGTGATTGAGGTAGAGAATGCAAAGGTTTCACTTCCTCACTTGTGTTTGTTTCCACTGCTATCGAGGTAAATAAAGGCTTTCTCTTACTAATAACTCTCCCTAGCTGTGTTTCACTCATTTAGAGGCTTTTCTCACTTCCCTTCCTCGATTTCAGGTTGTGGGGTTTGGATAGAGGTAATAGAGCCAGTGTAAGACTATGACCCTTATGCTTGGGTGTATATGCATTAGCATACACCAAATAATAACATCTCCTAGTACCGCCCACGTGGGGACTGGAAAAATTCAGATGTGAGCAACCTTACCTCTAAAGACATCTCTACCCATAGAGAGATAAACTATGAGAAGGGAATTGTAAACAACTTCTCTACTATATAGACCAATCAAAAAGAAAATAATTAAGAGCTTGCTAAGAAGTTGGGCGCACCTTGGTTGGAATTGAAACTTTTCAATGGGTATCATTGATGCCTCATTGGTATAACTTCCCCTATCGATAATGATCAGACACACCTTGCGTCCTGTTGCGTATCTTTAGTAAAAGATTTGCTCACATTGGCTTAGCATGTGAGTACCCTCTTTGATAAGGAGTGTCATTTCTAACCACCAACAGCTAACCCATATCCGATGTGATCTAGGTAGTCTCATTGATCTCTCCTTCTTCTTTACTAGTTTCCTCCTTAATATCTTGGGTTTCCTCTACATCTCTAATGTTGAGAGTTTTTGATTGGGGCAATCTACTTGGAAGTGCCAATATCAATGGCATTTGAAGCATTTATTTTCATTCAACATCTTTAGTAGGTCACTGGCAATCCCCTTACCCTTATCAAGGGCTTTAACGGATGTGGGGATATTGTTGACTTTGTTGTGGAAGGAGAAAACCTTGGCAGTGCTCTATTGGCGATTAGAGGAATGAGTTTGGATGGTTTTCTACCCTTAAGTTGATTCTCAATCTTAATAGTAAGTTTGCGAACATCATCAAAGGATGAATAAGGTTTGCAAGTCCACCTTGTTGGTAATTTTAAGAGACAACCCCTTAATGAACCTACCTTAAGATTCTGTTAGCTAAGAGAGGTGATTTTCAGGCAGATATCTTGCTTGTAGATGAGGAAGGTAAGAACCCCTTGTCTATGTGTTTCTTTAGCTTAGACCAAGTCTTAACCTTAGAGTTAGGTTCCTTTATTCTTCTTCAAATTCTCATTACCACAAAGAGGCATAGCCTTTCATTGTGAGAATAGCCAACTTGAAAGATTTTTCTTCATTGCATGCTTTCGATTCAAAAATGCTTTCAATGGCTTGCAGCCAGTCAAGATAGTTCTTCGAGTTAAGATTGTCACCAAGTTTCAATGCCTTAATCTTAAGTACCCTAAGGTTATCCCTTAGATTCCTTTTTCTCCTAGCTCCTCTATCCTTATCTTCCTAATCCTTATGGCAAGAGAAAAGGGTATATAAATAGTCCTAACATCCAACTTTTGGTTACAATGGCCTCTTCTTCTAGTAGGAATAAATCCTCTTACTTGCTCAAGCGCCCTTGTGAGTTGTTTCACTTGCTCTTGAAACCCAAGTATGGCTCTATCTTTCCTCATATTATGGTCTTGCTCAAGAGGAACTTGTGCAGAATAAGAAGGGTCTCCTTTACTAGTCATGATTGAGAGTTTACAATGTCTAATTTGGGGATGAAAGCAGTTGATACAGGCAGGCGTTGACATAAGGGTGTGACGCCAGGTTGATATGGGCAAAATGGTGTGACATGGCTTTGACACTACCTTAACATGACCTTGACAAGGTCACACCTGCCCTAATGTGGTTCTTGACGCAGGCAGCAAGGTCTGACTTTGTCAAGCTTGGTCTTAGAGTTCTTTTTGTAGTTTTTTTGAAGGCTTTTTTTTGGGATGGGGGTTTGCTGGTGTTTTGGTTTGGGATTGAGTTTGGGCTATCTTTGGGGCTCTTTGTAGAGTAAAAAGGAGTGATTAACATGGCAAAGTGAGAATTTCTGGTGAAGTCAAAGTGTAGGTTTTTAAGATTTTTGATTTGGGGTGGAAGTGTGTTTGGGCACTATCTTGGTGGGTTAAAAGAAAAAGTGTAGAGGAAGATATTTAAAGCAAAATGTAACAAAACAAAAAGAACTAAAGCAACAATCCAATGCAAAACTTAAGGATTTGGGGGTTCCCCAAATGAAGGGCCATTTTATTGTGATACCGCTTAAAGCATGAGAGAAAAATTCTTTGCCAAATAAAGGCATAAACATGTAAAAGAAATCTAAGAGGTTAAAGATGATCTAAAAACCCACATGAAGAACCAAGAAAGAAATGCCACCAAACTAACACTAGGATGATTAGAACTTATAAAAATCATTACAACTAATTTAAGATCAACCCACCATTGAATCTCACAAAGCCTGAACACAAAAGATTGAAGAAAAGAGAAGACTCATAGCCACCACTTTCTAAGAGAGATAACGAAAAATAAGATTATTATAGAGAGATAACGGGCAACAAGCTTTTCATTTCATATTCTAAATTTGAAAATAATGCAAGAAATAAAGCCTTCATATAGTGGATGCCCTCATCTCTAAGATTTGCATCAACCAATAGAATTATAAGGAAAACCAACATGAAATTTTAGCTAGTTGTATGATTAAAATAAAGAAAAATAGGGACCATGGGATAAAAATGTAAGGCTAGAATTTGTTGCATTTGTATATACTTGGTGGCATCCTCCGCCTTTAGAAAGGGAGGAATTTAAGGGAGATATTAAAGGAAAAATCTAATAGAACTGTTTGACAGATATCTACAAAAGCTTAACTGCTAAATCATTCATTTGATGGCCTAATTAAGCACATGATCAAAATCATGCATATCTAGACCTACAATGACCCATGCTTGGTTCAAGCTTCGTAACTCACCTAATACTTGGAATTTTAAGGTGAACCATATATAGCTTCATAGAAAATAGAAATTTGAGGCTATCCATTGGTATATAGTTTGCCAAATTAGAGCCGGTATACCCTCTCAAAACTGAGCTCGAAGTCAGGATAAGATTCTACTCGGAATCTAGGAAAAAAGGAAGAAGCTGTAGAGGAAAAAGTGACTAAGCTCCTCATTTAAGGACATTAATTTCCTTGCCACCATCCTAGGCTTACATAGGTTCCATTAAGGGCCCCAAGATGAGAATGGCCTTGGAGGATGATTTCTGGGTCACAAATATTTATTTTTATACCCCTAAACTTTACGAAATTTCTGTTTTTGGCCCAACTATGGTGCAAAATACAAATATTCAAAGTTTTGTGCTTTTTTCCAGAGCTAGACTTATATTAATATTTGAACTTCTTATGATGACTTTAATGGTACTAGTTATCATAATCTACTACTTATATCATAAATATTATATTTTCTATTATTAAAGACCACTATCCTTTATCCAGAAGTTCTTTGATTTGTTTATCAAATACTTAGATATCCTAGAGTGTATACACCGTTTGTTTTACTCAAATAATAGTGTTGCGATTTAACAAAGTGATTTTAGCAAATGTTCTATCTTTATCTCAAAATTTGAGGGGATTACCAGAGTAGAGTTCGTTGCATAATTGCTCTTATTATTCAGTAATTTGCTTTTTAATAGAGATAAGTCAAGTAATGAGATTGTCAATGCTATCTCACGTTGTGCAAGCATTACCTTCTCACTACATTGGGTGCGTGCAAATTTAATTTTCTGATGAGCATTTGTGGTTTGTGTACATGGTGAATATGGTCTCTGAAAATTATTTTTGATAATTATATCATAAGAGGGTTGATCAGTAATTCATAAAACTACTATAATACATTAGACTTCTAATTTTATAGATAACCCTTCTATTGACTTGTCGTGGCTCATAATGCTATTATTGGCTATCTTTACTTGTAAAGAATTCTTGGCTTTTTTCTACATAAATTCTGAAAATAATATTCTTTTTCCAAAGCATGCAGAACAATCACTATTTATATAGGCACATGATTTCCTTTAAATATACCTTTATTGGGATATAGATCCTACTAGAATTTGCATTGGTAGCTTCATAACATATCTCTATAGTTATGTTCTTAACTAGTTCATCTTCATAGATTGGCTTACTAACAGTTCTAGTTTGTATCCAATGAATTTTCTATCTACACTCATACTTCGATCTACGCTATGTCTTGCAGGTTCAAAATGCATTCTATTCATTTCATTAGTCATGCTAATTGTATCAACTTATTTAAGCTTTTCTTTAGCTGATAAAGATCCTTATCCCTATTCTGGTCTTGCACTCATGCTTCTTAATAATTGGGGTTGTAGGCTAATTTTACATCCCTCATCAATATTTATCACATTTTTTTTATTAACTTTTGTAGGGTCGGCAAAGCTAGATATCCATAAATGATCAATCTTTATCTCCCGAGGATTGGATTTAATCCTCTAGATCATTTACATAGGGATAGGACTTTTAAATTTTTTGACCTCTATCATTGTTACTTTGGTCTTTGGATCTATACAACAACAACACCTCCTATTGTGGATCCTACTTTTGTGGGGGCTGGGGAGATCCAGATGTAGGCAACCTTACCTCAACTGACATCCCCGCCCATAGAGATGTTGATTCCAAGAGACCCACAAAATACAATTTTATGAAAATATTTTAAAGAAGAAGGATTTTGTGAAAACATTTTATAGAGCATAACTAAGGATAAGAAACACGGAATTGAACTAAGAAGTACTAATAAATCAGGTGGCAGCAACTACGTAAATATAAGTACAACATAGCAGAGGAAGTTATTATACCTTAACACACATAGGTCTGCAAACATGTCTCTTCCCAACTGCCTGTATTCCCTGCATACAAACACAGTATACGAAAAACCACAACCAAACCTACCCTACTATAACCAAGAGACCACTACGAGGCTAACTAAGATCTTAATCCTATCCCATCATAGTTTTCTATCCTGAGCTATGTCCTCCGTCAACCCTACGGCTTTCAAGTCCCCTCTAATCACCTCATCCAAACTCCTCTTTGGTCATCTCGTCCCCTCCTTCTTTTACCTTCGAGAAAATTAATAATCTCACATCTCCTCACTGGAACGTCCACACTACTTCTTTTCACATGGCCAAACAATCTGAGTCTCGTTTCTCTCATCTTACCTTCGATGGGAGCCACTTTAACTAAGGCTCTAATTACTCCATTACTAATTCTATCCATTGTCGTATAATCACACATTCATCTAATCATCCTCATCTCAGTAACCATTAACCTTTGAACTTGAGTCTTTTTTATAGGCTAACACTCCGGTCCATACAACACAGCAGGTTTAATTACCATGCGATAAACTTTGCCTTTTAATCCTATAGGCATCCTCTTATCGCACAGCACGCCTGAAGCATACTTCCGTTTTTACCAACCCACTTTTATGCACTGGTTAATATCTTCGTCAATATCCCCTTTCTGTTCAATGATCAGCCTAGACATTTAAACTTCTCGACCTTTGGTATTATCATCATATCAACGGTGACGACTGCCTTCTCATCTTCTCTTCCACTGAAATAGCAATGTGGGTATTCAGTTTTCGATCTACTTACTCTAAAACCTCTGGATTCCAGACTATGTCCTTATTGCCCCAACTTGCCATTAACTCCCTCTCTGGTCTCATCAATAAGAACAATGTCATCAGCTAATAACATACGCCACGGTACCTCATCTTGAATCCCTTTTGTAAGTTCATCTATAATTAGAGTGAAAAGAAAAGGGCTTAAAGCGGAACTCTAATACAGGCCCATACCAATATAGAAGTCATTGTTAACTCTTCCTAGCGTCCTAACACTCTTCCTGCCTCCCTCGTACATATCGTTAATAACTCGAACATACTCATATGATACTTCTTTCTTTTCCAAGTGTTTCCATAACACTTCACATGAAACTCTATTATATGCTTTTTCCAAGTCAATGAACACTATATGAAGATATACCTTTCTATCTCTGTATGATCCCATGAGCCTTCTAAGGAGGTAAATCGCCTCTGTGGTTGACCTGCCAGGCACAAAACCAAATTGGTTCTCTGATATTGAAATATCCTTCCTTAACCTTCTCTCAATCAGCCTCTCCTATAACTTCATAGTGTGACTAAGTAATTTATACCCCAATAATTATTACAATCCTGAATATCTCTTTTGTTCTTGTACAATGGGATGACTATACTAAACCTCTATTCTCTAGTCATCTTAGCAGTTCTAAAAATAACATTAAAAAGCTCTGCTAGCCACTTCAATCTCTCTTCATCCAAACATTTCCACACTTCCACCGATATCTACTCTGGTCCCTCTACCTTCCCATTGGTCATCTTCTTTAGGGTCTCTTTAATCTTGTCTTTGGTGATAGGTTCACACAATCGAGGAACAAGTTAACTCTTACTACACTAACTTTTCCTACTTTTAAAATCTTTCATCACTTTACCATTGAGGAGTTTTGAAAAGTATATTTGCCATCTCTCCTTGATTTCTGCATCCCCAGCCAACACCTTACCATTTTCATCTTTGATGCACCTTACGACACCCAAATCCCTTGTTCTTCTTTTCGTAGCCCTTGCCAGTTTAAAGTCTTTGGATCCATAGTATTATCTAATTTGTGGATAATTTTTCAGAAGATACTTAATGAATATCTTCCTTTTTTCATATCAATCCCAACTGTTTCATCTTAAGGGATAGGAGGTTTTTTGCAAATTCATCTTTTAGACTCACATAATATTCAAGTTGATAACTGAATCCTATCGATCCATTATATTAATTAGTTTTAATCCCTATGATAATATGCATTATTAAATTTGGTATGCCTGATATCACAGAGCAAAGCATAAAGATCAATATTTTTGCCATAATTTTTTAATCGAGTAATTTGAACTTGGACGCTT
Organism: Carnegiea gigantea; assembly: GCA_029747015.1. Lineage (NCBI taxonomy): Eukaryota > Viridiplantae > Streptophyta > Magnoliopsida > Caryophyllales > Cactaceae > Carnegiea > Carnegiea gigantea. The sequence goes on along the minus strand of JAKOGI010000346.1, from coordinate 146,793 downwards.
CTAACATGGATATACCTGTATTTTCATCTTTGTTATGCTTAAGGATATCTTTTCAGTTAATGAGATTAACTTCTCCCACATCATACTCACTGTCTTTGATTTCTAGATCTCCTTTCATTATTTCACATACGTATTTGCTTTTTAGTTAAAAGAGAAGACTTTTTATGAATCATATCTTTCTGAATTATGGGAAGGACCCAATTTTGTTTAACTTCTTCATTCTCATTGTCTACCACAAACTCTTCTCCTTGAAGATCATCAAGACTAATCGAGCTACTTTCTATCATGGGACTGGTTTCTTCGCAATCACTTTCTTTATATTCATCTTCTAGTATGATTTCAACAATTCCTTTGTTGTTACTCAAGGTAAGGTCTAATGCTTCTTCCTCAGTAAGCTCAAAGTAATCTAAGCTACCTAGAGTTTCGATTAACTTATTATTCTTCGTATTTTTGTATTCACTAGCATAATATCCTACTTCCCCGCATGCCCAACATTTGCAGTTATTTTTGCCTGCATGGCAATAAGCTGCTTTCCTAAAAAATCTTTGTTTTTTAGGGCTTGGTTTATTATAATATTTTCTTCTGTATTTCTCTTCTCTTTACTTGTTAAAGCTCTTTTTCTTATTAAATTTTCTTTTTCTTCTCCTTTCAGGTTCCTTTCCCCCATTGGTGAGATGAATCCCAACAAGTTAGAAATTGCTTCTTAATCTTCTTTTACTTTTGGAGATCAAGAGATTGATCATTAATCCATTTTCTTAATTCAGAGATTCTTAAATCAAGATTATCGATGACATCCATTCTTTCAAACCATGCAATGTATTTTCATTAATCATGGAATTTATTAGCTGTTATATTTTATCAGAGAACATACCAAGATTATTTCATTATGCCCAATTTTCTAATAATATTGACTAAATTCAGCAATATATAATTCTGCAGATACCTCATATCCCATAACTATATCTTATTAATCTTTTCCTGTCATTCTCTTGCTTTTTCTTCAGAATCAAGTTTAGTTTCGATAAATTCAGTTTCAATTTCCTTACATAAATTTTTGAACATTTCAACTAGTGTTTCGATCACTCTTAATGCAATTTTTATTGTCTTCATTTAATGAATCATATCAGTCAGCTATAGTGTCAGAAACGCTATGCTCGATACTGTTTAGAAAATTGGAAGCAGTCTATATAGTATTTAAATTTGAGACACCAGTCATACCTCTTTCCCAATACTCAAATATTTTTTCTCTATTGCAGGCTCCATCGATGTTCAAGATGTATCCTATTTGGCTACTTGGGGTAAGGGCAATTTCTTCAAATGTCGTAGTTTTTCCTAGGATAAACTCAAGAGAAAAATTAGTTGTTCGTCTGGCTGGAATATATCTAGGTCTCATAAAATGAGTATTTCTTCTAGAAAGTGCACCAAATTCTTTAGATTTAGGAATAACATTATTAACTAAATTGGATTCGATTTCGTCTTCGTTACCTTATTCTCAAATCTCATTAATCTCGTCATGAAATACCATTTTACCAAGTTTTTTTTATCTAATTTTCTTCTAATTTCCTCTAAAGGTACCACATTAATAAGATAATATATCTTGTTCATCCATCATTGCGCCCATAATTTTATTCAATTATTTTGGATTTTGTTCTTTACCAAACATGTTTTGCAATTCTTCCAAATTAAACTGGTTATACTCCATCCTCTTCTTCTTTCTCTGCTTTTTTAGATAATTTTTCAGTTGATTTTTCTCCTACTTCTTTTTAGATTTTTATATCATGCGAAGGAAATGTATTTTTGTTTTTGGAGTTTTGGAAAGGATATTTATGCTGAAATGGAGTACCAACACTTAAAGTTGATTTTTCACTATGTATAATTTCGTTAACTAAAAAAAAAATATGTATTACAGATATTTGCTTCTTAATCTCCTTAACTTTAGTCTTAATTTTCACTAATTCAGCTTTTAATTCCAAAATTATATCAGTGATATAGTTTAATTATGGTGTTACCAAAGTAGTTCCTTTTGGAGAGTGAACAATATGTGACTAATTATGAGCTGGGCGATTAGGTGATGATCCAAGCATTAAACAAAGTTAATTAGCTTAATTAACCATTGATTATCTTAATGATCTTAATTACTTTTGGTTACGTGGCTCACATACCAATTGAAAGTGGGCTTTGAGTAATACCTATAAGCAGGAAACCATATGCACAAAATTAAATTTTTTAAAAATATATGTTTAAGGATTTGGGGTTAAAAATGAAAATCTTAAACCTTACGGGGCTTTTTACAATTAAGAACGTTAGTGTGGACAAGTTTGGTTCTAGAAATTATTTACACCAAGGTTGAATGGACCCAAAAATCATTTCTAAAGTTGTGGGTTCAGAAAATTATTTACGCCAAACATTGGGGTTCGGAATAGAATTTATCCCTTTGATGGACCTGAACTTTACATTCAAATGATGCACTCTTTTAGAAAAATATAGAAAATTTACTTTTGAAAATGATTATCGTTTTGTGTCCCGAAGAATCGATGAATGCAATATATAAATGTTTAAGTTAATGAACCTTTTGTTTTAATTACAAAGTGTATTACTTTGCTTTCCATTCACAAGATAAAAGAAAATATCAAAATGTTTTGATAAACTAATATTTTCTTTTTGAGTGAGTAATATCTAAGTCTTTTGCACAACAAAGTGCCGATTTATGTTGTGAATCTATGGTTCAAATTATGGACCTCTCATATATATTTTCATTAGTTGCAAATGATGAACTTTTAAATTTTTTGTAGCAATGAACCTTTTTTATCATGTGATGAACCTTTTCAAGGGCTTTATCCATGTCATATGCATGAGCATATGATAGACGTGTTTTGGTAACTAAAGAAAGTTCTACTAATTTTTACTTTTTAAGTGAAATGATTCCAAACTTTTCAGAAGACAAAAAGGAGGAAAAAGAGTATTAATTTATGAAACAGTTAACAAGATACTTAAAATGATATAGGGTACCATTTGAGATATGAGAATTTTATGTGATAATAGCCAGAAAAAGAAAAAAGTTATTTGGATACCTCCAAGTCATCCAATATAAGTTGGAGTGTGAACAAGATAATGTATTTACTCACCTTAAGTAGATAATCTATTAACTAGATCTAGGAAAAAGATAGTACATCCGCTAACAGATGGCATATTAAATTGATCGATTTTGATGACTAAATGCAGCTTGAATATAACTCCTATTCTCTATCCTCTTTTTTTTTTTTTTTTTGGGGGAATGCATTTACTTTTTGTTTGATACTTCCCTTTTGAATTGGACATTGAGCATGTATTGTATTTGGTTGTCTTGTTAATTATCCTCCTAGTTATTCGACTCACCTTTTTTCCCTTCAGAAATTAGAAATTCTTTATTTAGCAAGGTGTGCTACCTTAAGGTGATTTTTGAACACTTTGGAGAAAAGTTAAATATTTTTGAAATATTTTTCCTTTCAAATAAATAACATGTATAGATACTATGAGAAGTTTAATTTCTAAATAATATTTAGATCATAGAGATATCATAGATTCATATGAATATAACAATTTCTCAAGCAAGTTGATAAATTTGCTAAAGAAGAATAACATTTTACCAAGTTCCATCATTACCAAAATCCTAAATAATTAAAAAAAGAACATTCTAGCAATAACGTATATGAAAAAAGAAGAAAAGAACACTAGTACCACCCATTAAAAATGGAAGAATCTAGCTCAGAAATCATGAGCTAAGCTTTTTTTATTTTTTTTGGGGGAAATTTGTATTACAAATTATGACTATAAGTGAAAGAAATTGGAACGTTACCGTTCATAAAATTGCTTAGAATAGAGTTATTTCAACAATAAATGCCTCGAATACGGGAAGGGGGAGACCACTTCTCACTTCTATTGGATAGTCTTAACTAGGGAACAGGAAAAATAGAGGTTATTGCACACTTAAATTCAGAGCTAAGAAATGGGTCGGTTTGGGTTGATTTATTTATTAAATGGGTCAATTTTGTGTCAGAATTGCAAATAGTTTATATTTTTTCAAAATTGAAAAATAAGATGTTTCAAGCTGAACGGTCAAATCGGGTCGATTTCGGGTCAAATTGGTTTGGTTGGTATCGGGTTCTAGTTCGGGTTTCTCTCAACAACTTCAGATCGGGTTCGGGTTGAGTTATTGTGTCGGGTCATATTTTTCCAACTCTACTTAAATTCTTGCGTAGCATCTATTGTATATGTTTGTATGGATAGCAAGAATATCTTCAATCATTTCTCTATTAAGTAGAATTCAACACCCTAGGTATCATTTATCTGTTATGGCACATTTATAATACGAACAAGGCTGTTAGATTAGGAATCCCGGTTAAAATTGCGGTTAAAATTGAGGGGTTCTTAGAATCGGAATCATAATATCGAATTTAGGATCTTAAGATTTTATTATTTGTTTGGAATGGTGAAAACTATTTTCGTAAGGACAACCACCTTAATGAACATCCATGAAAATTATAGAAGTTTAGGTTAACTACATATTGTGGGTAATTTTGATACAAAATATATATTGTTAGAATAATTTTTCGATCACAATTAAGTATCAGCACTTGATAAAATTTCTTTAGAATTGCGGATCGGATCGCAGGGTCATAAAATCATATATGATCCTACCATACATATTTTGAGATAAACGAGGATCGTAAGATTCTGATTACTTCAAGATTCTAGAGGGAGCCGGATTAGCGGGTTATTTTTGGATCGTAAAATCGCAAGATCATAAGATGCTGTTCGGAAATTTGATAACTATAGGTACATCTGCATATGAACATATCTAACCATTTTAAAAGACAAAATACACATACCTAGGCACAAATACATGGCATATCCCACTGTAGGGCAAAGGATCGAAAACCATGGTTACCAGCTTGACGCGTTGATCATCTTAGCGCAACCATTAAGCAAAATCCAATGAATTGATCAGGTTGCTTTGCATCCAACACATGAGGAAGAAAAGACAATCAAAAGACTGGTGTTTATCGCCATAATATATATATATATATATATATATATATATATATATATATGTGTATACATTATGTATATATATATGTATATATTTGTGTGTATCTATATATACATATATATATATATATATATATATATATATATATGTATATGTATGTATATATTATATATATATATATATATATATATATATATGTATGTATATATATATTATATATATATATTATATATGTATATATATATATATATATATATATATATATGTATATATATGTATATATATATATATATATATATATATGTATATACACATATACATATACTATATATATATTATATATATATATATATATATATATATATATATATATATATATATATATATATATATATATGCTTGATTAGTTCGTTGATTACTTGGAGAAAATATCTAGTATATACTGATTTATTAGTTGATTGAGTTGCTTAAATGATATCTACTCATTTATGGTTAGTATATTCCAAGGATCATGGAAAGTATTATTTGATTGCTTTGGATATATATTTTGAAAATTGACAAAAATATTATTTTGTAGTTACTTGCATAAGTAAGAGAACCAATAGCCAAGTAAGGTTGTCGTCCACATTTATTTGTGATAGTTGCAGTTGATTTTGGATCCACCCAAAGTCTTTGAGACAAACTTTGGAATACTTGTTCTTTGGACTTCATAATCTTTATTAGTAATTTATATTTGATTAATTTGTTGATATATTGCCTTGATCTTTTAATACGCTTACGTTTAATTATTGATTTTGATATGTTATGAAATTCCTCTCTATAGGAAGACCAACTTTAGTTGGAAATGATTTTCATGAGATCTAATGATTAATTTCTCCATATCTTTGAGATATTATGAGCATGATTGTTAACATAGTTGCCGAAAATTCATGTGGTATTTGTGATAATCAAAATATCTGTGCTATATATTTAGAAGTTGTCTTTGTCAGATCTTTGAAATAAGCTATGGGATTATTTTGATGAGATTCATATCATCCAAAGCAAGATTTCTCAGCTCAAATCGGTTCCTATAATGGTCACATCGTTACCACATCTAATAGTTAAGTACGAAAAGTTTAAAGCAGGAGCCAATGACATTAGAACAACACCAAATCCGGTTGTTTAGGGCCATGCCAAGATTATATGAAGATCTTATCTAAAGATCATATGAAGATCACAAGCCCATACAAAGGGAAGAAGATCAAGAAGCAAGATAAGACCCTTGAGCATGTTGAGATAATCATGTTGAAGTTGTAATCTTCCAATGCTCTTAATTGTACTCCTCTGTGAGGATAAAATCTTTGTAAGGGGAGCTTGTAACAAGGAAGTGCTTGGTGTTGAGAGGCCGATACATACTGAGTGATTCAGCTAAGAGTGGTTTAGCTGAGTGTTGGTAGAACTCAAGAAGGCTTATAACATCAAAGTACTTGGTGTGTGCTTCTTAAGAGCACAAGATGTTGTGATGTTAAATCCTAGGGGAAGAAGCGCATTAGGCGATGACTAGAAATGTTTTGGAAGAGTGAACATCATACATATCATGTGTTTTGCCTCTGGTTTATTTCTATATTTCATTTATGTACAAAGTCTTATCATTGACATTGGTGACTAACTATCAAAGTTATGTGTTTTGACTTTGGCATATCAGCTTCAAAGTGCTAAAAAGTTTGCTTAAGTGTTAATTTTTATGCACCACCATATTCATCCCCCAAGATGATATACCATCTTTAAGGTCTTCAAAATGTAATGAATGTCAAAGATATGTCAAAGATACCTTCCAAATATACAACAAGATACTTTGATTAGCATAAATAGCACATAAACTTTAGCATAAATAATCAAGCTAGTAATATCTCTAAAGATGTTGACTGAAATCAAGCAAAGGATCTTATGAAAATCCTTTCCAAGTAAGGCTGATCATACTTTGAGAAGGAATTTGATTATCATGTCAGAACAAAAAAAGGCAAGCATATTAGAAGATCAAGATAATATCCCAAGAAATTAATCAAGTATAAATTACTCAAACAGATTATGAAATCCAAAAGAACAAGTATTTCAAAGTCTGTCTCAAATACTTTGCCTAGATCTAAAATATGTTATGATTACCATAAATAAATGTGGACGAGATCCTTACATAGTTGTAGCTCTCCATGCTTAGGCAAGTAACCTCAAAATAATGCTTTTTCCAACTTGTAAAAAGTTTATCCAATGCAATCAAATACTATTTTTGAAGATCCTTGGAGGACACTTGCCACAAATGAGTTAATATAAATTAAGCAATTCAATTAATTAATAAATCAATATAGATTAAACATTTTGTCAAAGTAATCATGTAATAAATCAAGCACATATGTATCATAAGGTATGCAATCAAAATATTTGAGAAGATTCAATGGATTATGCTTTAGATAATGATTTAACAATCAAATCTAGCATAATAATTATTCTAAGAATATAAAAAATATTCCAAAATAGTTCTAGCATATTATGCATGTTGGTCTACACACAAGATCCTGTTATTGATCAGGCATATATTTCAAAGTTAGAATTTCTAACTTTGATGAAATAACATCAAATCATATAATCATGATACTTTAAGCACACTAATGTAACAACATAAATAGGCTTACTCATCACATTTAATCACATATACAAACATGCTATCATTCAAATATGTATTTCAAAATCAGATCAACTGACTTTGATATAATATTCAAAAACTTTGACTCAGACAAAAACTACTCTTATCAACGTAGGATGGGCTACAAAATATATATGTCACATGATCAAATACAATGAGAAGTAATAGCTTATACATTAACAACATGTAAAATATCGACACACACATCAAACACATATCAAACACACTTTGAACATATCAATACATTTAAGTACGTACATAATTACCATTTTGGCTTTCATCAAAATATATCAAATATAACTAATTCAACAATCCCCCCCTTAGAGGAAAGTAAAAACTATGAACACATAGTAAGTTTACATCATATTTGTCCCCCTTTTTCGATTTCATCATAAAGGTTATTTGGGTAAGAGAAACCATAAGTATAGTATGAAAATGAAATTGGCATATACATCTCCCCCTTACTATAACCCTTATAAGCACATGAAATTATGTAATGAAATCATATAATTCTTCACATAAAAGTATATGATGATAGAATCATATTAGAATATTTAACAAGTAAGACTATTTAAGAGCAAATGGTCACCCACATTATAAAAGCATATAGAGGTAGATTTCAAGCATACATAATGATATTGGCCAATATCTACCACTTTTTGAGCTAAATCTGCAATGTATCATTTTGCTCTAAAATTTCAAAGTCTTCGAAACTATAGTTGCTCAATCTTTCAAATGTTATTAGCATCAAGCTTTGAGCTCCTATATTTAGTTACCATACTTGTTAGCACCAAGAGAAGGTTTCCCCTAACTTCATGCCATCAACAATGTATTTCAATGTCAGTGGTAGATAAAACATTAAGAACCTCATGACATATAAAGTAGTATTGCATCATATATGTTCATCCATATGAATGTGAACAATGAATGATGTAACTATATATACATATAAAGGATCCCATATCATGCGCTACATTATCTCGGCCTAAAGAAGGCAATTCAAGCAAGATAAAAACATCAAGCAAGAACGTGTAATGAATATCTCATGACCATGGAAAGAGTTAACAATGCAACAATAATCTAAATTTACATTAGGAGGCTAAGTAAATCATGATAAACGTATCACATCAAAGTAAGCATAAAATGTATGTATGTTTGAAGCATGAGCTAAAAGAAGTCAAGCATCATGATGTGTGATCCATGGTCATATACTTCAAGAGATAACTAAGATTTTGCATATATGGACAAATATCAATGACTACAAGGTCTAAGATGACATTCATGCATTCTAAAGAATAAAACATAGAAAAAAATTTTCTAACAAGTACACATATCCAAGATGTGGTATGCCATAAAATATGAGCATTACAGATTATATGTCAAAGCTGAATTAACCATTCTTATGACATAAAGAATGCAAGGAGTATTGGAACCTTGTAACCCTACCGTTACTACCCTTTTCAACGATAGTGTAAATTTCATTTTCTAACCTACTTTCAAGGTCTGAATTTTCACTTTGAATTTTAAAACACAATGGCTATCAAAAGCAGACTTGCAACTTCTCATTTTGGTATGATTCAAAGTTCATGGTTTAGAAGCTCAGGACTATGAGCTCTAAAACTTGATTTGTTCATGCATGTTGACCTCAATATTTGACTTTGTTTCAAAGTCTTTTAAAAAGTGTTATTGCAAGGATCAAACTGCAACTTTGAAATTAGAACTTTGCTTAAGGTCGTTAAGACAAACTTGAGATCATTGATTATATCTAACCACCCAAAGAACTTATTAATACTGAGAGAAGGATATTTCTCTTAATTCATAGCACAGGGTTAAATATCGATCAATTCATAGTGAAGTCATATTATGTGAAAAGCAAGCTCCAAAACACATATCCATCATTTAAATGAGAAATTATTACATATCTCATAACTTTGCATAAGAACCTCTAATAAGAGTCGAATTACATAAACCAACTTGTTTTTATTTTTTTGAGGAATTTGCAACCTTATTTTGTCTTCCCTTTAAACATTTTGGTTTCAAGATCGAGGTGTAGAACTTTGAACTAGATTCGCATCTAACTTTGGAGTCGGTCTTTAAAATATAGTCAATGCTCATGTTTGTGCCCTATTCGACACTAGTGGTGCAAATTTTCTTGAGTGTCCAAACTTTTAGCACCTTGCATTATTTTCCTTGGATGTTAAGTGTACTTGTAAAATCAAAGTCAAATGACCTTTCTATAAGCACTTTGTACATCAAATTTGAGTCCTGGATTATTTATAACCACCATGTTGGTTGGTCTCATTCCTTTAGGTACCCAAACTTAAATATTTCTAGGTTGGGAATAACTTTGATATCTAGGATAGCTAAGGTTGGTATGTGTTCTTTGATAGCCAGAGTGACTTTGATATCCATGACCAATGTCCCTATGTCTCCTTTGGGGAATAAAGTGACTTTGATGTTATATTCACAGTTGCTTTATTTCTTTCGAGGGACAGAGTGACTGCGTGGCTTCTTATATGTTGTCTTTTTATCAAAAAAGTGTGTTTATAAGTATTCTTTTTGTTGTTTGGGTTGAAACCAAGAGCCTTGTTAAAAGAGATAGATTGAGAACTAAGTAATTTATCTAGATTTTCTTGTCCCTTAGCAAGGTTTAAAAGAGAATTGTGAGAGTCAGTGCACTTGCTTTGTAAATTAGATTTTCAAGTTCAAACTCTTTGATCTTTACATGTACACTTTCACAAGTGTTCTATAAATTGTCGTTTTCTTCTTTTAAAACTTTGATAGTCTTTTTAACGGATTTAATCTTAGATAAATATCATGTCCAACACAATTTAATAAACCTTGTGCTGGATATTACTTTGTGAAAGTAAGAGGTTCAATTGTTACCTCTTCGAACTTTTCAGCCTCTTCCTACCCAAGGTCTCCCTTTGCCCTAAGACAAACGTTTGCCCTTTCTTCTTCCACAATTTCACTTTCATTGCTTTTCCTAGCACTCTATGTGGCAATTATTGCCTTTTTATTTCCCTTCCTGACTTTAAACTTCCTCTTTTCATTTCTTTAGTTTTTATTTGGATAATCTTTGATTATACGCCCTAGAAGTTGACAGCCATAACCAGTACCCTAATTAGTATCAGCTTTAGAAGAGTTTTTACTTTTGGAAGCTCTGCCATTCCTCTTCGAAGTTAATCTTTTCCATGGTCCTTGAAATTCAATATCCTTTTGAAACAACTTCTTGAATCCTCTCTTAATCATAGTTATGGCTTCATCCTTCTTATCATTAGATTCTTCACTCTATGTTTCAAAGTTGTCATATGTTGGTTTTAGAGCAATTCTTTACTTTGGTACTTGCTCATCACTTTCTTCCTGTAAGTGAATTTCATGGGTTAAAAGTTTTCTAGTAAGATGGTCTCACTTAGGGGTTTTTAGATCTTAAGCTTCTTTAATTGTTGTGATTTTAGGTCCCCACTTGCATCTTGGAAGTCATTGTAACACCTTTCTCGCCATCTCTTTATTAGTGTATGTTTTTCCCAAAGACTTTAGATTGTTGATGATTTCTATGAGTCGTATGTACATGTCTTTGATGGATTCTCTAGGATGCATCTTGAAGAGCACGTACTAGTAGACATAAAGACTAATCCTTGGTTCACCCCTTAACCTATGTAAGTTGTCTCCAAAGTGTCCTAAACTTCTTTAGCTATGTCACATGTAGGTACGCTATTAAACGTGTTTGTATCCAAACCGCAAAATAAAGTATTCAAAGCTCTATAATTTTTTGTAACTCTTCCAGCCTCCACCTTGGTGTATTCAGATCTTGACTTTGGTTCAACTTTATCTCCTTTCTTCAAAGTAGGGATCAAGTCTCCACTAGAGATGATTTCCAAAAGATCATAGTCATGGCCTTTGATGAAGATTCTCATAAGTTTATTTTCCAATGTGCAAAGTTAGATCCACAAAATAAAGGAGGTTTACTGAAAGACCATCGTTGATTAATATCGGTAATTCCAAAGGAAGCCTTGATCTTTCCCATAGGATGATTAAGTCAAAATGAGTGAACTTGCTATGATACCAATTGAAGGTCCCAAAGCTAAAGCTGTATTACCCCACAGGATGGGTGAATAGGGTGATGAATAAAAATTAAACTTAGACAAACTTTTACCTCTAAAGTATATCACCCCAGAGGCTATAGGTGAATAGGGTGATGAGTAAAAATTAAACTTAAGCAAACTTCTAGTACTTTAAAACTGATATATCAAAGTTATAATAGACAGTTTAGATAGTTAGCCACCAATGTCAATATTAAGACTTTGAATAGAAATGAAATGCAGAAATAAAAGAGAGACAAAATGCATACACTTCCAAACAGAACTAGTCACTATCTAAGGCTCTTCTTCCCTTAGGGCTTAATGTCACGACTTATTATTCATTTAAGAAGTACACACCGAGCACTTTGACCTTATAAGCTTTCTTTGAGTTCTTTCAACACTTAGCTAAACAATTCTCAGCTAAATCACTCGCTAAGTATTGATCTGTAAACATTTAGCTGCCTAAGTAAGTTCTAACTTACCTGTTACATGTTTTCCATATAAAGATTTAACCTTCACAAAAGAGCACAATTAAGAGTATTGCAAGAATATAACATTAATATGATTATCTTGATATGCTCATGTATTCTATCTTGCTTGTTTATCTTAATCCCTCTATACACGTTTGTGATCCAAATATGATTTTGGGATGAGATCTTCATACAACCTTAGGAAGTCTGCAAATAACTAAATTTGTTTCTATGATGTCATTGTCATTGGCTCCGGCTTTGAACTTTTCATACTTCGCCCTTGCCTATGGTAATGATGTGACCATTATGGGACCTGACCTCAGCTGAGAATCTTACTTTGGATGACATGAATGTCATCAAAGTCATCCCATAGCACATTTCAAATATATGCGAAAGATAACTTCCAAATATATATATGGTGTATACGTTCTAATCAAGCTAATAATATATCTAAAGATATTCATTGAAATCCATCATAAGATCTTATGAAAATCCTACCCAAATAACTCTGAGCTTGGCTGGATTTGAAATTACTCATAAAGATTATGAAATTCAAAGAACAAGTACTCTAAAGTTTAATTCGATGTCGTTGGCTAGATGCGAAGTTTGCTATAACTACCATAAATAAATGTGGATGAGATCTTTACTTGGCTATAACTTTTCTTTTTTAGGGAAGTAACATCAAAATAATATCTTTTTCTAGCTTACAAAATATCTATCTAAAGCAAGCAAATAATCTTTTCCAAGATCCTTAGAAGATACTTGCCATAAATGAGTAGAGATGACTTCAGAACTGAATCAATTAATAAATCAGTATATCCTGGACATTTTATCGAAGTAATCAAGTAAAAAGTCAAGCACATATATATCACAACATATGCAATGAAAATATTCAAAAAGATACTTTTACAATTTAATAGATCATGCTTTAGATAATGATTTAACAATCAAATCTAGCATAATAACTATCATAAGAATATAAACAATATTCTTATAATATTTCTAGCATATTGAGCACATTTATCCACATACAAAATCATGCTATTGATCAGACATGTATTCCAAGTCAGATTTTCGGACATTGATGAAATAACATCAGAACTTATTATCATGATACATTAAGCACGCAAATACAATAACATAACGAGGCTTACTCATCACGTTTATTCACATGTACAATTAGACTATCATCTAAACATATATTTCAAAGTTAGATAAACTTACTTTGATATAATATTCAAAGATTTTGACTCAGACAAAAACTACACTTATCAAAAATGGGTTCGATAAGAAAAGATATGAGTCACAAGGTTAAATACAGGTAGAAGTAACAGTTTGTGTATTAACAGCATATAAAATGGCCACATACATCAAACATATATCCAACATAGTTTGAGCATATCAATCCATTCAACTATTTAAGTGCGCGCATAATTATAACCAACTTAACAACATTAATCAAATGTGAACTATTGTAAAGATCAACATACACATAATTCCATGCACATAAAGATATTAAAACAACATCTTTTAAATCTATGGCAAGGCATCTAGCAAATTCCTAAAGGTTTGGACTATAACTCCAATACTATATGCAAACCCATAATAAATCAACTAAATTTATTTCAACTAATCTTGGGTAGATATAATAAATTCAAGAATGATGGCAAAAGAGGGAAGCATAAATCAAGATTTATTACATATGATGTGGCACCAATTAATGATGAAAGAAAAATTATTAGGGTAACCTGAGTAAAAACAATAAGTCGAAGCAACAAAATGATAGTTCATCTTAATGGTCAGGACTCCACACAAAGATTAATGTCATGAAATAATTTAATTGTTTAAAAGGGGATTCAACAAGACATTGTTAAGGTAATTAGACAATATTGGCACACAATAGGTTAGTAAATCTCAAAACGTTGGGAGGATTGTACTAGAAAAGGGCATGTGCACGACTAATAATCGTTGTAATTGGGGAAACCCAAATGTTTTGTCGAATGACTGCATAACATATAACGGTACATGCTTTATATGGGAAGCCTCTAGTTAAACGTCCAATGCTGTTATAGCTATGATTACATGGGTTTGATATGCTTAAAAGAAGGTTACCTAGAGTTTCAATCCTTCCGTAAGATCTTCATGTACCCTACTTGTTCTATACCACCTTTACTGGCCTGTCAAGGGTCCAATTAAGGCCACACCCTCTAGAATGGGACAGTCTAGTCTTGCAAAGTTGTTAAATATTAGCCCATTGCAGTCTATGTAATACTTCACTCATAGTGGCAATTCCCTAACAAAGGGGCTGAAGAAAGACAAGGTTAGATATCCAAAGCTCATGCAATAAAAGACTATAGCTCTACTGTTCTTCTCTATTCCTCATTCATTACCCCAAATCATAACCACTGATTGTGTCCATTTGTAGACTAGAATATAATTTATGACCCCTAAATGCTTTAAACTATGGTATCTAATAGTGTAGAACATATGTACATGTGGAGCACCTCTTCGAATCCTCTCCCTTAGATTCCACATCTATAACTTGATTCTTTAGATGAAGTGAGTATGCTCGAAGCTTCTAACCATTGCTCTCGCTGCTATGATGACTCCATCATCTTAATATCCAATTCTCTTCCAAATTTAATGCTCATGTTTTTCATTCCATTTAGCATTGCTACACTCTTAAGACCACGATAATAAGAGGCATTTTACGATTGGTGGATTAATAGCTGAAGCCCAAATTTTCATTTATTCAGCTATGTTCCTTCTCTTTTGATTTTCTCTAATCTTTGTTAATCATAGGACCTTTTCCTTTTTCCTTCTTTTCTTTTGTGTTTTGTTTTTCAACATTTCATATCTTATGAGGTCAAATCTCTCTAAACCAAATATATATGTTTTTTTCTATAGTAATATATTTCATCTCAAAAGAACATATTACCTAATCCACTTAGGAAACCAGTGAGAAGTGATGTATATTTTCTTCTCTCAAAATTCCTAATGAGCATTTTGCTATCAAGCCTAGTCTATGGTTATTTGAATGCGACCTTAAGGTCTATGTTAACCTTGTAGCAAGTATATTATCATCCATAAATGCACCGCGCAATCTCAATGCACAACTTCTCTTTGCTCTCTTTCTTTCTTTCTTTTTTCTCCCTATGCACATTGAGAATCTCCAAAAACCCATCACCCTAATTAATACTTCACCAAGGACGTGTCTTATCTTATACCCTTAGGTAAGGGTCCGAAGTCATAAATTCTACTAGAGCAAACTTGTAATACATACATAATGACTGAACATGGTTAAAATTAAGTGACTAGGATGTGTATCCAGCTTATGATGACCTGTATAGCAAAGCGATGTCGCTACTTTCTTCACATGACTACCTGATCTTGCCACATAGAACCCATATAATACCAAGTGCTATACCCTTAACTATTAAACTGACATCATACAATTTTAGTATAGTACATTATTACTACAAAGCACCTAAGCCATTATGGCAGGCCTTCATGCATTTACTCTATTGGAAGGTCTATTTTATATTAAATCAACGCAGGAATATAACAACAATATGCATTTCTCTGTATAGAGGGTTAGATGTAATTTGGTACTAAATTAGCCCCACAAAAGTTTTTGAACAACATCCTCTCATTGTACATTAAATGTTGCCATGCCCAAGCATTAACTATGTCTGTATGTTTTAAGAGGACCTATAGATTAAAGCCATCCTTATAAAACAAGCTGGCAACCCAAAACTTTTCAGACATATCACTATGAGTTTGGTAAGATTCTCGGAGATATGTAAGTCAATAGGAAGTCAGCAAAATACTTTGAGCTCTACCAGGTTTGCCTTAATACCAACGGCTGAGAACAAGGTAAATGTTGGTGAGAGCTTCCTTATTATCCACCCATATAGATGAACTTGTAGTCAGCTCCCCCTTTAACTAGTCTAAGTCAACTCATAAGCACTCTATAGCTCACAGTAATCCTCAAATCAAATCTATAATGCCCTAACTCCTACTCACATAACTAACCGTATTTAGTTAGTCGTTAATCGTCAATAAAGCCAAAAAAATACTAAGTTAGGCATTACTGCCATCATAGTGATATGAACTAAGTTAAACCGTAAGCACATAGTGTAGCTACAGCTAGCAACTGGCAAGTACGAATCGAATCCTCAGGGAACAAGTTCTGAGATCACCTAACTAACTCAGCGGATCGAATCTAGGAAGTTAAAAAGCTAACGTTAAGAGAACAACTAAGATAAACTATCATAATTAGTGGATCAAATTTCGATAGGAGAAGTCATGAGTTAGGAAATTAGTTACCAGAATGCCAATTTATTCCTACTAGATGTGAGTTTTCTCTTCAGCTTTACCTACAATGCAACTTAAAGGGAATTGGTTGGCTCATTTAAAAGCACCCAAACCTCCTTTTCGAAGACAAGGGCAACCCCAATCTACAAGGTCTCCTATTTTTATGGGAGCGTTAGAGATCGGGGTTTAGGATAGCTAACCCTTTGCCAAGCAAGACCTTAGGTTATTTTCATACCGAATGCTTGCTATCCTTCCCTCTACCCATGCAATGCAATAACTCACGTCTCGGTCACTTGCCCCAAGTATTGGGTGAGATGCTCTTTTGGGCATTTCAGTGAACACTTGGTGGGTGAAGGGAAAGCCCTTAAGAAATAAAAAATCAGTCCAAAGGGTAAATTACATCTAGCTTATTTAGGACATTCTAGCATCCTAATTCCCTATTGAAGGGGAGAAATTATTCACTAATCATTGTCATTATCCAAACTAAATAATCACAAGTAACTAATATCAAACAAACTATAAATCATGATCAAATAAAAAAGAAAAGGAGAAAGAGAAGAAACGTTAGAGTAAGGTAGTGAGTTTAATCTCCAAATCCTTCAACAATGATTAACAAAACCTAAAATCTACTTTAGCAAAAAGGCTAACCCTAGATTATTTGATAGTGTTTTTAACAAGGACAAATATATGAGAGCCCCTAGAATTAAGCTAATCCTACTTATATCAGCAATAACCAATGCAGGAGCCATGGGGGGCGGGAATGGCAAAGGGTAGCCATTGGACGCCAGGAAGATTTTGTGGGGTGGCGACTAGCCATCACCACCATGACAGGTGGTCATTGCCAACCGTTGAAAATGGGCTTCACTGTAGGGGGCCACGACAGCTATCTCCATGTGGGCAGGCACATGTCGTGGCCATTCTTTCTTGGGTCATTCACTTCCCTGCTCCTCCTCGGCCCTAGTGTGGTCGGGCTTTACTCTCGCGTTGTCTCTTCTGTAGTAGTTGTCGTCCCTTTCTTTGGTTATCACTAAAAATATTTGGAAAAGAAAGAAAAAGGGTTAAAATGAGGCAATGACTCTTTAGGAGGTTAAAGTTGCTCAAATTCCTACTTAATCGAGGGAAAAAGAAGGGAAATGAGCCAAAAGGAAACCGAAAAACTTAGACAAAAATGAGATTTATCAACTCCTCATACTTATCACTTGCTTGCCCCCAAGCAAGATTAGCTAAAAAATGGGCCAATGGGGAAGTTGACCCGCTAACATCCTTCTTAGGCAAGGTGATAAAAGGCGATCAACCAAACGCAATCATGCAATCAAAGAAGTAAAGCCAAGATAAAAAGGTAGGATGCTCACAATACCCTCAAAGAGTTTCCTTGCCTAGATGCACATAGCAAATTAGCAAATACAATTCATATGTCAAGAGAGGGAGTTACTCAACTAGTAATGGGCAATTGTGACAGGGAAGAACCTCACTTAATGTGTTTATGTATGGTTATGGACACTCCCAAAATGAAATCCAATCATTCAAACTACCACAGGCTTGGAGTAGCCCTCAAGTCTCCACTACTCGGGACAATATGTGGAAAATTCGATCAGGAGGACTTGGAGAAGGTTGTAACATGCCTCTTTTGGTTATGAGTGAGAGGGGGAGAACTTCTACAATAAGTGAAGCTATTTAGCCTAGGGGCTAGGGCGTAAGAACACTTTCCATAATATTAAAGGGAAGTAAACACCTACTTCATACCTAGAATTGAAAATCTCAACATAACCCCGTGCTTGAACATTCACAGAAGGAGCTGAATTTAGTTTCAATATAAGAACAGCATGCCAAGCACCTTATTTGCAATCTCTTCTATTTCTCTTTTGTTTCTTTACTGCTAATTTTGTTGCATTTTTTTCGTCATTTTTCTCCTTGTTTTTTTTTTTCCCAAACAGGCCTTGAAAGGAAGAACTAATGCATGACATGTTAACAAAGAGATTTTCGGCTTTCCCCCTTTCTTTTTAAGCACATGCCGTAAACACAAGCACCCGAAGGAGGGATCGACCCTCAAAATAAACCCACTTCAATGAAAAGTGTTGCTTCACCAACCACTTGGCAAAGGGAATAAGGAATATAAATTAGGGCCATGGGCGAAATGATATGGAAACAAGAAAGACGAGTAAGGCACGAAGGGCTAATAAGGGGTGATAAACATCAATAGGGCAGCTTTTTAGACTATGTGGACAAAAAAAGCAAAGAATGCCTCAATCATGTTAAATTGCGCAAATTGTCTAACATAGCATTGAAGAGAGTCAAGCTAAGTTCTAGAGATGCAACCTTAGTTGAGTCACATAAGAAAGGAGAGAAGAGACCACTACAAGTGAGTGATCTATAGAGGCTCAAAGCCTCAGGGGTTAAGTCTCCCAAAATGGTTCCCACATATCCTATGAAATGTCCTACTGGTCAAGCTCTACACAATCAAGTCAAGTGAATCTCAAAGGTAGCCAGTATACACAGAATGCTAAGCAACCACTAAGAGGGGCTTATGACAACACACTTCTTATACCAAGGCAATGCCACATTTCAATTACACAACCATGCCAATCGATCCACAATAACACCTTGCATTTTTTCATAGAAGGGTTTTTCTAATTTTTTCAACTTTTTGGAAGAAACAAAGAAAATAGCCCTAAATGATAAATAGGAAGATGAGGGAGAGGAGGTTTAGGAGTGTACCTTGCAAGTTCATTTAGTGCCCTCCTCCATCATATTCCCACTTGAGATCGCAAAAGATAAGAAGAGAGAAGATAGACTATATACAATGCAACCTAAATGCTCTAAGCTACATGCTTCCACTAATGCATTCCCTGGATATGTAATGAGTCCTAAAGATGTAATTAAATGGTGCACTAACTACATAGTATGCACATGCCTAATCACCCATTAACCAAACAATCATGTACCACAAGATCATCAATCACCAGATTCCCCTAGTATGTACAAATCTAACCACCCATCAGTTAAATAACCATCCACCACAAGTTCATCAATCACAAGATTCCCCAAACAAAACCCCATAGACACCAAAGCCAACGATCACGTCACGAGATCTCCCTAAGACACACGGGCTTGCTAGCTCACCCCCCATGCTTAGCAATTGCATTGTCCCCAATGTAATAATCATGTAAGGAGAGCACAGGGAAGGGGAGGGGGCAAACTTATAAGAACATCAGTAGGGGCCCAGTGGGCCACTAGGCCTCCAAATTGATGGAGCATAGGGCCAACCATAGTGCTAGGAGGCATGAAAGACATGATGCTCTGAATTTCGTTGTTGGCGGTCAATCTCACCTTGCCAATATAGCATCTCGACACGATCCTAGGCACATTGTTCCTATCGCTCATCAATGGTGTCCATCCTCATATGGAGGCCGAGAAAACTAGTAATTGAGGTATTGATAAAAGTGGGCCTTGTTGAACTCGGAAAGACCCGCGACGCTATAACTCTGGGTCATAGGCGGCTTATAAATCTCCTCATCATGAGGCAACCCCCCTGTCTCATCTCCCCCTAGTCTCCCTTCTTCTTGTTGAGGTTCATCGTCATCAGTCTCCATGTGAACATCATCATTATAGGACTAATTAGAGGCATTGGCACAATTCATCTTGTTTAGGCCAGGCAAAGGGAAAAGACGTTTGCCATGGAGGTTCACATAAACTCTCCCCTTAACTTTAAAGATATCCATATTAAGACAAGTGGCCAAGTTTAACCAACCTCCTAGAAACAAAGGTGTCAATTTTTCCACTAGAGGCTTAAGCCTTAACCCATAGCCAATGACCAAATGATGCGCTCACAGGCTTTGACGCCTGGCTTGTTAAACGCAAAAGAGACCAATTGGGCATGGATAAATGCTCCCATATCAATAAGAACATCCTTTTAGATAGCTCACAGAACAAACAACTTAACCAACCTCATCTTGTTTTGACTATTGAACCACAAAAAGAAGGTATTTGCTATAAGGCGGTGGAGGTAATAAAGGGTGGGTTTATAAAGAGCAGTAGCCTTAGAGCCACGAGAATCATAGGCCATATAGCTCCCAGAGGGGTAATTGATTACCCCTTGAGCATCACAAGTAATTTCACACCAAAAAGATTGGCAATTAAAGTTATAGTTTGAAGAGGTCCAACATCTTCCCAAAGGCGTTTCAGCCAACGATTAAACTCATCAAGGCTCATATAATAAGGTTTGCTAAACGGTTTGAAGTAAATATGAACCGACTGATTGTTGCAAGAGGTTTTCCAATTAACTTTAAGGGACCTAAGAAACTCCCAAAATATCCTCTCATAAATTGGTTTATCCTAATTGAATATACTCTCACTACCCCACAACCTCAAAAATCTCATTAATGTAATTCAACAAGCTTATACTCGCCAAAAATGTATCGTCTATGTACTTAGGTTCAGTAATCTTCCTTGAAGTGACTAACTTATGCGATTTATATGCTCTTGATCATCAAATTGTATATCATACTTGTTAATGACATGAGAAGGGTTGGGACAATTACCTCAGGCCACTTGGGCTCGACTAGGACGTGTATTGGTAGTGTAGATGGATGCGACCCTCTTGGCCTTCTTAGAAACGCCTGATGATGACGACCCATATGTGGTTGTTTTCTTTTCCATAATGAGTAGATGCCCATAGGTACCTCAACTTCCAAGTTGCCAAACAATGCTCCAATCAACCCAAAGCAAGCTACCAAGTGGGAAAATATGACAGCTACTAAGAATGTGAGATCCATTTTTGCACAATTTGAGCCAATGGTTGAAGCTTTCTCTCCCCCTGGCTTAAAGTTCTTCAATGGTGGTCATTCTTGAAGAGAGAGAATGATGAAAATGAGGTGAAATGAGGTAGAAATTGAGGGTGGTGCGAGATAGAGTTATTTTCGGCAGTGGCTAGAAAACACCCAAAGTGGTCTGATTTCAAGGTGGTGGAAATGGGGGTTAGGGTTTGAGTGGTACAAAATAGAGGGAAATGGTAAAGTATGGAGGGATTTCAATGAAAGGAAAGGTGAAAAAAGATAAGAGTAAAGGAAATGGTGGAAATTTAAGGTAAAAGGGGTGGATTTGGGGGTGTTTATGGTAGTGGATAAGAGTAAAAGAGAGAGAGTGCCAATGTGGGTGTTGAGAGTGAGAGAAAAGGCGTACAGAGAGAGAAAAGAAGAAGAAGAAAAACACAACAAGTAGGGAACCGACAGTTGTCGCCAGACTGACGGGCAGCCGTTACCTACGGGGGACGGGCCATCATAGGGGCGATGGGCAGCCGTCATCACTGCCTGGAAAATGTGCATAAAAAAGCTGCAGTGTAGGTGATGGGTAGCCGTCACTACCCCAGGGATCCTTCTTAAATTTCTTGCAATAGGGTGGTGACGGGCGGCGTGCTGGAGTTGGGCATCCATCGCCTAAGCAACCTCAGCTCATCAATAGTTTTTTTATAACTCCCCTCCTCTCCTTATTTGTTGACACAGCAAAAAGCCTCTAGTTGCCTCTCAAAAAGCATTCTGTTAAGGTTACGAGCTTGGCCGTTGAACTTTCACTTAGAAGAGAGAATAGAGAGGGTGTAAACTAGCTTCTCTTTAATCGCATCATTGGTGACATAATGCTTAAACCTTTGACAATTCACCCTGAAAGCTCTGGAAGTTTGACTGCATACCTCAACCTTTCTATAAGGAAAAACCTTGTGAACTTTTAAACATCTTGACCATCATGAGTGGAGTTTTCCCGAGAATAATTTAAGGCAAGAATTGGATAACAAAACCAAGTCACCTTTCTTGAATTTCATTCTTAAGATGCAATTGTCATCCCATTTCTTCAATTTCTCCTTGTAAACCTAAGAGCTTTCATAAGCATCCAACCTGAATTCTTCAAGCTCATTCAATTGCAGGATTCTTCTGTCTCCCGAAGCCTTAAGATCGAAATTTAATTACTTGATTGCCCAATAAGCCTTATGCTCCAATTCAACGGGCAAATGAAAAGGCTTGCCATAAACAGGCCAGAGAGGTGCAGTCCCAATGGGGGTTTTGTAGGCAGTACGTAAGCCCAAAGCGCATCATGAAGCTTATTAGACCAATCTTTCCTTAAACGGGCGACCATCTTCTCCAATGTGACCTTGACCTCCCGATTTAAGACTTGCACTTGACCACTTGTTTGGGGATGATACCCCAATCCTCTTAAAGAACTTGGAGACCGCCTTTGCATAGTTAGTAGGGCAAGCAATTACTTCTACCCACATCGACACATACTCAACAACTACTAAAATGTATTTGTCTCCCCTTAAAGAAGGGAAGGGGCCTATGAAGTTGACAGCCAAACATCAAAGTCCTCAGCCTCAAGTATATAGTCAAGGGGACATCTCACTTCACCTTATCAAGTTACCGGTTCTTTAGCAACGATCGCTTGCATTAACATGGTTGTGCACATCCTTGAAAAGGGTTAGCCAATAGTAACCTGATTGAAGAATCTTAGCGGTGATCTTGTCAACACTGGCATGGCCTCCATATGTTGAGTCATGGCAATGCGAGATAGTAGACAGAACGTCTTCCTTGGGCACACATCGTCTAATAATGCCATCAACACGAGTCTTGTACAAACAAGGGTCCTCCCAATAGTATGACTTCACTTGGGAGAAGAACCATTTCTTTTGATTAAAGTACAAGTCTGAAAGCACGATCCCATAAAGCAAGTAATTTACCACATCTACGTACCAAGGGGCACTAGAAGTAGCTAAGGCAAACAAGTGCTCATCCAGAAAGGAGTCATCAAAGGGTACGACACCTCCCTATCTTTCTCTTGAGCAGTATGTAGTTGGGAGAAGTGATCCGTTACTACATTCTTAATGCCCTTCTTGTCTCGAATTTCGAGGGCAAATTCTTGGAGGAGAAGCACCCATCGAATTAACACATAGCTTAGCATCCTTCTTCTCCATTAGCTGCTTGATGGTGGAGTGGTCGGTGTAGACAACCACCTTAGACCCCAAGAGATGTTGATGCAACTTCTCAATAGCAAACACCACGACCAACATCTCCTTCTCCTTTATGGAGTAGTTCATTTGAGCTTCATCAAGCGTCTTGCTTGCATAATACATCACAAACGGCTTCTTGTCCCTTATTTGCACCAAAACTACTCCAACGTCGAAATCGTTCGCACCGCACATCAATTTAAATAGTAGAGTCTAAATCGGTGGTTGGATGATAGGGGTGGATATCAAGGCATACTTGATGCTTTCAAAGGCTAGAAGATAGTCATTAGTAAACACAAAAAGGGTGTCCTTAGTCAAGAGTTGGGTGAGAGGCTTGTCAATTTTGGAGAAATCCTTGATAAAGCGGCAATAAAACCCTGCATGACCAAGAAAACTCTACACTCATTCCTATTGGTGGGGGTGCCAATCACTCAATAACCTCTATTTTCACTCTATCCACCTTAATACCCCGATCTGGCATAACATGCCTGAGAGCAACCCTCTCTTCTACCATAAAATGACACTTCTCCCACTTGAAGGCTAAATTGACTTCCTTACATCTCTGAAGCACCTTAATTAAGTTTTCCAAACAAATATCAAAGGTGGCTCCATAGACCTAGAAGTCGTCCATGAACACTTCCATAATATTTTCAACATATTCAAAGAAGATAGCTAGCATGCAATGTTTGAAGGTTATGAGGGCATTACATAGGTTGAATGGCATCCTTCGGCATAAAAAAGTACCATAGGGACATACAAATGTCCTTTTCTCCTAGTCACTTGGATGGAATGGGATTTAAAAGAATCCAAAACACCCATTCAAGTGGCAAAAGAATGAGTGCCTCGCTAATCTTTCCAACATGAGGTCAATAAAGGGAGTGTTTCCTAGTGGCTTAGTTCAATCTCCCATAATCAATGCACATCTGCTACCCGGTGGCCATTCTAGTATAAATAAGTTCCTTTTTTTAATTTTTTTACAACGATCATTCCCTTTTTCTTGGACAAGACTTGTGTCGGGCTCACCCATTTACTATCTAAGATAGGGTAAATGATCCTAGCATCAAGAAGTTTTACAACTTCCTTTTTCACGACACCTTGCATATTTGGGTTCAAACTTTATTTGGGTTGCCTAGAAGGTCCATGATCATCATCAAGTAAAACCCGATGCATGCAAATTGAGGGACTTATTCACTTGATATTGTGAATACTATAGCCAATGGCTCCCTATGCTATTGAAGCACACACAATAATTTCTTGGTTTAGGCATCATTAAGCTTAGTACTAATGATAATAGGTGTTAGAATGTATAAGGTTTTGATGATAACAAATCCAAGTGTTGTAGTAGTTGTTGTTGTTCCAAACAGGCTTTACCAACAGGGCCTTACTGCTGTTTTCAATATATTAAAACTGCTTGACTAATGGTTTATCAAGAACAGGTACTCAAGTCAGCGATGTAAGAACAACCATGAGAAACAGGTCTGTGAGGTGTTTGAAACATGTCCTGTGAAGTATTTGAAGCACAGGATATAAGTGCAGCCGTGAGAAACAGGTCCTGTGAAGTGTTTGCAGCAAATTCGTCTTTCTACAAGATGACTAGTGGCTACAACAAGATGTCTTGATTTGATTTGGTTTTATATTTTTAGACTCTTGTTAATATGCCAATCAGAAAGTATTAACTTATCACTTACTTGAAACGGTTTTGTTTTCTTTTTTAAAGTATTTCGGATCACCCTTCAGAACAATCTTGAAAACAGGGTGATCAGGGTGTTTCCAGAATAAGTTGCGAAAAACTGTTTTGCACGATTTTTATTTTTTAGATTTTGAGCAGCTTCTTCAAGGATTTGCAAGAAAGATTTTTTATGAAGTATCTTACCCCTTATCCTAAAAACGGTTATTAAAATCTAAGGGGATTTGCAAAATCTTTTTTGAATAAAAAGAATATCCAATTTTTGGCAAGTGGATAAGGTTGTTGAGAAAAACATGGGCTAGTTGCTGAGAATCACCGCCTTATGCACACGGTTTAGGAAGTGTTTCCAGCTCATGTTTCCTCATCCCTTGTGGCTAAAGAATTCTATAATCTTTAGGGATTTTAGTTTCCAAAAATTTGAGGAATTGTTTTTCCAAACACTGTATAAAGTCGCTTCTTAGAACGATAGAAGCATCGGTTTTCAAAGGCAAAAAATTCAGTGTTCATGAGCTTAAAAGTTTCAAAAGAAGACCGTGTCTAGCAAGTGAGTTATTTGAGCTTTCAAAGTTGGCATACTAGGACTTCATTGTACCCTATATTAGCTTAGTTGAGAAGCATTGTAATAGGGTGTTTTTATTTATACTCTTCTTTCACAAAAGTGAGAAGAGTGTGTGTCCAAATCAAGGGGATTTTGGACGTGGGGTAACTTGTCTTGGGGAAGACGGTTACGTGTGTTACAAGTTGTAACAAGGTGTGTTACTATTGTAATGTGTTTAGCTCGTTTAGTGAAGTGTGTAAATCCTACAGGAGGTAGGTCGTGGTTTTTTCACCTCAGTTGGGCTAGAGGTGTTTCCACGTAAAAAATCCTGTGTCCATTATTTCCGCACTTAATTTTGTTGAATTTTCGCTTCTGCACAACTCAGGAACAGTCTGTGCAAACAGGGTCTCAAGACTGTTTGCTAGCATATTGTGAAAATCGGACACCACAATTCACCCCCCTCTTGTAGTTGTGTACTCTCTAAATCAACGAGTGGTATCAGAGCAGGTTCTCCTTTGAAAGGCTAACACCTTGAGAGATCCTTGAAGATGAGTACCCCACAAGACATGCTTGAAGGTCAATCCATAAGTCGACCACCATACTTCAATGGCCAACACTATGGTTGGTGGAAGAATAGGATGGAAAACTACATCCAAGCCGAGGACTATGAGTTGTGGATGCTCATCAAGAATGGACCACTCATCCCAAAGAAAATAACTGAAGATGGAAAGTCAATCCCCAAGGAGCCTAAAGAATTCAATACTGAAGATTACAGAATGATGGAGAAGAATGCCAAAGCCAAGAAACTTCTATATTTCGGCCTAGGTCCTGATGAATATACTCGCATATCTGAATGTGAGTCGGCCAAGGAGATCTGGGATGCTTTGCAAATAGCTCACGAAGGGACCAATCAGGTAAAGCAATCCCGGATTGAATTGCTTGTGAGAAAATATGAACTGTTTGAGATGGGTGATCGTGAAAGTGTGACGGACATGTACACTCGCTTCACTCATATAACGAATGAGTTGAAATCCCTGGGAAAATCCTTCACCACCGAAGAATTGGTGAGGAAAATCCTTAGAATTTTACCTCATTCTTGGGAAGCGAAAGTCACGGCCATCCAAGAAGCTAAAGACATGATCAAGATCACCCTAGATGAGCTGATTGGCAACCTCCAAACGCATGAACTTGGGAAAAATTCTCAACAGAAAGATGAGATAAAGAGAGATCGAGGTCTTGCACTAAAGGCCTTAGAAGATGATTCTAATTCTGATGAGGAGGAGATTGCCATGATCACTCAAAAGTTCAAGAAGTTCTTCAAGAAAGTCAAAGAAAATAGCAAAAGGAAGGACTTCAGCAAGGCCAGGAACACCTCTCGGGAACAGTTCTCCGGGTGTTTCAAGTGTGGCAAACTGGACCACATTGTGAGAAACTGCCCACTGCACAAGGAAGAACAAGAACCCGAACACCCTAAAAAACAGGGGAGGAAACAGGGTGTAAGCAGCTCAGCGAAAAGGTTCTCAAAAGCTATGCTCGCGGCCTGGGGAGATTCAAGCGAGGATGAGGAAGGGTCTGAAGCTGGGGAAGCTGATGTAGCACTCATGGCAAGAAGTGAGACTGATTCAGATGATGGATCAACAGACAGTCTGACCCAACTCAAGAACAAGGTACGGGGTCTAAATAAATCAACTCTTGAGGAATTAGTGTACACTATAATGGATATATGTGCTGAATTAAAAAGGGATGTTCGAGATCTAGAACTTGAAAATGAAACCCTTAAATTGGAAAAACTTGAAGTTGACAAAGAGACTCTTGGCTTGCATGAAAACATCAATGTGCTTAAAGAAACTCTACTCATGAAAGAAGAGACTTGTTCCACTAAACTGACTGAGCTAGAAAAAGAATCCCTTGACTTAAAAGGTAAGGTTGAGTCTTTTCTGGAAGAAAATAAAAACTTACTTGAGAAAATAAAACACTTAGAATCAGACCTTGCCACAAACAAGCTTTGGAACAGGTCCTCAAGGGCGTTTGAATGGTTAAACACTCATCATAGTCGAAATAGAAGAGGACTAGGTTTTGCGCCTAAGATGACCTACCCAGTGAATAAAAAATTATGTGGGATTACCTGAAAATATTGTTTGCTTTCATTGTGGTAAAACGGGGCATTATCGATATGCTTGTCCTATAAGAAAGTATGCCATTGAAAGGAACATAGTTCATGCAAAACAAATATGGGTTAGGAAAATGCGATTTGTACATCTAAAGGAATGGGACCCAAGTGGATCTGGGTTCCCAAAACTAACCCTTGATTTGTTTTGCAGGCTGAAGTGAGAGAGAACAACCCAGCAAACAACCCAGCAAACAGTGCAGGAAATAGTCTAGGGAACAAGCAGCTGTGGTATGTTGACAGTGGGTGTTCGAGGCATATGACTGGTGAAAGATCCAATTTTCTCTCACTTACAGCTTCAGAAGGTGGGAGTGTGGCATTTGGACACGGTAAATCCGGGACAATTGTCGGCATAGGTAAGATAGGTGAGTCACTCTCCCATTCAATTGACAATGTTTATTTTGTGGATGGATTAAAACACAACTTACTAAGTGTGTCCCAACTGTGCGACAAAGACAACATAGTAGTGTTCTCACCAACACGTTGCTTGGTTGTGAATATGAACACAGGAGATGTTGTGTTGAGGGGGAAGCGACACAAGAATGTTTATAAAGTGTGTATCTCCACTCTTCCTTAAAATAATTTGACTTGTTTGAGTGCCCTAAATGATGATGTTATGCTTTGGCACAAAAGGCTAGGTCATGCAAGCCACTCACTTTTGAACAAACTTGTAACCAAAGACTTAGTGGTAGGCTTACCTTCCATCAAATTCAATGATGACAAGGTATGTGATGCATGTGCCAAAGGCAAACAAGTCAAAAATTCATTTAAATCTAAAAGGTGTGTAAGCACTACTCGACCTCTTGAATTGATACATACGGATATATGTGGTCCAATGAGGATCATGAGCAGAGGTGGTAAGAGGTTTGTGCTTGTGATAGTGGATGACTACTCTCGTTTCACTTGGACCCTGTTTTTGGCTTCTAAAGATGAAACTTTTAAAAAATTTCTTGCTTTCATTAAAAAGACTGAAAAGAGGGTAGGACACTCTTTGGTATGCCTAAGGTCTGACCATGGTACAGAATTTGAAATTCGAGCTTTATTGATTATTGTAATAAGCATGGTGTTGATCATAATTTTTCAGCTCCAGGAACACCCCAACAGAACGGGGTGGTAGAATGCAAAAATCGCACTCTAGAGGACATGACTAGAACAATGCTTGTTGGTAGTGGTCTTCCTAGAAACTTTTGGGCTGAAGTTTTGAATACATCATGTTACATTATAAATAGATGCATGATTAGACCTATTCTTAACAAAACTCCTTATGAACTTTTCAAGGGAAGAAAACCTAATATTATGCATTTGAGAGTTTTTGGTTGTAAATGTTTTGTGCATAATAATGGAAAGGATGCCTTAGGGAAATTTGATCCAAGGAGTGATGAAGCAATATTCCTTGGTTACTCCTCGCATAGTAAGGCATACAAAGTGTTTAATAAAAGAACCTTGTGTGTTGAGGAAAGTGTGCATGTGCTTTTTGATGAAACTAACTCTCTAAGCGAGAATGATGCACAGGAAGAGGACTTCGAACTAGGTTTTGTTAGAAAAGACGTGCTGCTTCAAGGTGAACAAGGTAAGGATCAATCAGAGGGAGCAAGGCCTAAGGCTGTTCTTCAAAAAGGTAAGCAAGGTGTGAACCAAACAGGGGGGAATAGGGTGGAACCCTGTTCGGGACAACACCAGCCGAATCCTTCAGGGATAAATCCAGGAACAAGCTCCCAAACAGGCTCGAGAACAGGTTCTGAACCTATTTCACCGAGTATTCCAGCTAGGATGGAGAGCGAGTCTGTGAACCCACTTTCACCACGATCATGGAAATACCAAAGTTCACATCCTCTTGATCAAATTTTGTCTGATATTAATGCAGGAGTTCAAACTAGATCTAGACTCAAAAATTTCTGTGCTTTCTATGCTTTTCTCTCAAAAATTGAGCCTAAGAATATTAATGAAGCCCTTGCAGATTCAGATTGGGTCACAGCCATGCAAGAAGAACTCCATCAGTTCAAAAGGAACAAGGTATGGCACCTTGTGCCACGGCCAGAGGATAAAACAATCATTGGAACCAAGTGGGTGTTCCGTAACAAACTGGATGACTGCGGAACAGTCACTAGGAACAAGGCCCGGCTGGTGGTTCAAGGCTACAACCAAGAAGAGAGAATTGATTATGAAGAAACCTTTGCACCTGTTGCAAGGATGGAGGCTATTCGAATCTTGATAGCATTTGCAACCCATATGGAGATCAAGTTGTATCAAATGGATGTCAAAAGTGCATTTCTAAATGGATACCTCGAAGAAGAAGTGTATGTCAAACAACCCCCTGGTTTTGAAAGTAATGAATTTCCTAACCATGTTTTCAAACTTGACAAAGCACTTTATGGTTTAAAACAAGCCCCTAGAGGTTGGTATGAACGGTTGTCAAGCTTTTTATTAGAAAATGGTTTCACAAGAGGCAAGGTAGACAATACCTTGTTGCTAAAATCTAAGGGGGAACGTTTGTTGATTGTCCAAGTATATGTCGATGACATCATATTTGGTGCAACTCATCATGATTTGTGCAATGAATTTTCAAAAATGATGAGGAGTGAGTTTGAAATGAGCATGATGGGTGAGCTTAATTTCTTTCTAGGCTTACAAATTAAGCAAACTTCAAACGGTACCATGATCCATCAACAAAAATATATCAAGGAGTTACTTAAGCGTTTTGGGATGGAGTCGGCCAAGCCCATTGATACTCCCATCTCTCCCTCAACCAGGTTGGTAATGGATGATGGTAGTCCCTCAGTTGAGGAGAAATCCTATAGGGGCATGATAGGGTCACTCCTATACCTAACGGCTAGTAGACCTGACATTGTCTTCAGTGTAGGTCTATGTGCACGTTTTCAGTCTAACCCTAAAGAAATTCATCTTAAGGCTGTAAAAAGGATTTTAAGATACTTAAAACATACACCTAATCTAGCCTTATGGTATCCTAGAGGTTGCAACTTTAATCTTATTGGGTATGCTGATGTTGATTATGCAGGTTTTTTGGTTGATAAAAAAAGCATCTCAGGTATGGCTCACTTTCTTGATCTTGGGCAACCAAGAAACAACTCTCTGTTGCCTTGTCCACAGCAGAAGCTGAGTATGTGGTAGCTGCATCTTATTGCGCTCAGTTATTATGGATAAGACAACAACTCAAGGACTTTTGTGTTGACATAGGATGCATTCCTATTTATTGTGACAATAGAAGTGCAATTAACATTGCCAAGAATCCATGTCAACACAAAAGAACAAAACATATTGACATTCGTCATCATTTTCTAAGAGACAATCTTGAAAAAGGAGTGATCTCAATGAATTTTTGTGCACTGAAAATCAAATTGCTGATATATTCACAAAAGCATTGGGTAGAGAACAATTTGAAAGGAATAGACTCGAACTAGGCTTAATTAGAACAACCTGACCAACCTGTTCTCTTTCCTTGTTTGCAAAATTTAAAAGTTGCGGGCACAACATGTTAAATTTTTGTTTGCAATCAACTTCTGTGCTATATTTAGCATATGTGAGGTTTGCAACTTGCTGACACTCGTTGAGGTCTAATGAGATTGCCCTTATTGTCCCATGTTACCGAGCAAGTAACCTCAAGAACAAGCACCAGAAATAGGTACGCCTCTTGTTTGTCAAATATGTGCAACAAATTGAAAATTGCTAATCTCTTCCCGAGGCGTGCGCGGCCTAAATAAATGCAAAAGCCCGTTGCAAAACGGGCAAAATCTTTTAAAGATTTCGCATGTCTCTCTCTCTCTTTAAAGCTCTCTTGCTCAATCTCTCACCTCCACCGAAACTCTCTTGCTCTGAAACTCTGTTCAAGAAACCCTAATCTCTCTCCTTCCTCTGAAAAATGACGTCTCCCATTAGCTCCGAGAGCTCCTCGACCTTGACTCAGGGCAACCAGACACAGGGCACAGCCTTGCAAACAGCCACAGCCCTCTTTGCGCCTACACAATTTCTGACAGCCCTCATGGAAGGTAAAACTGCTGAACCTTCTCGACCCATTGTCTATAAACCTTTTGGGTTTTTGAAAAGCATCGAGCTTAGAACAGTGAATCTGAAATTGGAAGACATCCCTTACAAATTTGGGTGGGAATTGATTTTATTTGGAGAAACGGGGGCATGTAAACCCCAAGAACTTGTTGGGGCATCTGAAAGAGAAATTGGGCCTTTAGATGAAATCTTTCTGTTCGATCATGGACTAGATGACATCAGTTCGCTAGGGCTGTTTCCAGAGCAGGAAACAAGGCCAGAAACAGGGCCTGAAGTTTTTAGGGATGACCTAGGGGAGGATTTGTCAAAAGAAGAAGGGGGAAGTAGTGGTCAAATAGAGGAGTCTCCTGTGAAGCCTGAACAAGCCACATCGGTACCACCAACCGGTGAGAAACGTAAACGATACAAAATTATGGCTAGGCGTACTAGAATGCCAAGAACACGACCACCATCAAGGTCTAAAAGCGGCCAGACTGAAGAACCCTCAAAAAGTGAAACCCCTATCAAACCAAAACCACAAATCTTCTCTTCGGCCAAACCCACAACCAGGCTAACTCGAAAATCAGCCTGAATTACCTTCCACTCCACACCTCATCCTGCCAAACAGTCATCCCCTATTGTTGAGGAAATTGATTCCTCCTCTGAGCCTTCATCAGATAGCGACACTGAGAACACCACCTTCAAACAGGGCACTCCCGTGTTCTCAGAGTCCTCAGAGGATAAGCCTCTGCCTGCACCAAAATCGACCTCCACTTTACCCTCCAAACCATCAACCCTCAAAACTCCCAAGAGAAAAGTCTCT
The DNA here is from genome assembly GCA_029747015.1 of Carnegiea gigantea. Classification (NCBI taxonomy): domain Eukaryota; kingdom Viridiplantae; phylum Streptophyta; class Magnoliopsida; order Caryophyllales; family Cactaceae; genus Carnegiea; species Carnegiea gigantea. The sequence continues at coordinate 114,016 of JAKOGI010000346.1, read as the reverse complement.
CTCAAACACACCTCCACCCAAGACCTTCCTACTGAGCCTCAACCTAAAAGAGCCAAGAAGTCTACCCCATCCGCAATCTCAGCCAAAATGACCCAACTGCTTCAAAGACGGGTAGTCAGGGGCAAAATTATCAAGGTAAAATATTTTGAGGAACAGGGCCTGGGGGTGTTTCTGCACAAGCTGCGTGCACAGGGGTGGTATGAGCTGTTTACAAACACCCAGCTGGGGTGTTCTGTACATGAGTTGGCAGAGTTCTATGCCAACTGCACCGTCACCGAAAGAGTGGTTACAAGTATTGTTAATGGGCAACAGCTTCGCTTTGATGCGAAGATATTAGGGGAAATTCAGGGGATTCCCTCCACGGGCTTTGGTATATATGTGAGAGAAGACAAAACTATTCTAGGGACAGTCAGGCTGCTGGAGCTCGCCCAAAAATTTAGCCAGCAATCAAGCCTCCAAACACCCAAGTCCGTGAAGAAAGGGGACATGACATCGCTCCATCAATTGATATTCTGGTTTATCATCAAGAATGTCATCCCCAGGGGCCAGGGTCGCAATCTTGCTGATGCCATGGATCAATGTTTGATGGATCTGATGAACAAGGAAGAGCAAATCAACCTTCCTGTCATCATGATTCGCCACATAGCAAGAATTGCAAACACCTCCAAGGAACGTGACCTGGGATACGGCTTCTTCCTGACTAGTGTGTTTGAGCACTTTGGGGTGACTCTGTAGAAGAAGATGGGTGCTCAGTTCATTGATGAGATTGGGAGTAACACCCTTATGGGGTGTGGATACACTTTGGTTGAGGGGTCTGCCTCAGAACAGGGGACCAGAACATCCCGTCCTCCTGTTCCTAGCAGTTCCTCAGTCAAGCTTGAGGCTGCTTTGGAAGAAAACTCTTGACTCAGTGCTGAGCTTACTGCGGTAAAGGCTGCCCTGGACGAGGAAAAGGCTCTCAATGCAAAATGCCATGAAGATATCCTCGCCCTTCTCTCTTCCCTCTCAGCAAAATTTTCCCCTCCTGCTCTCTGATCACCCCCCATCTGTTGTTCTCATAGCCTGTTCTCACTTCTCTTGGTTATCCTCTCTTGCCAGTTTGTACTTTCTGTTGCACTTGTTTGGTGAATGACAGGTTATCTTATTTTTTTTGATTGGCTTTGCCTTGCTTGCTTTTGTTGTGAATTGCTTGTGTGTGACTAGGATGGCCAATCTCATTATCGTACCAACACACTCGAGTGTATCGCCTGTTGACTTTCCTCCATTACCCAAGTGGTGGTGATAGCAAACACCCTATGTTTGACTGTTTGCCCCTACTTTTAATGATGCCAAAAGGGGGAAGATAGGTTGACCAATATTGTTTTAGTTTTGCCATGGACGAGTTAAATTTCTTACACTTTTTCGATATACTAACTGCTTCATGTGAATTATCGGTCCTATAAATAATTGGCACTAATCACTTCAATTGTCCTTGAAAGTCAATATAGTCACTTGGTTTGTCATCATCAAAAAGGGGGAATTTGTTAGAATGTATAAGGTTTTGATGATAACAAATCCAAGTGTTGTAGTAGTTGTTGTTGTTCCAAACAAGCTTTACCAACAGGGCCTTACTGCTGTTCTCAATGTATTAAAACTGCTTGACTAATGGTTTATCGAGAACAGGTACTCAAGTCAGCGATGTAAGAACATCCGTGAGAAACAGGTACTGTGAGGTGTTTGAAACATGTCCTGTGAAGTGTTTGAAGCACAGGATATAAGTGCAGCCGTGAGAAACAGGTTCTGTGAAGTGTTTGCAGCAAATTCGTCTTTCTATAAGATGACTAGTGACTACAACAAGATGTCTTGATTTGATTTGGTTTTATATTTTTAGACTCTTGTTAATATGCCAATCAGAAAGTCTTAACTTACCACTTACTTGAAACGGTTTTGTTTTCTTTTTGAAAGTATTTCGGATCACCCTTCAGAACAATCCTGGAAACAGGGTGATCAAGGTGTTTCCAGAATAAGCTGCGAAAAACTGTTTTGCACGATTTTTATCTTTTGGATTTTGAGCAGCTTCTTCAAGGATTTGCAAGAAAGATTTTTTATGGAGTATCTTACCCCTTATCCTAAAAACGGTTATTAAAATCTAAGGGGATTTGCAAAATCTTTTTGAATAAAAAGAATATCCAATTTTTGGCAAGTGGATAAGGTTGTTGAGAAAAACATGGGCTAGTTACTGAGAATCACCGCCTTATGCACACGGTTTAGGAAGTGTTTCCAGCTCATGTTTCCTCATCCCTTGTGGCTAAAGAATTCTATATTCTTTAGGGATTTTAGTTTCCAAAAATTTGAAGAATTATTTTTCCAAACACTATATAAAGTCGCTTCTTAGAACGATAGAAGCATCAGTTTTCAAAGACAAAAATTTCAGTGTTCATGAGTTTAAAAGTTTCAAAAGAAAACTGTGTCTAGCAAGTGAGTTATTTGAGCTTTCAAAGTTGGCATACTAGGACTTCATTGTACCCTATATTAGCTTAGTTGAGAAGCATTGTAATAGGGTGTTTTTATTTATACTCTTCTTTTTACAAAAGTGAGTAGAGTGTGTGTCCAAATCAAGAAGATTTTAGACGTGGGGTTACTTGTCTTAGGGAAGACGGTTACGTGTGTTACAAGTTGTAACAAGGTGTGTTACTATTGTAACGTGTTTAGCCTGTTTAGTGAAGTGTGTAAATCCTACAGGAGGTAGGTCGTGGTTTTTTCACCCTAGTTGGGCTAGAGGTGTTTCCACGTAAAAAAATCCTGTGTCCATTATTTCCGCACTTAATTTTATTGAATTTTCGCTTCTGTACAACTCAGGAACAGTCTGTACGAACAGGGTCTCAAGACTGTTTGCCAGCATATTGCGAAAATCGGACACCACAATTCACCCCCCTCTTGTGGTTGTGTACTCTCTAAATCAACAATAGGGAATATTTGATTGGGACCAGGGAATTCATACCTTAAGTGCAGCGGCAATGGCTTCAACGCAACATCAGGGGCACCCTTCTTATCATTCTTTGAGGATCGATCTCCAAGCAAAGACCTTTCTTATGCTTTCGATTTCCCATGCATGTTGGGATCGAGTTTTGGAGCTTGGCACAGATCTCTTTTTCACTCCTTGGACACCACTCAACTTGGTCTTCGAGTGTTTTAAGCCACCAAGATTCCAAGGGATCCTTAGAATGGTTAAAGAGTTCCATCTCTTCAATTTGTACCCTTTCAAGGATGCCCTCCCGGTACCAAGCATCTTATCAAGTGGGGGAGGACACAGCTTAAGTGAGATCAGACACAAGTTTTTCTTCTCCAACCTGAAGTAAGAGTTTCCTAATTTAACATCTATCATGGCCTTTGCTATTGTAAGAAATGGCCTTCCAAGAATAATGGGCATGCTCTTCCATCTCCATTGCCACGAAGGCACAAGGTATGAAAAACTTCTACACTTGCAAGCATACATCTTCAAGGAACCCCATTGGGTATTTTACCAATCAACCCGCAAGTTGAATAGGGATGGTGGGTGGTTTTAGGTCCCTTAATTGGAGTTTTTTGCAAATAAAATAAGGCATGAGGCTCACACTTGGCCCAAGATCGCACAAGGCTTAACTTATGACGATATCACTCATGACACATGGGATGGAAAGGCCACCATGGCCTTTGAGTTTGGATCAGAACTTATTTTAGAGGATGACACTATATTCCTTCGTGAGAGAAACCATTGCATTCTCTTGGAATTTTCTTTAGTACCTCTAGGAAATTTCCAAACTTGGCTTCAAGGTTAGCCTTTGCAAGCCTTTGACAGAAAGGAATTGATGGTTTATAAGGCTCAACCAGCTTAGCTTTGGTGATCTCATCCTCTTTGCTTTGCTCTCCACTTTGTAGGCTTGAATCACCCCTTTCTTCCACCCCTTTTCTCCCTTGGTCTTTTATCAACCCTTTATCATCCTCATTTGCAACTCTCTTAGCTCCTCTAGTTGCTTCCCACTCCTTAAAGAGATGGCATTCATTTACCCCTTGGGTTTCGTCTCCAGTTGGCCCATAAGGTATCCTTGAGGGTAGGAGAGATGGCTCACTTACTGAGCAGTTTGAGTAAATTAAGTTTCCATCATTTTTTGATGAGTAGACATGCTCTCAAAGTTGGAATTAAGGTGACTCATAGATTTAGCAAGAGCCTCATTTTGCTTTTTTGAGTTTGAATGAAACGTTCCATCAAACTCTTCAAGTTGGATTTTTAAGGTGGAGGTTGAGGAGATTGGAAACAGGGAGCCCTCTACTAAAAACCGGGAGGGTGATGGTAATGTTTTGGTTGATGGTGAGGGAAAGGATTGTGATTTTTGTAAGAGACGCTTAGGTGATTCCTCTATCTTGGATTGAAGGTGCGAGTTGGGGTTATTTTGTGGTCTAGTGTAGAAATTATGGAGAACATTTGCTTGCTCAATCGTTATGTCTTCAATTAGTGACTAAGATGGCATTCACTCCCCACATGTCCTTAAATTCCACAAAGTTCACATACATTTGCATGTCTGAATGACCCATTAGAAGTACCCCTTTGAGAGGGATTTGGTTGGAGGTGATCTACCTTTTAGAAAAGAGCATCTACCTTACTTACAAGCATAGTGAATGCATCAACATCATGTCTTCCTCCTTTCTTAGGATTCCCCCATCATTAGCCCAATAGCAGTTGTTTGAGGCCATGTCCTTAGGTACTGTCTTGGCTTCATTAGTTGGCTTGCCCATGAGAGCTCCTCCGCCAACTACATCAATAGAAATCTTTATTGGTTATTGAAGATTGTTGTAGAAGGTTTACACTAATAGCCAATCTAGGGTGCCATGATGAGGCCACTCCTGTTAGATCTCCTTGAATCACTCCTATTAGAGCTCCTTGAATCACTCCAAAGCCTTATATAAGGGTTCACACTCCATTTGGGTGAAAGATGTAATATCACTTTGAAGCTAGGTAGTTTTTTGGGTGAGAAAGCCTTCGAGAGCCACTCCCATATGGTAAATGAAGTAGCATTCGAATTGAATAACCACAACTTAGCTTTATCCTTGAATAAGAATGGAAAGAGGTGGAGGTGGATGGCATCATTGGAAATGCCATTCATCATAATTATATCACACTTCTCAAGGCAGGATGCTATAAGTTGTTGGGGTTTTCTATAGGATAACCGGCAAATTGGTCCTGTTGAAATAATGTGGTGAAAGTTAGATTAAATTGGAAGTTATTTGCTTCTATGGGGGTTCTCACAATGCTAGATGGGATGGCATTTAGATTCGACATTGCAAAGTCCCTCAATAGGGTTCTATCGAGATTGCGCTCCATGTTTTGTTCTTTCCTTCCTTTGCCTTCTCGCACATCGTTGACATGACCTGAGAGTTGCCTGGATCTTATGATCAAGGGGATCAAATTGTCCGAACCTTGACTCCTTCTAAGTAGAAAACACAAAGCGCTATCGAGGTAGGTAAGCCAATCCAAGCAATTAAAGCAAATGGACGACAAGAGGTAAATCCAAGAAAAAAGAGCCAAAATCTAGCCTCTAATCACCCAAATAGATATGATATCAAAAAAATACATCCCCTATAATAGAGCCAATAACTTGATGTAAACTAAGTTAAACTGTAAGTGCACAGTGTACATATAGTTAGCAACAGATGAGTACAGGTCAAATCCTCAGGAAAGAAGTTTTAGATTATCTACCTAGTTAAGTGGATTGAATCTAGAAAGATGACAAGCTAAGTTTAAGAGAACAATTAAGAAAAATATCGACGATTAATGGATTAAATTCCAAGAGGAGAAGTCTTGAGTCAAGAAATTACTTACTAGAATGCCAAGTTATTCCTGCTATATGTGAGTTTCCTCTTTAGCATTTACTACAATGTGACTTATAGGGGGTTGGTTGGCTCAGTTAAAAGTATCCTGACCTTTTTTCCAAAGACAAGGGCAACCCCAATCTACAAGCTCTCCGATTTTTGTGGGAGCTTGAGAGATCGGAGTTTGGGATAGCTAACACTTTACCAAGCAGAGCTTGAGTTATTTTCATACCCAAGGCTTATTATCCTTCCCTCTGCACACACAAGGCAATAACTCACCTCTTGGTGTAGTTATTTGCCCCATGTATGGGGTGAAATGCTCTTTCTGGCATTTCAACGAACTCTTGGTGGGAAAGAAATAAGAAATCATCTAAAGAGTTAATCATACCTAGCTTATTTAGGGCATTGTAGCAGCCTAATCCCTAGCTCAAGGGGAGAACTTGCTCATTAATCATCATCATCTAAATCAAAAATCACAAGTAACCAAAATCAAATAAATCGTGAACGATGATCAAATAAAAAAGAGAAGGAGAAGGAGAAGCGAACTTTAGATTAAGGTAGTAAGATTAATCTTCAAATCCTTCAACAAAGATCAACAAAACTGAAAATCTCCTTCAGTAAAAAGGCTAACCCTAGAATATTTGGGAGTGTTCTTAACAAGTAAAAATATATGAGAGCCTTTTGAAGTAGGAAAATCCTACTTAAATATACAATAACTGATATAGGAGCCATAGGGGATAGGAATGATGATAGTGACCCGTTGGACACTAGGAAGATTTTGTGCATTGGCAATAGGTCGTTATCACAACAACAAGTGGCCATCGCCACCCCTTGGAAAATAGGCTTCACCACATGAGGGCCAGGACGGCTGTCGCCATGGTGATAGGGATGCGTTGTGGCCCTTCTTTCTTGGGTCCTTTTCTTCCTTGCTCCTCCTCGGCCCTAGTGTGGTTGGGCTTCGTTCTCATGTTGCCTCTTCTCTAGTAGTTGTCCCCCCCTTTCTTTGGTTATCACTGAAAGCATCTGGAAAAAAAAATAAAAAGTGTTAAAATGAGGTAACGAATCTTTAGGAGGTCAAATTTGCTCAAATCCCTACTTGACCTAGGGAAAAAGAAGGGAAATGAGCCAAAAAAAAAAAAGAGGGGAAAATCAAAGAAAAATGAGGTTGATCACCTTGGAAGGATAAGGCTTAACGATTTAGAATACTCAATGCCAACGTAGTGACAACTTGTACAACACAAGGTAAGTGGCGTGTAGATTGCACGTGCTTGAGCCCAAACGTCAAATTCATAACCCACCTATATGCTTACGGGCACTTCAATACTAGGAAAGGTGTCACCATGGGCCTCGCTAAATCCCATCGATTAACTCTTTGCTCCCCTTGCGATGCCCAATGCTTAGCTCCTTAAAATGACCAACCTCAAACATGAAAACACAAAGTGTTCGAAGGGTAAGCCAAAGCTCCGTATGTCTACCCCTATACTATGAAGGACAAAATGTATTTTTCAGTAAGGCCCACATTTCAATTCATTTTAGTTCAAAACTATAGAGAGAGAGAATGATGTTAAAGTTGCTACTCGTTATAATCTGCAAGTGGAACCCAAAGTGATGAGCTCATACATATACTGTGATCATCACATAGGTGTACACTTGCCAGGTCGATAGGATAGCCTAACTTCAGGCAGCACAAGCAAACTAAAAGGCGTAAGCCCTGCTGATTGATAACTAGTTGGTTTACTTGATTATGTGGTAAAACAATACTTGAAAATGATACATTAAATAGTTATATATTACAAGACTTAGATATTTATGGAAAACACGTAAATTTTTGAAGGGTACAGGCAATAAATGTACATGAGTCTTTTTAAAAGCTCTCTTCCTTTTAGGAAAAAAATAAACTCATTCTAGCTCGATAACGACGAAAGTGGCCTCACTTCTGTTCCAAATGGACTTTCTATTGTCAACAATGTATTAATAGCATTTGTTATTGCAATTTTATAGAAAATCCATAACTTTACTTGGTATATTCTTAACTATCTACGTCTCACCGTCGGTTTCCTTGACAACACTTAAATCATCAATTTTTCATTTATCATTGATTCAAGAAATTAGTCATCTTATGTCTTCCCTTTTGTATTATTGTTGTTATCATTATTACTATTTATTATTTATCTATTTATTTATTTGTTTGTTTATTTGTTATCAATATTACTATTATATTGTCATTATTAGCGCTAGTGTTATTGCTATTATTATTGTTATTGCTATTGTTGTTGTTATTGTTATTATCCATGGTTAATGGTAACATTTTCATTCCACTACTTGATAAATTAATAGCTAGTTAGCTAAATGGCTTAGTCTTACAGATGCCTAATTCATAGTACCCTTGTCATCAATGTCATGTACACATTCTCAGGCCAAATTGAGGTGCTATTTATTTATGAAATCTCAACTAGCTTTTGACTGTCCTCTTATGTTGCGTAACACTCATCGTTAACTTTAATCCTACTCCGTTAACTTTACTACTTTGGTTAGTCCATAGAAATTGAGGTCCACCATTACTTTGAAGTGTTATGAGCACACACATTTCACATTAAACCCTACTCAATATCCCCAAATTTACATCCTAAAACTTATATTTCTTTAGCTAGTTTCAAAATCCAAACATAGCATCTTCTCCTCCTTCATCCTCAACCTTACTCTACCACAACCTCTATCATGGTAAACACCAATGCACCCACACATACAGCATCAATTTCATCCTAACTTCAACAAAACCCCTTAAATCTCAACTCAGTAACCCATATCAACTAATCTGCAACCCAGAGTCAAACCATTCCTCTTTGGACACCAACAGGCAACTAGCAATTTAAGCCCACAAAATTATCATAATAACTTTAAATTCACAATAACAAACAGTAAATATAGTCAAAACAAGCATTTTACAAACTAAATTAAAATATTGAAGGGTGGAAACAAATTAGAGGGAACTTGGGTATCACCTTTCAACCACTAAGGAACACAAAGCAAAGAGGTGTGGAGTGGTGGCAGTGTCCGGTGCTGACAGCGACGATGCTTGGTGGTCGACGGCTGCACCCGGTGCTCTGGCGGAATAGGGCAGGGGGCTAGGTGCTGCAACACTAATGGGGTGTTTGTGTGTGGAAACTAAGAGGAGACAGAGTGATGAAAGGCTTGGTTTTTTAAAAAACAAAAGAGAAGGGCCTAGCCACTGACATCGGTGGAAAGGGGTGTGCTTAAATTTTTTTAAAATTCCTTTTTATTTTTATGTCAATTTCCCACCCCTTCTCCTAAAAAGAGAATTCCTCTTCTATTTTGCAAATAAACTAGGCCATCTTGGGTAATCTCTTGAATTGAAGCATAAAATTATCAACTCCATCCACACTACTAATGTATATTTTAGTATTTATTTATTTAATCGTTTATTCGCATTATTGAATTATTTACATAGCATAGGCAAATAAATTATAATAATTATTCCTACTTATTATCTTCCATGAAAATATCTCTTTTAATAATCTTTATTAATATGCTAATTTTTAGTTATTTATAAATATCAAATGATCTTGTACAAAGTATTACTGAATCCTTTTTGGATGCCACTTTGTTGTTCCAATCTAAAATCACATAAATATTTCTAATGACAAATTGAAATGTGGCATTCAACTCTATTAAATTGAAATTAACTAAAGTAATTGACATGAATTAGGTTTGGGATGTTACATCCCCCCCTAAAATAAGTTTCATCCTCGAAACCTAGAAGTGTGATTTTCCATGGACATGATGAGTCCATAGAACTTTAACTAGAAGTATGCTCTTACTACAAAGCTACTTGACACTAGAATCAATTGTCTACGCAAAAGACATTCCTTGTAAGCGAAGTTTTGAGTGACCTTTACAGACTTTGCCACAGTGTTTTGGTTTGGGCCCGGAGCATATTTTAAAGTAGTGTAACAAGAAGATAATATAACCATGTGTTCAAACTAATATAGTTCATTTTATACCCTTTTATTGTCTAATATCTGCTCCAAATAAATAATTAAATTAGAACTTTAATTTATTTTGTTTGTTTTATAGGTATTTGAAAAATCAAATGAAAAGAGTTCGCAAATAAAGAATTGTTGGACCATTGATGAAAAAAGAAGAACAAGTGAGCCCAGCCATGACCCTTCTTCATCTTTGCTTAATTCATTTTCTTTTTTTTCCATCATTCCTTCATTAACCTCCATTATTGCCATTAGTGAAAGCAATCGTTACTCCCCATCATCATTATCTCACCACATTCCATCAATTCAGTAGTTACCGGTTTGGCTTTAATTCAATTGTCATTGGAGCAATCAAGTGTGAGTTATAATAGGCGCAAGAAAGTGGAAGGGGAGGACAGTGACTAGGGATAGTAGGTTAGGTTTTTCATACTTTTCTTCTTGTCTTTCTGAGTTCAGATCCATTTCTTAGATTTTAATACTTGTAATTGACTTAAATGTTTGGTTAATGCAAGCGAGAAACTTTAGTTTTTTTGGGGGGGTGTTGAACATACAAGCTTTTGGATTGAACATCCAGTTTGGGTTCGTTCTTTGTTGTTTCACTGCTCCAAGTTGCCCTGCTCATGCAAATGAAGTTCTGAGTTTTGATAAGCATCGCTCCTTCTTCTCTACCTTGCAACCTGGCTAAAATTGTTCTAGGTTCCACCGATAAGTTTACTTATTCTTGTGATATGCTTAGATGTTGTTTGTCTTTTTAGGTGCTATTTCTGTTATGGCTTTTACCCATTCTGCCAATTTGGGATAAGCATAATTTACTTTTACTAATGAAGTTTGTAACATTATGTTAGTTCTTTTAATCTAATTTCACACTTCATCCCTGAGGATCGACACCCGTAAGTGCTACAATGATAAAACCGTGCGCTTGCGAAATTCACAACGAGTTTTTGGCGCCATTGTTGGGGATGGTTTTGGGAAATTCGGTTGCGTCGTTTTCGTAGTTTAATTATTCAACTCATTTAAGTCATCCAAGGTATCAAAGAACTAAGAATACAGGTCACCAAACCCCCCATGGATGGAAAACTCCATCTTTAAGTCAAACAGGTTGCTTAGTGCCTAACTCATCGATTAAGTACTAAATTTGAGCAAAGAAGTTCTCCATCTTAAACTGAATTCAACATAATGTTTTTGTATGATTAGATTTCTAGAAATGTTAATAAACACTCCAACCCGTAAAAATGCTCTAACTTAAGTATCAGTGGAAGAACCACATCAAATTCCTAAAGTATATCAGAAGGGGCCAAAGTTATAACGGTTAATTATGAGAGTTAAATCACACTGAAGAACTTGACTTAGACTTACTTTCTTTACATCTTAGGGTACCCTAGGATGTTAAATGACATTGCAAACAAAATTATTGGCTCTAAATTTGGTCTTGGAAAAAGAACCAGACCAATTTCCAAAATTTGTTAAAATAGAGCTAATCGTGCATAAGTCAACTTTGATCTATTGAATCTCCCTTAAGAACTTGATTTAGCCTTTTTTTTTTTCCCCCTTCATGGTATGATAACTTAGGATGTTTTCTAAAATTATAAAAAAAAAACATATTGGCCCTGAATTGGGTTTTAGGTGGTGAACCAGCCTAAACCACAAAAGCGAATAGAATTAGACTAATCGTACGCATGTTAACCTTTTGTGCCTACTGAGCAAAATGACTTACACTAAGGCCAAAATTGATTTCCTCATGGAAAAGTAGAAATTTCATGGAGTCTAACAAAGTTGGACGTGCCCATAGGACACCTTAAGTCACCAATAAAAACAGTGTCGAAAACTGTGCTCAGTTCTAGACTTAAAAATGAGAATAATGCTTGGCTTTGGGTAGCTAATGTTTAGTTACTCTTAAACCTCCTTGGTAATGGTAGAACCTTAAGTCTAATTTGGATTAGAGGAACTCTCTAAGGTGCCTTGCTCTGCATCTATAAACTCTTTAGAACCTTCTTAGAACATGGGGAAGAAATCCTAAAAATTATAGCCCATGACATTTGCCATTATCCTTAGATTTTTTATTTATTTTTTAAGCTATTTTACAGGACTCTCATTGGTCTACTTAGCCCACTAATGTATCATTTTATTCCCTTAATTTGGTACATTTTAACTCATTCCCCATAATGTATGCCCAAATTTGAGTTGATGATGGAATGAAAATAAAAAGACTAACTTCTATCTAAAAATCTCTTCATCTTTATATCTAATTTGGAACTGCAATTTAGAGCCTTCCCTTTGAAATTTCTCTTTGGGGGCCCTAAGCCACTAGGAGACAGATAAGGTTAAAAGTGTTTAGTTTATTTAAGGTTCTCAATTTTGGGTTGTAACCTTATAATCACCTTGATTGTTGGAAATTGATTCCAAGAAGGAGCATCCATTGTTTTTAGGTTACTCTAGCATGTTGATGATCTCGAGAGTTGAGGAATCATTCCCCATCATTCGCTTTTGCTTGAAAATGCAATGAAGCTATTTAACCTTCTAATTCCTAGGGATTTTATACGTGAAATATTTTGAGAATTTGTTTTATCCATCCCCTTGGATTGAATTATCAAAAACTGAGAACTCAACTTTTGGGTTAAAGGGAAAAATAGTTCTCAATACGACCTTATCTTCATCCATCTTTGTCCCTAATTAGAATGTACTTAGGACTACAATGTGGGGTTTTACCTCTCTAAATACTCGGCTACTTGATCTGAACTATTAGCTAGCCTAGTCCTTGTTACTGCTACTCGATGCGTTGATTCTGCGATGTCATTTGTTTAATCATCACTTGTTGCTACTTTAATTTATTGGGCTATCAATTTTGTTGTTCCAAATTTCCTAATGTATTTTCTTCATGAATTTTGTGCTTGAACTTGAGATGTCATTTTCCTTTTCTACGCCAGACCAATTCCATACACTGGGCAGAAACTTTGACACCAACATTACAACAATCACGGGGTATAAACAGAGTAAAACCCTCAAGACTTACTGCTAATGATCAAATTGATGAGACTTTAGAGATTTTAGAGAGAGAATAGGGGTAGAACAGTGTTTGTATTGATTTTAAGAATCAGAAATACCTAGCTACAATGTATCCCTAAATATTAGTGGTAGGAAAATGCTCTTGATGGACCCCACAAATAACTAACTACCTTTATTTGCATAACCTTTAACCCAATTCCAATATCCAATATCATAACTCCCTTCCACTATTTAATCATTTTATTTTTAAAATTTAATGAATAATATTATGATTTTAAAGATCAGACAACACATTTAAAAGGTGTCACACAATAAAGACATTTATCATTTGCACCTTATAAAATGACATTGTTAATATGAATTGTCATGCATGAAGAATCTAACCAATGCAATATATAGTGGCCAAAAAGCAAATTTCGCAAAGCATAGGTTGATAATGGAGCTCAACTGAATAGGAGGATCATGACATGGTTAAAACCATAATTTAATAGGATCAATTGTAATTTTGTGCCTTAGTTTGGTTTTCCACTATAAGCAGTTTGACTTCATTTATATTTGAACCCGTTAAAGTGACCTTTCAATACTAATTTTTTATTAATCCTAAGCTACATACACGACAACATGATGCTACTCTTTCCACTAACACATTTTTCTTTTTGTTTTCACTATACATCTAAAACTCACCTTGCAATATCTTTTCTTTAAAAAAAAAATTTTAAATGAGTTTTATATGTGTTTTTTAGTTCACTAATTAAACCCTATATCACAAAAAAAAAATTACTAGGCCAATTAGATCGGGGGAAAGCTAGTGTTTAGACACGAGGCCCAACATCTACCTCCTCTATTTTCTAAGGAAAATGCTAATGTAGTTCCCCCTGATTTGAACTTAAGTAGCAAGGGAGGCAAGAAAATACTATACCAAGTAGGCTAAAATTCCTTCAATAGGTTTTTTTATAGGAATTTTTGATTTAAATAATTCCTTGTTTGGCCGATCTATTCAAAATAATTCCTACTTTCAAAATACATGGTATTAGGCTCTACATTGATCCTATTTAACTCATGCATGTGACTAATGGGTTCAAGTCACTTTAACTCTGTGGTGGAATGATGTCACGGTTGACATAATTGACATGGAAAGGGTTGTCTTGACAAAACTTATGCATAAAACATTAAGGCAAGTTTGGTTTATAACTTTGCAGAAATTGAATCTAGGATGAAATAAGTTGTTCATTCCATTTAATCTATTTTATGAGGCCCAAGTGATGCATTCTAAGCCCCAAGCCAACTCTTCCTTACACCCTCATCCACATCAAAGTCCAAACAAACCCTCATTGGCGAGGTTGGTCACCATACTAGCATATCACTTAGTTTTGACTTGGCTTGTCGCTGCCCTATCAATGTCTAATTGGAGCAATCTATGCTTCTTTGGGAAGCTTATGGAGCTAAATTTAGGTTCATGCAAGAAAATCCCGAGTTTAGGTTGCATTTTGATTCCCTAAAGTGATAAAAACCCCAAATCATACAGTGGTGCTTTTTATCAGAAGACTTGCTGAACTTAGATCAAGTTAATGTCCGTCCAAACAAATCCAAAATGAAGCAAGCCCAAGTTCTGGTGATTCTCTAATATGTCTATTTTAGGCCCATAAGCTAAAATTTGGCATTGGGTTTCAATATTTAGATCAATGACCTAAATATGTGAAGTATACACAAAATTCCAGTTTAAAGCAATATGGAATTTGGCCTTCATTGAGGAGCATACAATTGCTATCTTTGTGACTACTTAGCATAGCGTGATTTTATACTCATCAAAGAAGATTTTCCAAGTGGTTGGACATCGATTGGTGGAGTGAAGCCCCCTAAAAGCCCTCTAGAAGATAGAGTATGAATCCTAGAAAATACAGCTCATCTTGATTGTAATTATCTTAGTATCTTGACTTATTTTTCTGGGATAATTTGTAAGCCTCCTATTGGACCATTTGTCCCACTAATTTAATAACTAATCCCCTCTATTTAGGGCATTCATAGACCCCATTGCCTCCTTCTAAGCTTAGCTTGAAGTTGAATTATGATTAAAAAAGCATATGGCTATTTTCTCACTAAAATCTCTACTTTTTTATCTCTTTGGTTAAGAGTGGTTAGTAGAGTGTTTCTTTTAGGATTATTTTGGTTCCTAAAAGCCTTTAGAAGAGAAATTTGGTAGAAAGTTTGAGTCTTTCCATTAGATTTCTTCTTTATTGGCTATGAGCCATTAGGAGATGAACTTGATAAAAAGTGTTTTATCTATCTTTTGGGTCTTACCTTGGGTCAAAACTCATAATGTGGTTGACTGTTTGAGATTGAATCCAAAAGAAGCATATGTTGGAGTGATTAATTTCTTGTTGTCTATGATCTTGGGAGCATGAAGATTCCAACCATCATCAAGTATGCATCAGAGCTAGAGCTTCACGTAGCTGATTGTTGAATCATCATCTTCATCGATTCAATGAGACCCTCACCATCTTCCCATTTTCATCCCCAAAAATCCACACTTTCATTTCTCAAAAATCTTCATCATTCATCCTCCTTTAATCAATCCTAATTAGCCCACAAAGAACCTTTGATAGCCCAAACACAACTCCTAAACCAAATACAACCCAAAACTCCACAAAAGTTGTCACTAAAAATCTGCAAACTCCCTAGCATAGATACCACCATGTTCTGCTCGTGGTGAGGCCCCATGGACTGTAATGAACCTTTTCCCTACTATGGTGAACCTTACCCCCACTGTGGTGAATCTTTCCTCCTCCGTGGTTCCCCTGTCCCCACCTTGTTGAATCTTTTCTCCTCTATGGTTTCTGAACCTTCTTTCCTTCATTTCCCTAAACCATTTTCACCTTTTCTTTCTCGATATTGAGGCAAACTTGGCCATACTTTATCTTCAAGATCAAGTGAGAAGGCTCTCAGGTCAAATAGCGTAAATAAAGAAGGCTATGAAAGACCCTCCTTACTTTGATGGTATTAGTTTAGATCCTACGATATCTTTGAGATGGTTTCAGACACTTGAAGATTATTTTGACATAAAAGGATGCTAGGGTGAAGAGGGCTTCATGATATCTACTCAAAAACTCCAAGGTTATGCCGAACATTGGCTCAATTGCCTTAGAAAGGAGAGAGCTCTACTAGGAAAGCCTAGAATCAAATCTTAAAATTGGCTCAAATCATACACGGATTCAAGATTTTACCGAGATTGCTCATTGAAGAAGAACCTTTGGAAGAAAAGTCAATTGTTCCAAGAGAAGATATTGGTTTAAGAAGAAATCCTGTTTTGGTTCAAGATAAAAATGAACCCATTTTGGGTTTTGCTGAGAAGAGAGAAAGAGAAAGCTTAGTCATGGATGAGAGCTCCTATAAAGCTCCTATTCAAATGGATTCTACACCAGTTCTTTCCTTTGGAGAAATTCTGGAGGCTCAAATTCAAGTTCAAGAGGGAGAGGAGCCTAGCATGGGATAAGAAGAGGTCAAGCAATAAAATGACATCCTTTTGGATCTTAAAGAGAAAGACGTTGAACCAAAGCCCAACATAGAAGTTATACTACCTATTGTCCCTCAATCTCACTCTTATGCTTTCCATTGTCCCATTACGGGAATTAAGGTAAATATCACTAAGGAAGCTCTACTTTCATTTTCATTGAGCAAGTTGGAGAATGAGGCTATCTATGATGTGTTTCCTATAGATATTTGGTATCTATTTTTTACAAGACCATTGAAATTTGCCCCCAAGATTGTCTGTCACAAGAGACTTAACTTCTAAGTCCAAACAATCACTCTCAATCCCCTAAATTTTGCTTAACTGTAAACCCCACAAAAAATTAAAGTTTCATAAAGAAATCATTTGCACTTCCAAGCCTAATGTGAAACTCTCACCCTTGTTGGCACAAATATCATTTAACTCCTTTGCCCTCAAAAGTAAGCCTTCACAAGTCAAGCTTGTGAGTAATAAGGAAATCTCTCTTGGTTTAAGTTGTGATGATTATATTGAGACTTTCAATAGTTTTGTGAATGTTAGAAGGATTGTTCATCCCATTGGAGTATACCCTAAAGGCTTCAACAACTCCTATGTTCTTAAGAAGGGTGGTACTGTTAGCACAATGAGTTTTCTCAAGGGGTGCAACAAGTTATCAAGGTTGGTTTCCTTGGGTTTCAATCGTAAGGATTTGAAGGCAAATCCTTTCGAAGAAGGGGAGTTTGATGCATAAAGCACCAATGGTAAGTTCGGTTTACAACTTGTAATAATTGAATTTAGAATGAAATAAGTTGTTTATTCTATTCATCTAGTTTATGAGGCCCAAGTAATGCATACCAAACCCCAAGTCAACTCTTGACTACACCCTCATCCACACCAAAGTCCAAACCAACCCTCCTTCGGAAGCTTAGGGACTTAACTCTTTTCAAAGTGGTCGCCATTCTAGCTTGTCACTTGGTTTTGAGTGGCTTCTCAGCACCCTATCAATGTCCAATTAGGGTGATCTATGCTTTTTTGGGAAGCTTAGGGAGTTAAATTTAGCTTCATGTAAGAAAATCCTAACTTAGGTTGGATTTTGATTCCCTAAAATGATAAAAACCCCAACTTCTACAGTGTTGGTTTTTATCAGAAAACTTGTTGACTTTGCTTCAAGTTAATATCCTACCTAACAAATTCCAAATGAAGCAATCCCAAGTTTTAGTGATTTCCTACGACGTCTATTTTAGCCCGTATGCTGAAATTAGGCATTAGATTTCAATATTGATAGAAATGCCTCAAATATATGGAGTGTACACAAAATTATAGTTTTAGAGCAATATGAAATTTAGCATTAATTGAGGAGGATAGAGATGTTATCTTTGAAATTGCTTAGCATGGGATGATTATATACTCATAAAGGAAGATTTTTCAAGTAGTGGGGCATCCGTTAATGGAGTAGAGCCCCCTAAAAACTCTTTATAAGATGGAGCATGAATCCTAGAAAATATAGCTCATCTTGATTGTAATTATCTTAGTATTGATTTATTTGTGTAGGATAATTTGTAAGCACCCTATTGGCCTACCTCCCCCATGAATATAACAACTAATCCCTTCTATTTTATGTATTTATAGACCGTATTACCTCATTCTAAGCTCAGCTTGAAGTTGAATTATGAATGAAAAGGTATATGGTCATTATCTTACTAAAATCTCTACTTATTTATCTCTTTAATTAAGAGAGGTGAGTAGAGTATTTCCTTTAGGATTCTTCTTTGGTTGCTTAGATCCTTTAGAAGAGGAATTTGATAGAAAGTTTGAGTCTTTTCTTTAGAGTTCTTCTTTGGTGGCTGTAAGCCTTTAAAGGAGGAACTAGGTGGAAGTGTTTTATCTATCTTTTGGGTCTTACCTTGGGTCAAAACTCACAATCTTATTAATATTTTAAGATTGAATCCTAAAGAAGCATCCTTTAGAGTGATTAATTGCCTTGTTGTCTATGATCTTAGGCATTTGAGGATTCTATTCCCTCATCAAGTTTAACCTAAGGTAAATTTTATTGGCCTGCTCACCCTTACTCTCTTTCTCTCTATGTCAACTTATTTATGCTTCTCACCTTTAAATTAAAGCTCACTCTCTTATTCTCCCTTATTAACCCAAGTTTGAAGTCTTTTCATTTCAGTTTCTTCACTCAAAAGTCAACTGAAGCAAACGTTGGATTGCTTTGTTATTGTGTATTGTTAGAGATCAAAATTCAAAGGTAAGAATTTAGTATTTTATTTTTGTTGAGGACAATGAATATTTGGAACTAAAAGTGCAAGAGTTCAATGCTTGCTTTTCTATCTTGAAGAAGATAAGTCTTTTTCTCAAAAAACATTGCTTAGAAGTACCAAAGTGAAATTTTTTTGTTAATTTTGTGAAACTTAAGGGCTGATTGGGGTAGGTTACTTGTTAATTATATATTAATTATATGTTGGATTTGCATTGTATGGTTAGTGGGGGGTTTGTAATTTGTTGATTTCTTACAATATTTGTTCATAGAGGACCTGGCATCCCATGTTTTTGTTGCTTGTTTAACTGTTGTCAATCAATTACATTAAGGAAATGGATAAAGTGAAATTTTTGGGGAAAATTTTCTGACTGAACCTGATGTCAAATATGAAGGAAGTGATGTTATGAAGATTTTGATTTTGATGTTGATGTTGACAAATTGTCCTCCTTTAAGTTGAAAGGGTATATTTAATAACTTGGATTTGATAATGTTGTTGATTTGTACTATATAATAACTGGGTTACACTTGAAATCTAGTTTAAGGAAGGGTAGTAGCGACCAGGAATCAATAAACACGATTGGTTGTATAAGAGCACACAAGGCCCTTACTCTGTACATAATACATGGGGTGGATGAAGCTCAATTGATGCCTTCTACTCTTAATCTCCCATATAAACTTGTGCCTAGTAGTCAAAGAAGCATGGCTTCTGGTTCTACCCATTCAGTTAGCTTAACATTTACTAGCCTTAGGATAAAACATACTCTAGCACAATCCTCATTATATAAAAAAAAGAAAATAGAATTCCCTAAAGAAATTTGTTCATTAGGCCTAGAATACATCAATGCCAAAGGTCAAGAGGCTAAAAAAACCTCTGCCTAAGCTATAGAAAACACCAATGCATGAAGCCCAAAAGACACCTATGCCGAAATGTAAAGTCATCACTGCCCAAGGGTTAAAAGACACACACCTATGCTGAAGGCCCAAAACACTAATGCCAATTGATGAAACCTGGTAACTCACTAAGATTAAGGATATCACATCCATATAAAACTCTAAAAGGACCTCAAACATGTGATCAAGATAGTCCTGAGAAATGTAAAGATAAAGGCAAGGGTTATATAGATAAGTATGATTAAGGGGGACACCTGCCTTGAATCACCTATTCCATGGCCTGAAAGTGTTTGGCAGGGAGGTAAAGATAGCCAGTCTTCAAGGGATAAGAGTGAGTATGAACCCAAGGGAGAAGACTAGCATGAACCTAAATCAAAGATAGCATCTCAAAACGAAGGGAAAAACAAATTTGATGACACCAGGGGGAAGACATGGGGAGAGTGATAATGAAAAAATGGACACTAATATAGAGGACATAGAGACTAGTGCTAAAAAGTGGTAAACAACAAAGGGAAATGTTGTAAAATTCAAAAGACATAGCGTAATGAAGTATGAGTAGGTGATAAATTAGAGTATTAACAAAGCCCAAATGTTTGGGGAATATCATGGGGATGGATCCTCATACACCTAAATCAAAGGTAACAAGGAAAATAATCACATCAAGGATGCTTTTTTTGGATTTAATCTGAAGCAATCTATAGATTATGAGGCTTGTGCCCGAGGTAAGACATTAAAGATAGTTTAATTACTTTCCACCACGTTTCTCTTCTAAAGATGCTTAGCCAAAAAAGAAGAATTCTTAAGGAAAGACTCTACTCACCACTCTTAATCAAAGAAATAAAGATGCGGAGATTTTACTAAGAGAAAATGGCCATTTGCCTTTACATCCACAAATTCAACTCAAGCTGAGTTAACATAGAGATATTAGGCTCTATAAATACATGAAATCGGGGAGGGATTAGCTGTTACAATAGTGGTACAAATGTATGAACAGGGGGATTACAAATTATCTTAGAAACATAAACCAAATTGTTAAGATAATTACAACTAAGGTGAGCTTATTTTCTAGGATTTATCCTCTATCTTCTAGGGAGCTTTTAGAAGGCCCTCAACTTGAAAATCTTTATTGGTATGTGTAGAATCACCTCATGCTAAGTAATCTCAAAGATAACAGTTGTATTCTCCTCAATTAGGGCCAAATTCTGGATTGCTTCAAAACTGAAATTTTATGCACACTCCACATATTGGGCAATTTATCCTAATATTAGAATCCAATGACTAATTGTAGCTGATGGGGCTAGGATAGACATCTTAAGGAATTAGAAAAACTTGGCTTGATTCATTCAGTTCCGTTAGGTAGGATTTCAACTTGACACAAATCATTAAATTTCCCCATAAAAACCTATACTATATGAGTTGCCGTTTATATCACCTTAGGGAATTAAAATGGAACCTGACTTGTAATTTTATTGCATCCTCCTAAATTAGACTCTCTAAGATTTCCAAAAAGCATAGGTTGCCCAATTGGACTTTGTTTGGATGGTGAGAAGCCAAGACAAAATCAAGTACAATACTAGAGCAGTGACCATTTTGACCATGAAAAGTTAGCTTGGACTTTGCTGAGGATGATTAGTCAAGAGTTGGCTTAGCCCTTGGAATGCATTAGTTTCCCCCTCTTGAGAAGGATTTTGCCCTCAAATTCTTAAACCGTCCTCCACATAAGGAGCTAAGTCACCTACGTTAAAAGTGGCGCTCATATAGATGTCTCCCGGTAACTCCAACTTGTAGGCATTATCCTCAATCCTTTCAAGTACCTTGAAAGGGCTTTCTCCTCTAGCCATGAGTTTTTTTGCCACCTATAAGGGATCTATCCTTCCTTAGGTGCAACCACACTAAATCTCCCATGTTAAAAAACATGGGCTTTTGAT
Source organism: Carnegiea gigantea (assembly GCA_029747015.1). Classification (NCBI taxonomy): domain Eukaryota; kingdom Viridiplantae; phylum Streptophyta; class Magnoliopsida; order Caryophyllales; family Cactaceae; genus Carnegiea; species Carnegiea gigantea. The sequence continues at coordinate 92,617 of JAKOGI010000346.1, read as the reverse complement.
GCTTGTTTGTTCTAGCCTTGTAAGAGGCGTTGACCTTCTCTATTTGAGCACAAATTTGCTCATGGAGCTTCTTCTTTTACTTAGCTCTCTCTTAGGCCTCAAAGCTGACCCTATGCTTAATAGAAAGGGGGATAAGATCTATTAGAGTAAGGGGATTAACTCCTTAACAAGCTTCAAAGGAAGATAGGATGTTGCACAGGTTATATGTAAACTCGGTATGAGGAAGCTCTAAATCCCATTCTTTGAGGTGCTTACTCACCAATGCTCTAAGGACCGGAGATAGAGTCTGATTGGCAATCTCCATTTTCTCATCGGTTTGAGGGTGACAAGTAGTGCTAAATGAGAGCATAGTTCCCAACAATCTGCATAAACTCCCCTAAAAATGGAAAAGGAATTTGGTGTCTCCATCAAAGATAATACTTCTTGGCACACCATGCAGCTAGATGGCCTCCTTGAAGTATAGATAAGCAATATGAGAAGCACCATCACTTTTGTGACGTGGAATGAAATGGACCATCTTGGAGAACCAGTTAACCACAACTATGATTGAGCCAAGCCCTCTTTGGGTTCTTGGCAAACCCAAAATAAAATCCATACTACTGCCTTCCTTAGGGCTATTTAGTGTTGGAAGAGAAGTGTACAACCCTTGATGGGAGATGTTCTTGGCCTTATGACATATGGTACACTTGGAAGCAATTGTATGGGCATCAATTTCCATATGCAGCCAATAAAAATGCTCCTTCAAGATCACAGTTTTTTAATGCTAAAATGACCCCCTAGTGTACCCCCATAGGCTTCTCTTATAAGTAACTCCCTTGGAGAGTACATGGGAACACATAACTTATTGTGCTTAAAGAGGAACCTATCTTACAAGGTATGGTAGTCATGATCCTTAGGATTTGCAACAATTCCTTGGAAATCTGCATCTTCCTTGTAAAGTTCTTGGATGGTGTAAAATCCCTTGATTTTGGACTTTAGAACAGAGAGGATAATGTATCTTCTTGAGATTACATTAGCTATCCCATTTTCCTTGCTGTCTTTGTGCTTGCAAGTGAAAGAAAATGATTGAAGAGATTCCACCCACTTGGTATGTCTCAAATTAAGCTTGGCTTACCCATTGATGAAAGATAAGGTTTTATGATCCAAATGTATCACAAAGGGATGTGGCTTGAGGTAGTGACTCCAATAGGTAAGTGCCCGAACCATGGCATAAAACTCTTTGTCATAAATGGAGTAATTAAGTTTGGGGCCATTCAAGTTCTCACTAAAATAAGACAAGGGCCATTTAGCTTGGGTGAGGATCACCTCAATGCTAACATCGCTAGCATCACATTCAACTTCAAAAAGAAGATAGAAAGACCAAGATAAGAGCTTAACATAGCCTTCCCTTGATTGTTTTAAATGCTCTTTAGATGACCTTTGTCCATTTAAAGCTTCCCTTCTTCATGCATTCGGCTAAAGGAGCTATAATATAGCCAAAATCTTTGATGGACTGGCAATAGAAAGAGGTCAACCCATGGAAGCTTCAAACTTCTATAATAGAGGTAAGAGTTGATGAACTCTTGATAGCCTCAACATTAGACTCATCAACTTGAATTCCCTCACCGAACACAGCATAGCCAAGAAAGACAACTTAAGGAGTAGATAGTTCACACTTCTCAGGCTTGTCATATAACTTTTGTTGCCTCAACACTTAGAACACTTGAGAGAGGTGTTCCACATGAGATGTCTCATCATGACTATACACCAACATATAATCAAAATGCGCCACAACAAACTTCCCAATGAATGGTCTTAAGATGTCACACATGATCCTCAACAAATACTAGGAGCATTAGATAGAACAAAAGGCATCACAAGCCACTCCTACAACCATACTTGGTCTTAAAAGTGGTATCCCATTCACCTTCTTATTTCATCCTAATTTGGGATAGCCACTATAAAGATAAATTTTAGAAAAGACCTTGAAATTGTGTAACTCATCAACCATATCATTCAATCCGGAAAAAGAAAATCAATACTTGATGGTGACGTTATTTATAGCTCTGGAGTCAACATGCATATGCTAAGTCCTATCTCTCTTAGGTACTAAGAAAGTGGGAACCAAACAAGAACTAAAGCTCTCTCTAATGTACCCATGATCTAGTAACTCTTGGGCTTGTCTTTATAGTTCTTTTGACTCACTAGGATTGTATCGATAGCCCGGCTTACTTGGCAAAGGAGCAACATGTAGTAGATCAATTTGGCGCTTAATTCCTCTCAAAGGAGGGAGCCCTGGGGGTAACTCATTAGGAAACACATCTATAAACTCTCTCAAGAGAGATTAAGCTAGGGGATGCATAAGTTTCACTCCCTCACATGTGTTTGATTCTGCCATAAGTAAGGCAAATAATGGCTTGCTCTTACTAATAGCTCTTTTAACCCGTGCTTCACTCATAAATAGGTTGTTTTCCCTTCTTTTCTCTAACTTAGATTTGAGAGGTTTAGGTGCAAGTAGTGGTGTCAAAGTAAGATTACGACACTTGTGTTTGGATGCATATGTATTGGCATGCCTATAATGAATCACATAATTATCGAACAACTAAGGCCCACTAAGTAACAAGTGACATGCATCCATAGAAAGGACATCACACAGTACCTCACCAAAATATAGACTAATTGAAATTACAACAAGAGCTTACTTAAAAACAGTTACCTAGCTTCCTTGTGTGAGCCATTGGAGAGAATAAGGGGTGGGATGTACCATGGTGGGTTACTAAAGCTTGTTATTGAGTGTTGGGGAAGCTACATTGGTGCAACCTCCTCCATCAATAATAAGCTCACATACCTTACCTCCAATAGTACATCGGGTATGAAACATTTACTCTTTTTGGCTTAGCTCATAAGGAGCCTCTTGGACATGGAGTGCTCTTCAAATTACAAAGAGTTCACCCACATCCGGAGTGATTAAAGTTTGGTCCTTATCCTCAGCTTCCTCCTTAGTAATTACTTCCTTAGTAGCTTGAATTTCTTCCACCTCTCTAATGGTGAGAGTTCTCCAGTTTGGAAAATCCACTTAGAGGTGTCTATAACCATGACATTTAAAACACTTTTACCCTTCAATCTCTTTGATGCTTCACTGGCAATCCCTTTATCCTTGTCAAGGGCTTTGACGGTTGCAAGCATAGTGTCAGCATTTTGTGGTAGAACTAACCATTGGGGATACTTGAAAGGACAAGTAGAAAAAGTAGTTTGAAAGAGTTTTCAACCCTTAAGTTACTTCTCAACTTTAATGGGTAGGTGGCATACATCATCAAAGGATAAGTAAGGTTGTAGATTTACCTTATTAGCAATGCTAGGACATAACCCCTTCACGAACCTAACAATCTTGAGTTTGGGTTCTTTATCTAAACCAAGCCTCATTTAGAGTTGTTCAAACTCCCTAATATACTCTTCTACCTTTAGATTCTCTTGGTTAAGAGAGGTGATCTTGGGGTAGAGTTCTTATTTATAAGAAAGGGGTAGGAATCTCTTATCTATATGCTTTTTGAGTTTGAACCAAGTTTCAATTTTGGATATGGCTTCTTTAGCCCTACTCTGCTTCAAGTGCTCATACCATAGTAAAGCATACCCATTCAATTTAAGAATGGCCAACTTGAAGGAATTTTTATCATTATAATCTTTGAGTTTAAAAATCCTTCCAAGCGCTTGAACCAAATTAAGATAGTTATTCAGGTTAGGATTGTCATCAAATTCTAGAGCATCAACTGTAAGATCTCTAAGGTCTTCCATTAGATGCCTTCTTTTTTTGGGTCCTCCTTCCTTGTCATCAAAGTCTTCATAAGAGGAAGACCATGCGAAGTCAATAAGGATAATATCATAGCCTCGTCGGTAAGGGTTCCGTTGTGCGGATCCCTTCACTTGTTCAACCTCTTGAGTGAAATTCATCACTTGTTCTTGAAACTCTACAAGGGCACTACCGATCTCACGGGTTTGCCAAGGAGGAATGCTCTTTAAGTGAGAGGCATCTCCCTCACCAACCATGGTAGTAATTGTGAGATGAAAAGAGGGTAAAAGATGGAAAAAGGGGAAGCACAGACATGTTAGAGGTGGTACAGAGAAGAAAATAGCGAAAATAAGGGGGGCATGGTCGTGCTCTGGCGGGGCATAGGGTGGTCATGTAAAATCTCTGGAATAAGAATAGGAGTGTAAGAAATGTGGTGGGGTCGTGCCAAGCAGCACGAGTAGGTCAGGCTAAATCTCGACCTAGGTATTTTTTTGACGGGCTTTTTGTGAAGGCCTTTTGTAGAGTTTTAAGGATGTGTTTAGAATAGGGATTGTGTTTGGGCTATAATTAGAGTTCTTTGAGGACTCATGAAGATTGATGAAGATAGGTAAATGAAGAAAACTTTTTAAGAGCCAAAGTTCGAATTTTTAGAGTAAAAATGAAAAGGTAGTGAAGTGTTTAAGATAATGAAAGTTTTGATTCAATAACCACCCAAAATAAACTGGAGCTCCGATACTAACTTGATGAGGATGGATCCTCAAAATTCCAAGACCAACAAAACAAGAACCAAAATAATCACACCAAAGGATACTTCTTTTGGATATTTCGCACCCTTCGCTCAATGAGAAAGTGGAGAAATTCAATCTCAACCAATGGATAATATTGTGAGTTTTGACCCTAGGTAAGACCCAAAAGATAGATAAAACACTTCCCACCAAGTCCCTTTCTTAAAGGCTCATAGAAACCCAAGAAGAACGCTAAAGGAAAGACTTAAAACTTTCCACCGAATTCCTCCCTTAAAGGCTCATAGCCAACCAAGAATAATTCTAAATGAAAGACTTTAGTCACCACTCTTGATTAAAGAGATAAGGATGTAGAGATTTTGGAGAGAGAAAATGGCCTTTTGCCTTTCACTTCATAATTCAAGTCAAGCTGAGTTTACATAGAGGTTATGGGGTCTATAAATACTAAAAGGGTCAGGATTAGCTATTAAATAGTGGTGCAAGTGTACCAATAGGGGGATTACAAATTATTTTAGAAAAATAAACCAAATTATTAAGATAACTACAACCAAAGTGAACTGCATTTTCTAGTTTTCATCCTCCATCTTCTAGGGAGCTTTTAGAAGGATCTCATCCACCAATTAAGGCCCTACTACCTGGAAAATCTTCCTTAATATGTGTAGAATAACCCCATGCTAATTAATCTTAAAAATAATAGTTGTACCCTCCTTAATTAAGGCCAAATTCTAGATTGGTCTAAAACTAAAATTTCGTCCAAACTCCACACATTTGGGCCATTTCTTGCGATATTTGAACCCAATGCCCAATTTTAGTTCATAAGGCTAAAATACACATCTTAAGGAATCCGAAGAACTTAGGCTCACTTCATTTGGGTTTTATTAGGTAGGATTTTAATGTGACCCAAATTCAGTAAATTTTCTGACGAAATTCTTCACTGTATGAGTTAGAGTTTTTATCACTCCAGGGAATCAAAACGCATCCTAGCTTAGCTTTTTATTACATCATCCTAAACTAAATCCTCAAAGCTTCCCAATGAAGCATAGATTACCCTAATTGAACTTCATTTATATGGGGAGAAGCCAAGATGAAATCCAGTGAAATGCTAAAGTGGTGACCATCTTGACCAAGGAAAGTTGTCCTGGACTTTGGTGAGAATGAGGGTGTAGTCAAGAGTTGGCTTGAGACTAGGTATGTATCAGAATGTCATAATGAATATGAAGATTTTCAAGACAAAATAAACACTGGTGGCAAGAGTGATGATGGCATGCCTAAGTTGTTAATAAATATGACAAACCTATGAAGATTAATGAGAACACGGATTTTGAAACATTAAGTTGCAGGTTGGTATGACTTTTAGGACTTTCAGAAAGGTCAAAGATTTAATTGCTATATTTGTTATTTTTTTTAAGGATATGATCTTAGAATGAGAGTGTCAAAAACTTTGGCGAAAAGAATTGTTGTTGTCGATAAGGAGTCTTGCAATTTAAAGGTGTATGCTTTGTGAAACAGGCATAAGAAAACTTATGTTGTTGAAATAGTTAACAATTATCACAGCTTCATAAGGAACATGTCAAAGAAACACTTAACTTAAAGCTCCATGGGTTGCAAGGTGCTATCTTCTATGGTTCAAAAATAGGCTTCAATAGCCATCCAAGGAGTTAGAGGCAAAACTCAAAAAAGACTTCGAAGTTGTGACTATCAAGTGGTTCACATATGATGTTAAGAGGAGAGCACATAAACTGTTACAGAGATCCATAAAAGAACACCACTGCAAAACTAGAAGGTATGTCTAGTAGCAAACGATAGGAGCATGCTCATACTTGTAACAGACCCCATTATTACAAAGGAGATTCTTGTGTTTCAGCGATTCTTTCTATGCTTTGAGAGTTTAAAGCTTGAAGACCTTTTGGGGTGCATGCTACTGACATGTATTAGGGTGGATGGGAGCAATTATATGTTCCTAATTACTTGGACAACTACTAAAGGAGATAACAGTGATAACTAGAAGTAGTTTACTATGTAATTTGCAAGTTTGTTTAGGAAGCACATATAGTTTTTGGTGGATAATAATTTCAAATGAGCATAAGGTGATAACACACCTAACTTTGGTTCTTCTCTTTGCTTGTTTGAAGTTGTTATTAACATGGATCTTAAGGTTTACATGTTATTCAACTCAATGTTTGTGGACAGTTCATCATGTTGCCTCCACAATGCTCCCAAACTATGAACATAGACATTATGCAAGGCACATTCATATAACCTAGAAGAGATAAAATAAAGGTGAAGAGTTAAAGATCATATTCTAGAATGCCGCAAATGCTTCTAATCAAGTAAATTTCAAACATGCTCTTGAAGTCATCTAGCTTATTTCCAACAAAGCACATAAGGATTTTCTGAAAGATAATCCAAGATTATTTTACAGGGCATTCATGTCAGCTTATTCTAAATGTGACGTGGTGCTTAATAACATGGGCGAGACATTCAATGCTTATATTGTGCATGCTAGAGCCCTATATAAATATGCTGAAACATATCAAAACTTCATTGATGGAGAGCATGTCTATTAAAAAGGGGATGATGGAGACTGTTGAGATGAAATTTACCTAGAATAAGAGTAAAATAGAAGAAAGAACAAGAAGAAGCTAGGAATTGTCTATACCTTTAGGCAATAAGGTATTTGAAGTAAACCATAAAATTGGTAATATCATAGTGGATATGACCACTTCCTATTGTACTTGTAGGAAATGAGATTTGACAAGGATCCCATGTTGTCATGCCATAGTTGGTGCTAGTTGGATGAAATAGGAAGTGGAGATATATGTGTATGCATACTTTAAGAAGAAGAAGTATTTACAAGCATATTAAGATGGTATTACCCCTTCTGTTAGCGAAAGACACTGGCCCATGATGGATCTAACCACTTAACCTTCTAGTGGTGAAGATTGTATAAGGGAAGTCTTAAAGAAACAGCAGCAAGGTACCACTAGAAGATCCTAAGAGGCCATGAAAATATAGTAGGTGGGAAGACAGATAGGATGTAAAACTTGTCATGGACTTAGGTACAATAAAAGAATCTGCCCACACAAGACCAACCTATATTATAGCCATGATCTATAGCAACCTCCTCAAAAAAGGCAAAGAGGTAAGCCTAGAAATCATGCAATAGAGGCTTCTAATGAAGAAATAGAGCAAGTCGTAGAAGTTACAATGAGAAGAGGCTTTACCATGAGAGAAAGCTCTAGCTAAGGAAGATGAGCAATTAGAGGAACAAGGAGGAGAGCTAGTAGAGGAGCTGGAAGAAGTCATAAGAGTGGGAGAACTATAATAATTAGGACAAGCAATACGGGATCTTTTAACTTTAAGTGTTACTTTTTTTAGAGCATTTTATGTGTATTTTTTAATTTTGCCTATTATTACATTCCACAGGATGCTGATGTTAGTGGGAGTAGAGCTCAGTCAATGGTAGAGGGAAGTCATCCAACAATGTTATCTCAAACATTAATAGCAAGTAGTAGCTTATATTCTTTTACTATGATGCCTAACTAAAGATTCCCTACGTCTTGTGACCACAATAGCTGGTTGGCTATCCTTTTGTTGTGTCATATCAAGCTTGTAAATTTTAGTAGTGATATGCATACAATTAACTTGTTTAAACTTAGTTTTTGGGGGATTCAATAGGTCTCCTTTTGTTTGAGTAGCAACCACGAGGAGCAGAAGTTATATTGGAGTGTCATGTGAGACTATGTTGTTTACTTTAAATATGAACACAATGTATTCCACTTTAGAGCTAAATAGGAACATATTCCACTTTGTTCCCATATTATATGTTTCATGTTAGTTTGTTAAATTTGCTCTCTATTCATACAATTTTATTTGTAAAACATCTCATTCTATTAACTTCAAATCAATGAAGCCAAATTCACTTTTGCATTACATAGCTCACTATACTTCAGCAACCAACCAACAACAAATCAATGCAACTTTGCCACCATCTTCAAAGTCTCATCTTAAATAACTGCTAACAACAAATCAATGCAATATTGCCACCATCTTCAAAGCCTCATCTTAAATAACCTTAGTCAAAAAGGCAACTATAAACACAACTACCAAACAAAAAATAAACTTCGCCACAACTGAGTTCCTTGTAGCCTTCAATTTCAGTGCAAGTAGTGCATCATTCAACTCCTTCACTTCATAATCTATTTTTGACTTCTTTCGTTGTTCTTTGGAGATCTTTGTCTTCAACATTTTATTCTCTTCCTTCGACCTTTCTATCTTCTCAAATTTAGACCTAACTCATCAATCCTCTCTTCCAGAATCTTATTTTTCTTGAATAAATTGATTTTCTCCTATTTATTCCATTTGAAGAATTCACAATCTTCTTTTTAGTGTTTAATTGCTACTTTAAATTTGGAGATTTTACAGCAAATCTAAAACCTACTCTAAAATTCTAATTTCAAAATCAAATTCAATTACCTTCTATAATAGGGAGCATAAAACTTTTTTTCTCCATTTAGAGGCCTCTTGTGGATTTGATGCATAGCTAGGAGCTCATGGTAGCATTTGAAAAGCAAATGTTCCTTATTTTATGCACCTGACATTGCCCTCCTTCCTGAACTCAATGACCCAATGTAAGGACCCTTGACCCCAAGGTACCTAGCCCGAGTTTTGATCCTCCATGAATGGTCAGGCTTATTTGTTAGGTGTTTTACTTTTTTTGGAATTATACTAGAATTATTATTTTTTCCTTTTTTACATAGATGGCCATATTGTATCGCAGATCCAACCTAGTGGGCTGGACTCTAGATCTGACCTAAGAACCTGACCGGGTTCTTGAGCCAGAGCCTAGTCTAAGGTCTATAGGCTAGATGATAGTAGTAGCCAGTACCTGGCTATGGAATCAAGACTGCAGGTCTAATTCAGAAACCCAACTAAAATTGAGCCCGAATTCGAGGTCCTGACAGTTTTACTATCGGGATCTCGAACCAATCTGCTAATTTAGGGAAAACATAAAGAAAACAAACAAAAAAAAGATAAGAAAAGTATGAAACTTTAGCTATTAGAGTCGATATTGAGTTTTAGAGAAAACTTACAAACCAGATCTACTTTTTGAAGGAAACTATAAATCAATAGGGACAATCGAAAAGGACACCGAAAGAAACAGTTGATTCCCTTCTAAGAGGTTTACAAAACTCCCCTGAGTAACCCCTGGCGTGGGGACCATCTTGACTACATATGCTTGGAATTGAGGGTCTAAATTTGGAGGGCGATGGTATGGTGATATGATGGAGGACATCAATCAATACCTACCGTCATTGATAGCCTCTACCATTAATTATAGGAAATTAAATCTCAATTATACTAATACACAATGATACAACACATAACATAAATCATATTAATAATAGAAATCACAAGTATAATTTTAGTCCAACAAAATCAAAAATTAAGTAAACAATTACAGCGGGCAGGAATCTAGTTAAAGACTACATCTTTGGCAATTTGAAATCAAAAATCATAAAAAGAGATGAAATATGAGAATAGAGAGAGGATGTAAATTATACCCTTGGCAAAACCCACTTGATTTACATAGCAACCCAGCAAAGTGATGACTTTTAATGATTAATTAGATCTCTCATTCTCCATGTTCTTAGTATATTACTAGGAATTTTGTCTCTCTAATTTCTAATACTATTTTATCATAAATCTCTCATGATTTTTTAATTATCTCTATTTTCTAGCATCTAGTTGATGTTGAACTGATGCCTAATTGATGCATCTAACTCCTTGGGCAGCCCCCATTTTTATAGTGGTTGCAGGGAGAGCCTAAATCAGTTTAGAGAAAGGAGACCTAACCCAAGTCTCATTAAGGCTAATTTGAACATGTGAATTAATCCGAATGGCACTATAATTGACTAAACAGTGTGCATTAATCCAGCAAGCGTTTAGATTAAGTAATGAGCGCATAGGTGGACAAGAGCCTAGAAAATAGGGAAATTATAAACCCAGCCGAGTTCTAGAGTTGCACATAACACAATTTTGTTTTTTCTATAACTTTTATATCCAAACTCTGTTTTAATGATTCCTTTGTTTTTCTTAAAAGCTTATTGAGTGTATTTTCTAATGGCACTGATTTAATAATTTTTGGATGAGTGGAGAAAAAGATATGAGTGACATAGTGAACATATGTCATCTTTAGCATACGTCTTAGTAATCGATTTATATATTTTTCGCTGCGTATCTAATTTCGATACATAATATATCATTAGAAGACTTATTTAATAAATAATATTGATACCTAATCTCAAAAATTTTATGCTCCCTAGAGTGGATCTCAACTGCACATTAAACGCTATCAATTTAGGCCTATTTAGGCTGCATTAATTGTTTTGGTTTTCCTTCATTGTTTTTATTTCAGACATCAAGTAAAGACTACTCTAGCAGGCACCTAAACACACAACTTGGGGCATAATTTCATCATCAGGCTTTTTTTAAGATTGAGATGCCATTTTACACGTCTACAATTAGCCCCACTTTAGTCGAGCTGGAGTAAGCGAACGTCAAAGTAATGGTCTTCCCCTATAGTTGCGTGTTTGGAAGTGATGATGTGATATAAAAACCTAGCCACTAAGGGTCCTGAGACTCGGTACCCACCAGCTTTCGCGGTGATGGTGGCCAATGATGTGAAATCCAAAATTGATCGCTGAGGGCTCTAAGATTTGGGGTCCGCCAACTTTCACCGTGATAGTGGCTGATGATGTGAAATCTAAACCTGGTTGCTAAGAGTCCTGAGATTTTGTGTCAGCTGGCTTTCGCTATGATAGTGCCTGATGATGTGTACTCTAAACTTGGTCGCTGAGGGTCATGAGATTTGTCACCTACCCACTTTTGCCATAGCGATGGCTAATGATGTCCCTTTATACCTGGAGCTAGCAATGTTATTGAAATGCCCCATTATGCTGAGAGCCAACAAGGTTGAAATATCCCATTATCCTAGGAGCCAATGATGTTATAGTATCCCATTAGTTCGGGAGCCAGCCATTGCTGCATTGTGCTGGGAGCCAGCGATTGTCCCATTATGCCAAAAGCAATGATGTGAAAAAGGTTCCATTATGTCGGGAGCCAACGGATTTTGATGTTATCCATTCATCGATTTAGCGCACTTTTCACTAGTCTAGTAGATCTTGATTTTAACCTTTCGCTAGTTTAACAGACCTTTCACCACTCTAACAGATCTTTACGTTAACATTTCTGATTCAGCGAACCTTTCACCAGCCTAGCTGATGGAGATCCCTCCATGCCCTTTGATTTAAAAAATCAAATCAAGCTAGGTAATTTCATTTTGGTGATTAAAGGATGAATGATTCATCCTAGTTTTGTTTAAGGACCTAAAACAGCAGGTCAGGTTTGTTTTCACAGCAAACCCGGTTTTGAGAGGTTAATTACGTCAAACCCTTTAAGGTTTAAGTCCAATATTTTGCATTGGGATTAAAGTTCAAGAAGTCAGCTTTGCAACAAAAAAAGTTTCATCCCATTTGGACTTCATTTGCCCTCTCAAATTAGCTAATAAACCCAAGATATACAAACTGTCCAGCAGGGTCAGAATGTATCCGGTTTTGTTCTTTTCGTTTCTTAAGTTATATTTTAGTATAAGTCTTGTATTTTTACATATTTTGGGTCCCCAAGATGTTAGCTATGTGGTCCAAGTGATAAAAGCAAGTTAAGTCAAGTGGAAGATGAAGAACCAGGTCAATCTTCCAAACCGTGCAGACTGAGACTTAGTTCAGACCAGCCTAGCCATTTTGATATTTTCATCAGGAAAATGAACTCCAAATTGAGTAATTCCACTTGGAGCTGTTAGAGAACTTCTTAAGCTTTCCAACCATGTGTGGCAAGACAAGTTATGACCACGTTTGCCCTGGGAAACGTGGCCTGCAATCAGACCCTGCATTCTGCCAGCACAACCCGGTTTAAGCATGAGGTGTTTTTCCTTCTCAAGTGGGTTTTCCTAGCTGCTTGGTTGCTTACCTACATCACATCACGTCCAAGGCTTGGTAGAAACACAATAATTTGCTGCTGAGAAGGCTTTGAAATGTGTGAACCAATGAGAAAACAAAGGAGAAAACAGCACCATGCAATCTGATTGGTGAGCCGAAAAGGGAAGGCACTTTACGGCTATCCAATGGGAATTCAGCAAGCAAATCAGCATGTTTAAGCTTTGTTTATGAGTATATTAATGTATAATAAGTATTAATAATGTTTTACTTCATGTTTAGAATGTATTAGACTAGTTTAAGCAAGCTTGTATTTTAGATTAGCACAAATCAGCTTGTTTAGCTCTTAATACCTTTCCTCCTTAGGAGGGAAAGGTGAGGTGTGTGCTTGTATGGCTGCTAGCTTGCTTATTTAAAGGCACACGGCCCCCCCTTGTAACATATACCAGATTTGAATCAAACTCAAAGTTGAGAGCATTGTGCTTTCGGTGCTTAGGCACACTCCAAACACTTAGCTTGCTTATCCTTAATTTTGGCCGATTAAGGTGGTGTTCAAGTGAAGTCTTAAACTTGATTAAGTGGTGATATCTGTATCTTAATCATAGTTTAAGGGCCCTAAACTTGAGTTTGGTGGTGTTTTTGTATCCATTCTTCAAGTTTAGTTCTATCTCATTTGGTGTTATACTCAAGGATTCAAAGAGAGTTAATGTGAGTTTGCTAGCTTTAATTTGGAGTTAGTGAATCTTAACTTTGCTTCTCTCTCACTTTCTCTCATTTACAAGCCACTCACATATCCATCCCCATGCTTATTCAAGGCTTAGACTACCTCTAATAGTCTAGCTTCCATCACAAACCTCAAACCATACTCAACCGTGCAAAAGTGAGAAACATGGTGTCACAAACCAGAAAAGTGGCACGGCCTGCCCGTGCCTAAAGGCACGACCGTGCCACACCTAATCCGTGTGGTTGTCACTTAATTGCTTCATATTCTTGGTAGCTTGTAACTTGGTTCCATTCACCCTTTGAGATATACATCAAATACATCAAACTTCCTTTGATTTTCACTTAGAATCCCTTGATTCTAAGTTCCATTCCTCCCTCACATGTTTGTTGCCTCACAACCAACATATTATGTGCCACTTTCCTTAGTTTTCCTTTGATTGTATCTACCTTTGGTTTGTAAGCTTTCACTCTTAATTTGAGTATTAGCCTAGACCCTCGGCAGGTACATCACTAGCAGTTCTTGACCTTTCATCGATCTGGCGGTTCTTGATGTTGATATTTTGCTAGTCTAGCGGCGTTGGATCCGGATGGGTGAGGAGTTTAAGACTTGTAGCGAGGCCTCAACAATTGATGATGTCTAAGCCTAAAGGTCTATAACCAAATCCCTATAAACTTAGTGGCAGATCTCTGTAAACTTGGTGGCATAGAAGGTTGAAGATCGATAGTTAGATCCCTATGACCTTAGTGGCAAATCCTTACAATCATTGTGAGATGTTGAGATGTTCAAAACGTCCTCGTGTGTCAATATCGCATCCTTCTAATGGGAGCTAGCTAAATGTTAAAATGTGTTAGGTGTTAAAATGTCTAAGGATAAAGAGGATAATGTGTCCTCTATGGATGGTTATTTAACTAATAACCGAAAGTTAGGTTAGTGTCTTTTCTATAAGGACATGGATTAATTGCGTAAAGGCAGTGATTATTGTCTAGAGCTTGCTTTCAGAATGGAGCCCCTACTTTGACCAAGCCTGATTAAGGCGAGGGTCAGAGCATAGATGTCTTCTATGATAGTTGTTGATGCGATCTTAAAAACCTTGATGTAGATTGAGGGCTAACCAGGGTGTGTGCCCTTCCTATGGGGCTGTTATTATACCTTAATATGCACTTCTTTGATCCACGGTTCCCGAGTAATTAAGGCAAAGGGCAAGCTAGTAAGTATGCTAAAGACCTATACATTGATGTAAGTGCACTTGCTAACCTAACTGAGACTATTCTTATGTAATGACTATGCAGACTCTTGTGGTGACTATGCAAATGTGTGATGACCTAACCTTGTATGCATGTATGTGAAGGTCTCTACTAAGCCTGGGGTCCATTAGATAAAGCCCGATTAAGGCATAAGAGACTGATGGATTAGGCATAGTCATGTTAGGTTACAAAATCTCATAGCATAAGGCAAAAAAAATTAAGTGATTGATGGGTTAAGCCAGATCATGGGATGTAAGTTACCCAGGATATGGAATCTTTCTTTTAATAGAGGAGTAAGCCTTAACTTTATATTAAAGAGCTATTGTTCTAAAGAAGCCTCTAATTTTTTTTTTAATTATAACAGAACCTAGATGTGTAAGGATAGTGATAGCTGAAGATGCTTTTGCTAGTTTTTAATTAGATTAGCCCCTAGTCTAGTAGAATAATTATGATCCTTCCCATGATGCAAAATATTCCCTAGTCGTGTAGGGATGTGGTAGACAAAAATGACTATGCTGGTGCTACCTAGAGTTACCTCTAGTTTAGTATAAAGGATATTGTTATCTCTTTATCGGGTAATGTTTGCCATGATAGAAGCTCTAATTGTCTAGAAAAATGTAAGGGAGCCACATGTCTTGCACAATGGGGAGCGCCCACTTAGAAAGGCTGAGAATATAGGATGAGTATCTGTTCCTGAATTTATAATCATGGTTGAGACCAATAGTCTTAAATTTTGAAATGGAGATGAGTTTAGAGGTCATGATGATTGAGAAATATGTGGTAAAGTGGGTGAATGATTTGTCCAAGTTTAATTTGATGGGTATGGGTAATGGAATGCTTTTTTGTCCTCAAAAACCTAAGGTTTTGCTTTCACTCTCCTTTTTCCAGGTCTGCCTATTTAAGTTTTTGGACCAACTACTCACTCTCTTTTTTCTCTCTCGTTTTTTTTTTTTTTTTTGAGATCAAAGGACCCAACAGAAATGAATTTTTGCAGTCAGGCCCCTTTTGAGGTTACATATGTATCTACTGTGGTATTAGGCTAGTCATAGTTCGAGAGTAAGAAAATGTAGCTTGAAGGAGGGATGCCCCTAGGAGGACTTTTAAGCATAGGCTTAAAGGTTAGGGTGCCAAAGGAAGGCAATTGGCAAGAAGGCTCAAATAGCTCTTTTGAAATCTCCAAGTGTGCATGGGTGGTGAAGTTAGTATGAATCAACAAATTTTTCTTTCCTTATTTTTCCTTCTTTCATGCTTTTTCTTTTTTTAGGTTCTTCTTTTCTTTTTTTTAGGGATCATTTAGGTCGAACTCTTTTGTTTTTTATTACTAATTTTTGATGTCACCTATGACATACTCCTTGGTTAGGTCAGCTGTGTCTATGAAAGAAATAGGCTCATTCGAAGGCTCAATGGGGTTCCAAGTGGTAGCTTATCAAGCTTAACAAAGATACTAATGCGGGTTGTGAAAGGAGACCTCCTATCATGAGCATGTCCCTTAAAGCTGCATGACTTATTGGAAAGAAATTTTTGATCTTTTCCCTTTTTCAGATGATAGATTGAAATCCTTAGTCTATTTTTTATTGTTGTCATTCTTCTTTTGCCTAGCTTGCCTTATGAGGTCTTCAAGCTAGCCCCTCTTTTTTTCTTCATTTTTTTTTTATCCCTAGATTGGTCATAGGCCAAAAGCATTCTATAAAAAAGAATATATAAATATGCAAAAGAACTAAGGGAGGAAATAATTTTATTAATTAATCAAGGTTACACCAGACTTGGATTTATGATGGAAAAGAAAGTAACTCTACTGCGCAACACATGAATATGGTTTTAAGACGCATCACATCTTCTAAATTCAATAGCACTCAAGGCCTCTTGTGTGGAAGCTTCCCTTTATAGTCGCCTCGTGGATGTACAAGAGCATATGGACCTTAGATTTAGATCCATATATACTTACTATGTAGATAGATGGGTCCCACTCTTCTCTTTGGCGATCTAAAATGGCTAAAATGTATCATGTGAATCCAAACAAGTTGTTGTCATTATTGGGTGTTTGAGCACTTTAGGCAGATGAAGTTGCCCTGGGTTGAACATGCTTTGCAACTTATTTTTGAAGCCCCAACAATCCTCTGCATCATGACCTTTGCTTGATGATATTTACAATACTTGTTTGGGTCCAATTTTTTGCTTCAATGTGTTTTCCATCTTTGGTTTGATTGTTGGAAGGTTGATTGTACCCTTAGAAAGCAAGTGTTCTACTGCTTGAGTATAAATAGTTCTAATAGGGGTGTATTCAATGTAGCAGTCTAAAACCCCCGGCATACCTACGTTCCTTAGTTTAGGGAAATTTTCAAATGGCGTGAATCATATGTGTTGTATATATGTGGGATGGAGGTTCCTAATGAATAGTCTCATTTGGTCTACTTTCGAAGATGAATTCACCATGTGAGTGGCCTTCTACCTCCATCCAGCAAGGTAATCAGAAAACCCTTGCTTTTTCTTCTTGCTTTATCAGCTCTAGGTCTCTAACTATGATTGGAATGTCAGCATTGTATGAGTATCGATGTAAGCACTCCCTAGAAACATCATCTTAATTCATGACCTTTCATGGTTCAAACAATACTATACTCCTCATAACATCCTTGTTAAATGTCCAAGGGAAGATGATGTTGAAGATATGTTGGTTAATTCATTTTAGATTCATTGCACTAACAAAGTTCCTCATATGGTGGTAAGGATTTTCAATTCCATAGAACTTAATGTCCAGCATGGGAACCTTTATATGTAAATTCCCTTTCAAAATCGAAGTGAATCTTGCATAATCATTAAAGTTATTATTAAACATTGTGGATTCCTTAAGCAGTTGTTCTATGCAATCTATGCATGGAAAAATTAAAGAAGCCCATTTTTCCTCTTCTTCTTATTATCTGCCCACCTTTTCCATCATCTTCTCCTTCTTTATTATGAAGCTATTCACCATTTTCCTTTAAGGTGCCCTTGATGAGGGGTTAGAGTGTAGTGGCCATTAGTTCCATCTTCATGTCAACCTCGTCTATTCCAGTCTGCATGTTTTCTACCATCTTTATAAGTTGAGCGATCTCACTATTCATAGACATTGGAATTGGTGATGGTTTAGATTTTGACTTGCATCTTGACTTTAACCTAAGGGGTGAAGTTCTCTCTGATTGCTCTTGAGATATAAGCCTCCCGATTGATGGACTCCACTCGTATACTTTCTTAATCTTTCTTATCTTGATCAACAATGTGACGGTTTAGAGGAGTTGAATGTTGTTGATATGAATAATAGAAATGAAAGATCAACAACATTAGTCATGGGTTGAAGGAAGTAGTTGATTACTTTAGGCTAGGATGGGATTAAATGGGGCAAAGATGTTAGATTTAGGCAGAAATCGAGTCTTACATTGGATTGGGCTCTAAGTTGGGCTTAGACAGTGAACATATGGACCGAAATTGGGCTAGCTATAGCTCATATAACTCATGGTCCTCTACAAGGCCTAAGCATAACCTTGGTTTGACATGCCTAGAATGGGCTAGTTTAAATGTACTGATCGATTTAAGTGCACTCATACATGTATTCTAAACTTATAGAATCGATATGTGATGCAAGGACTATAGATTTATGCATGGATCAAATACCTAGGTCTTAATTAGACTTATGCATTAGAGTATGATGTATGATCGGTGTAAAATAGAAGATTAAGGCTTTAAAGATCTAATAGGCATCGCTATAGACGAACATAGAATGAAATCATAGACTATGCATGATGAGGCCAAATGATGCATGACTCTTTGGGCCCGAGTATCCTGCAACTGATGTGCTAAGGCCCTAAATGGACCATGATGGCCCATAAACTAAGACTATAAGATATAGGGCTGGTAATGGGGCGGGTACGGGGCAGGTTTTGTTGTACCCTCATCCATACCCATTTAGAAAATTAGTACCCATACCCATACCTATACCCACCGGGTATTATAAAACCATACCCATATCCATACCCACCGGGTATTGCGGGTATTACGGGTTTTATTCAGGTATATATATATATATATAAAAAAAAATCGAACCCATTTCACACCTATATTCAACCAAAGAAGAAAACACTCCACATCCATACTAAGCTTCTGAGTTCCAACAATACGTCATGATCATAAGAGTATAAGACTATGATAGTCTTAGAACATCCACAAGTAGAAGCTTCCAAATACGTAATCTAAACAAGATCGTCAATTTTCCATGGCATGACAAGAGTCTAAAAATGTAGCAAATAGTTCAAAGTTCAAACCAACCACAAACTTAGTTCACAATTCACAACAACTCGAATTCTAAATGAAATTACAAAGAGTCTAGACTAATTTATACCTAGGGTTTTTTTGGGCTTATGTCAATAGTGTTGGTAATTTTGATTTTTTTTAAAAATAAAAAATGGGTATGGGTTTTAAACGGGGTGGGTATGGGGCGGGTATTAGTGACATAGGTATGTGGCGGGTATGGGGCAGGTACGGGGTGGGTGGAGCCTATACCCATACCCATACTCATACCCATCCCCATTTAGCAATACCCACCCTATACCCATTTTTTAAAAAAATTTCATACCCATACCCATGCCCATCGGAGCAGGTTTTGTAGGTTTTACGCGGGTATGGGTTTTATTGCTAGCTCTAATAAGATATGAATGCTAATCTACAATGCTCTCTAAAGCAAGTTGACTATACTGGAACTATCCTCTAGAACCCTGGCCAACTTCCGCATTGGGCCGCTGAGACTGATATTGGGAGCACTACCATTTCTCCTAAAACTAGAATCAATCCAATAAAGGCAAACTCCCAAGATGCCAGTTGGGTTCCTAATAGCCCAGACCAAACTTTTGCCTTTTTTTAAAATTCTTACTCAAGCCTAAGTAAACAAACTGCAAAAATCCCAACCCAGTTCTCTTAGAATAGGCCTAAATTTTGTACCTTATCTAGACACAAACTACCATGTAGGCTCTTCTCTTTTCCCCCCCCCCCTTTTATTGAACACCCAGCTAGGCTGAAGCCCCTTTTTTAACCTTTCATACCCTAAACTAAGCCTAGAACCTATTCGAGTTCAAGTTCAATTGCGCCTATAGCTAAATTGGTCTCGAAGTCACTCTGGTTCATGAGCCTAGTCACTAAGTTTAACTTTCCCTAACTTGGGCTCTTCTAAGACCTAAAGCATCAATTGATAGTCCCCAGGGTAAGGAAACTGAATTATATAGTAACACATTCAAACACGCATTTAAGTTCCATCCTAAGCCAAAGTTCTAGAAGCCTGTCCAATGTGAGACTCGCCCGCCTTGGTAGCCGCGCTTGGCGTCTCGCACCACTACCGCCTCGTGGCTTGCGAGGCTAACCACGAGCCTCGAGGTGGCTCTGGCCATGATTTTCTTGCTTATTTTGTTTTTCTTAATTCTTATTGGTTTTTTCTTTTTTTGGATTCTAAAAAAAGAAGCTGGGTGTTATAGATTGGATCTACGAGTATTATTTTATTTTGTGAGCAAAAGTTATGAGCCTTGCATTGGAAAAAGGAAGGATTATGAGCCGAAAAGTTGGCTCACAAGTTGATGTGGCAAAGGTGGCAAGTCAAACAATTGGCTCACCACTAGGAATGGTCTACGTTACACATATTTCAAGTCAAGTGTAGAACAGTCCTTTCACAACCCAAATGCTTCGTACGTCCTCCATAGCATGGCAAGATTAAAATGTTTTAGTTGGTTCCTTGAGTCATGTGGACCGAAAAGTGTGGTTTGAGTGGGTGGATCAATTGCATGCTCAGTTAAATCTAATAAACCCACTAAATTAGCCAATTGATCTCTGGAGGGGACATAGTAGGGTTCACTAGAGGCCTTCTTAATCCTGTCAGGGCAACACCTTTCATTACAAGAATGCCTAATGCAAGTGTAATTAGATTAATTTTCCTTATAGAATTTCAAATCTCACTCCCTTTAAAAAAAATTCTGCAGTCGCCACTTTAAGGACCCTCGACCTTAGGGAACCTATCGTGGGTCATGGTCCCCCACAAATCGCAGAACTTATTTGTTGGGTGTTTTACTTTTTTTAGAATTAAATCAGATTTATTATTATTTTTCTTTTTTGTACAGATGGGCAGACTAAAGCAAGAACTGTCAATTTAACCACTGGGCTCTAGATTTAACCCAGGAACCAGGCCAGGTTCCGTGCCGGAGCTTTGTCAAGCTCCCTGGGCTAGATCTCGATAGTAGCTATTACCTGGCCATGGAATCAAGCCTACAGGTCTAATCTAGGAACCCCATTGTATTTCCAGGCTAGAACCAAGCCTGAATTCAAGTCCATATATTTTTATTATCGGAATCCTGAGCCAAACTGTCCAATTAAGGGAAAAAATAAAGAAAACAAATAGAGAAGATAAGAAAAGTATGAAGCTTTAACTAATATAGTCACTAGTATGTTTTAGGAAAAACTTATAAACCAAGTTTGCTTTTCGAAGCAAACTATAAATTCATAGGGACAACAGAAAGGGACAGTTGATTTGCTTCATAGAGGTTTCCAAAAGGCCTCTACTAATCCCTAATGTTGGGACTATCTTCACTCTACAGGCTTGAACTGGGGATCTAGATTTGGGGTTAATGGTACAGTGATATGATGAAGCGCATGATATCAATGCCCATCATCACTAATGCTCTCTACTATTCAATACGAAAAATTAAATCTCAATTACACTAACACACAATCATGCAACACATAAGCATCAACCATATTAAATAATGGAAATCAGAAGTAAAGTTTTTATTCCAACAAAATCCAAAATACAGTAAACAATTATAGTGTATAGGGATTTACCTAAAGATCACATCTTTGACAATTTGGAACCAAAAATCACAAAAAGAGATGAAATAAGATAATAATGACAGGATGAGAATTATGCCCTCAGGATAATCCATTTGATTAACCTGGAAACCTAGCAAAATGACACCATTTAATGATTATCAAATCTCTCTTTCTCAATGCTCTTAGTATATCACTCGAGATTTTGTCTCTATAATGTGTAGTACTGTTCTACCAAAAATCTCTTAGGATTTTCCAATTGTTTCTCTTTTTTGGTGTCTGGCTAACGCTAAACTAATGCCTACTTGAAACCTCTAACCACTAGGGCGGCTCCCTTTTTTATAGTAGTTGTGCGGATAGTCTAAATTGGTTTAGAAAAAGGAGGCCTACTCCTAGCCCCATTCAGGTGAATCAAAACCAGTGAATTAATTCAGACCGGACTCTGATTAATTAAACATGGTTAATCAACCTAACTAGGATTTAGATTAAATAATGAGCATTTAGGCAGATAAGAGCTTAGAAAGCAAGGAAAACATGTAACTTGACCGAGTTCCCTATAAAATGAACTGACCGGGTTCTAGGGCAATAGGAAACATAATTTTGTTTTGGTCATAAGTTTGATGTTCAATATCCATTTTGACTGATTCTTTTTTTTTGCTTGAAAGAATATTGAGTATAGTTTTTAATGGCAATAATTTAATAATTCTTGGATAGGTGTGGAAAAAGACATAAGTGAAATAGTGAACATATGTCATTTTTTGCACACATCTAGTAATCAACTTATATCTTTTCCATTGCTTATCAGATTTTGATGTGTAATATGTCATTATAAGACTTGTGCAATGAAAAATATTGATATCCAAACTCAATAATTTTATGCTTTGTAGAGCGGATCTCAACTGAACACTAAACACTATTAATTTCAGCCTATTTGTGATTCTTGGGCTCTTTTGTTTTTCCTTCTTTGTTTTTCTTCTAGATATGAATTAAGTACTACTCTGCTGGAACCCCAAACACAAAGGTTGGGGCATAATTTTATCATCGGTCAGATGAATAAACTTCGAGATGCCATTTTTAGGCGTCTACCCCAATGACTGTACATGCCTTTCCACTTATTTTACGAGTTTAAATAGTAAGGATGGGTGTTAGTTACATACGAGGAATGGTTACAGGACAAGAAGGTTACAAAGAGAATAAAGCAAGCACTCATAACAATGGAAGGAGAGAGAACGAAGGGATTTAATTTGAAGATGCAAGTTAAGGCAGTTGGGGGGGGGGGTGAGTGAGTGCGGGTGGGCAAGCCAATAAAGTTTGCCTTGGGCCAAACTTGTCAGAGCAATCCTTGTTACGTTAACTAAGTCCGCTTCCACGTCATACCATTATCATCATATATAGGGATTAAAAAGGATCGAAGTAGAGCCTACTATCGTATATTTTGAAAGTAGGGACTACTTCTAACAGATCGACCTGCAAGTAGGGATTATTTAAATTCAAAATTTCTTTTGTATATGCATATAACTTAATAAAATGTACATAGTGTAAAGAAACTTTAAATATGTACATTTGGTTTTAACATAATATCAATAAAATAATTTGAAATATACCTTTACTATAAGCCAATTTTGATTTTTAATTAGATGGACTCAATAATGCACGTTCTATGTAAGCGAACTTTATTATGCAACTATTTTATAAGATAAAATAATCTGATAAGAATGCCACATATTTGAAGAGAAATTATATTTGCATTAACAAAAAATACACCATAAGTATACCATTGTGTTGTGATCCGTTTTTTCAACTTTCATTATTAAAACAACATTTTCATTATGATATTTTCTATCTAGTTACGCCACATTCTGTTAGTTTATATTTGATATCCATTTTGATAGCACATTTAGAATAATTGATATCTAATCTAAATGTAATAGTCTAAGTGCTATTTTTAAAAATAATAACGAAGTAGTAGCTGCTAAGTAAAGAGAACAAATAAAAATTGACCATTCATGCATGCGTCAGCATGAGTCAAACATTCAGAGGGAGTGTAAATATTGTTTCTGAGCTTAGAAAGCAAATATAGTCATCTTAAAAGGTGCAAGAAATGGAAGAGAATTCAATGCAAAGGAATGAGGTCAAAATGCGCATGGGCTGAAAGAGGGCGAAGCCAGGAACAAAAGTACGTCCCACGTTCCTCCTTTTATTTGCTTCTTTTTCTTTTCCCCTTTTCCGGGGGACTTTTTCGTCCAACCAACGGAATATCAAGTACTCTTGATCAAATATATATATAGGTATACAAATATATATATATATATATATATATATATATATATATATATATATATATATATATATAAAGTACTATAAAAAATATCTTAAAATGACTTGTCTTAACTTCTACATTTGTATCGCTTGTCTAATGCATTAACTTAATCCAAAATTTGATGGATGTTGTATTGCCTTATGCAAGGAACTATGGGTTGACGGTCAATAAATTCCTTTAGGATAGGTATGGACAAGATAATAATCCTATGCATATCCCAATTTATTCCTAAACACCTTAATGTCAAATATAAGAATTTGTTCATCATTTAAAAGAAGTACCAAAAAAGTGTGAAGTCAGATTATTAAATTTATCAACTTGAAATGATGTTATATTTCAGCAAATAAAATATGTCTGAAATTAAAAATTAAACATATGCATAAATTTCATTTTAACTTGAAATTAAATATAATATTAAGTCGTATTCAGTAATAATATTTTAAATAAACCCTACAAGAGTATAACATACAATTTGCACTGATGTACGATTTTACCAGTACGAACCCGCAGCTAAGCCCAGCACGCGACGAGGTGGATGGCAGCAGTAACCAATGCGAATGCAAGTGATGCAACGAACTGTGTGCCCTGCTTCTGTATCTCTCCCGCCACTTCTTCTGTTTCTCTATGTATGAAAAAGCCTGCAGCTATTGTCTCCCCTGTTTCACTTTTTAAGTTTTGACTTTGGTGTGCATTTCCCTCGTGAAAGCGAGCTATGCCAAAGAAATTACCGTCAAAATTTGCAGGCTTTATTAGTACATTAGAATTGGATAACAGGTTGTATCAGATCAGATTCATATTCGTATCGAATTTAAACCGATTGAGTATTCCTCGATCTGAATCTAACCCGTTTATTAAACGGGTTAAAAAATCTTAACCTATACCTATTTAATTTTTAAACGGATTGACTCGCTTAACCCATTTAAAATAAATAAGTCAAATTCGATTGCTTAATTAATGATTTACACAGTTAACATTTTCAACTAATATGTAATTATAGTGTTAAAAATTAAATTTACATATCACATTGAATAATTACGCTTTAAAATTCCCCTGATTCGTCATAATTCACAATTTTTAAAAAATTTTATATTCTTAATTATCTAATGAAAAGTAAATGGATAAATAACAAATAAAAAAATGAGCTGACTTATTTAATTCATTTAATTAAACGGGTTAAATAGATACTTTTTTGTGTCGAGAATCTCGACCTAAACCTAGCCCATTTAATTAAATGGGTTGAACGTATTGACTCATTTAATTAAACTGGCTGAAAATTTATACTCTCACTTAATTTCGTGACAGTTTCGGATCGATAATCGTTTCGAGTCAACTTTTTCCAACTCTATAGTACATCACTTGTATCGTGTACTCCAAATTATTTTCAATTTTGGAACTTTTTGTCTGGACATCCTGCTTTTTAAAATATATTTTCAAGGAATGAAATTATTCTTGTGTTGATTCTGTTTGAATTCTGATCCCATTTCAATGTAATCAATCAAATCCAAGTCGTGATTGATTTCATTATTTGGATCTATGGCTTAACTCTGAAGTCTAGTACTCTCTTTGTCTCTAAAATACTGTTCTCTTTGATTTTTTGCAAATATCAACCAGGCCAAAAATAGCATGAAAATGTTTAGTGGTTAGCCAAATTGCCTATTCTAGTTTATATGGAATTGAGTTTTCATTCCATATTTTAGTTATTTATACAATTTTAATTAAGGTAGCGTTTGATTATGGGAAAATGGCTTTCTTGAAAAGTAATTTTGCATGAAAAATGTGTTTCGAAGGAAAATTATTTTTCATGTCATATTTTTCATCGTTTGATATACATAAATCACTTTCCATAGAAAAAAGAGAAAATGTCACTTGAATTATTTAACTAGCTAAAAATATTGATTGAATTGTCATATTAGATATAAGTGTTAACCAAATGAAAGAATATTGAACTTAAAATTCATATCCTAGCTTCTTTTAATATTTTCCATCAAATATGTAAGTTTCGATCCAAATCTTTAAAATTGTGCTAATGTCAAAAAACGTCAATTGAATTGTTTAAGTGGGAAAAAATGTCAATGGAATTGTTCTGGTTGAGAAAAATGTTGAGCTCAAAATCAAGACTTGAGCCTATTTGATTGAGGTTCAAAACAAACTATTGAAATTATTTTAGTGGCAAGTCAACTAAATTATCTAAGTGGTAAAAAAATGTTGACTGCATTGTCGCAGCGAAAATGAATTTTAACTAAATGAAGGAAACCTGAGTTCAAAATCTGGATTTGAGTTTGTTTTAATCTTTCGTATTTGATAGTCAAATTTCAATCCAAACCGTTGATATCATGTTTTGCACCTAAATTCCAAGTGACCATATCATTAAAGAATTGAAGTAAGAAAATTAACTTCCTATCTTTTCAAAATAGAAATCATTTTTCTCTATGAAGGAAATATCATTTTTCTTGAAAAATTATTTTCCATCCTTTATTGTATCAAATAATGAAAAATTAAAAAGTATTTTTTAGAAAAATCATTTTCTATAAAAGACTACCTAAGAGTAAACGCAGACAGTCATATTAAAAGGTAATGATTAAATAAAAAGTGTGATAGTGAAAATGCGACAAACTAAAATGAAATAGATGGCAATTATTCAGAGAAAGAGGGAGTGCCAGACATCTAAGTATCAACTCTATACAATCACTATACACTTACATATCTTGGGAAAATAATATGGATGATGCTCGCGTTTTTTTTTACCATACAATAATATTTTAACATTATCTCTCATGTCTCCATGTTTTGTCCTTTATTTAAATGTAACATGTATTATCACATACACCCATTGAGTTTTTTTTGTAAATAATCTTCTAATTTAAACCTTTTTTTAAACCCTCTTTCCGCCTGACGCACGTTTGCGTTGAATAATTTTGAGCATCCTAGTGGCTGGCATGTTGGTCAACTATTCATCTTTGTGATCACGCTGCTAGCAATTTAAGGTTTAAATCCCTTTTGACACAAAGGTGAAAAGGACCCCAAAAAAAATGTGAAGTTCAGGATTATGAAAATTATTTACAAAAATCCTGACAGGATATACCTCTTTAACAAAGCCATAGTATATAAGTTTACGACATCAAGCAATTTTGTATTTTAAAAAACTACGTACTTTCTTTCATGTATTTCTACAATTTTTTTAATTTGTGCAAGTTTCCCATGTTTAATTTGTTTTGCATAAAATTTATAATTAGGTTTACAGAAATTGTTCAAATTTTTATATATCTGTTATCATATATGTTTATTAAAAGTTTGATACAAATAATGTATGAATAACATATGACATCGTATGTGGTACAAAATAATGACTTGTATATTACAAAAGCAATGTTAACTTTACCATCATAGGGAGCAAAGTTTGGAGCCATGATTGTTCACCTTCACTGATTTCATCTTCTGGTTGATTTCAGCCATTAAAAGAAAATGAATTGCAAAATCCCATTGACTCTCTCTCCGTCTCTCCTGAAAAGCAGTTTTGTGTTTGTAACCCACTAGCGCACGGCTCTCTTTCGATACAATTTTAGTTAACTGATTCTCATTAGTCTTCCCCCCACCCTACCCACCCACAAGTGAGCAATTCCACTTCCAGATACAACATATCTTTTCTGTAAATTATCAGTGCCATGCCTTAGGTTAGTATTACTTGTGTGCTTCATTTTTGTTTTGGGCTGAATATCGTTTAATTTTGCTATCTTAGATTTAATTTTAGGTTTTCCGGGTCCTCTGCTGCTTCATCATCCTTCATTGATGGCGGGTGATTCAGTGGACTTTGAAAATCGGACGACATAATTTGATTGGGATGCTTTCCAGTTAGAGTTTGGTGATGAATTAATGTAAGATCTTGAAGTTTCTAAATGTTACTTTTCCTTCTTCTTTTTCATTGATTATTATTCTGATTTGGGTCGGTGTTCATTCTGATGTGGATGTGGAAATGGACTGTATTTGAGATGAATTTCATTCTTGTGCTCAAGGGAACGATGCCACTGGACTAGGCTTGGAGCAGCATTGGCTTACAATAGACTATGAAATGGTGGGATTTCTTTAAGCGACTTCAAATAGTTCTAATGATGTTAATTTTTGTCTTTCAATTTGTGATTGACTGCTTCGTTGATCCATTTGATATAGAGATCAATGGTTCCCCCTCCCCCCAATTGCAAATACCTTTTTTTCCGAGTAAATAAGTAAATATCGAGCTTCTTGCTATCCCTTCCATTAATGCGTTGTTCCCAACCACAATTTGCAGTCATGAATTACTCCACAATTGGATTTTCTTTTTATATTGCAAAACTTACAATCTTTTTTCCTTTTTTTTGGCCATATGGATATTACTATCTAAATCATACTGTCCTTTCTGCCAATCACAGGCAATCAGAAGAACTGGTTAATTTCATTCTTTGATTTTGGTTTAATAGAGAAATCGAGTAAATTAAATAGTAGATGAAGAAGCATATCAATTTACGAGTCTAAGGAGGTCAGTTTATCTCTCTAATTCTTAGTGTGGGATTGCTAAAGCTGGTATAAGAACTTTGAAAAGCTCCATAAAAGTTGTTAATCACTCAGTTTTCAACTCATGACAACTGCCCCCATCAATTTCTCCAATTTGTGCACTTCCGGAATTTAACTGGGAGGGGGGATTGATTAAAAATTGAAGTTTGTTCATAATTTGGGGAGTATAGGGTTCGTAAAAATGGCATAGATGATGCACCAATGAAGGAGTTGGCCATGGAATTTTAGAATCGTGAAGATTGTGATAGATAAGAAAAATAAGAAGCTTTTTTCTGCTAAATGCTCTGACGTTTGGAAGAGAGAAGTAGTTGACAAGGTAAACTCAGTTGCTATATTCATTACTCTATAAACGTTCTTTAAGGTGTGTTCCATTCTCCTAGATAGAATATATTCCTTTTACTTCCTACACCGGTCTTCTGATCTCCTATATCCTTTGTTGATGTGGTGACATGGGTAAAGAGTAGCTTTTTGAATGCTTGATGCCTGAACATATCCACAATCCAAGGAATTCCACTATGCGTATGAGACAGGTTGTTCTGAGAGGAAATGTGATCATCTGAGTAGGACTCACTATAGGAGTATGGATAGCTGAAAATTACCTTGAATGAATCTTTGATTTTTGGACTAAATCCAACAAAATAGGATTTGGGGCACGTTGTTGGCATATGATTCAATGGATGATGAAGCTTTGATGATGAAGATGGTCTAGGTCAGAGCTTGATTCTGATGAGCTAGTGGTGGATAACATCGGGTTTCTATTGAGGCATTAGAATGCTTCCAAGTTGGAGCTTCTGCTGAATGTAATGCCATTAGCTTTTTGTTTTTATTTTGGGATATGGGTTTTCAAAAACTTGATGATTTCTCTCCTTAATCTATCTCCTACTCTCCTGCGCCGCGTCTTGCTTCAGTATACTACTTTTATGCCATTAGCATCCCCAACAATTGTAACAATTGCTTCAGTACACTCACTATAATATTTTTTTTAAATGTTCTTTTGAAGCTTGTCTTCATATGTTTGCTTTTGGGAACTTTCAAATGGCAGTTTGGCGCTAGATTAGCATTGTTATGATCATGGGCGACTTTCGTTTTGATTGTTGTGTGAGATGATTCCTTTGGCTTTTGACTCCTCAGAAGAGACGGGTCAAAATTCTCTCTTATTGTCAATTTTCTTAGTACTATTTTTTTGGGGACAGAAAACATAACTAACTCTATGTAGATTATCTTTCAATATTCATTGTTTGCTTCGGAAGTTCATGCCTTGCAGGATTGGATTGCGACATCCATTGACCTTAATGTGTCTATATGCTTGCAAAGTGGATAGCTATTGGCTCAAAGAGTGGTGCACTTTTGAGGTTAGGGCTAATTGAGTAGAGTGACAACAATGGTTAAGAAGTTAGGTTTGTAATTGACAATTTAATTGGTTTGTCAAGTTGTCATAATCATTTCACCATACTATTTTGTATATCTTTGGAGTAGTTGTTAATTACCATATCTTTCATGAATCTAATATGTAGAGATATGAATTGCACTAATTTGTTTTTCAACAAAGAAGTGATTTCTACAAATATTCAAGTGAGTTAAAGCTGTATTGGGGTTGCGCACAAATGGAAAAGTGGGACAATTGGAGTGGCAAGCATTGATGCTTATTATGGTCTCTCCAAAAGAGATATGGGTGGGGCCCGTTAAACTATGAGGGTGCTATTTGAACACTTAGATGAAGGGTAACTCCTAAGAAATTAGAAATATGTGGGGTGGAGGTTTGTTTAGGTTATAAGCCAAGTTCGTCTACTTGTGTTTAAATGTACCTGCAACCCAATAAAAATATCAAAATATATCTTAGCCAATATACATAGAACTGTAGAACTCAAGGTCATTGGTTAAAAAAGAACCACAAGTTTGCTTTGGGTTAGTAACTGGTCATCGACAAAAGGTTTAGAAGTAGATATGAATCTCATCTCAAATTATAATTTTATTATGTTGGATTGGTTATGACTCAATTTCTTAATGCACAAAAAAGGTTTGTTTTTTCTCTTCCATTGAACTAAACCCTAGAGAGTTACAAGCCCACAACAATATTGGGCATTGTATTATTGTGTTATGTGTCATGGTTTAGCTTACATTGTTCAACTCAATGATGTGGGTGTTACATAAGACAAAGTCAACGTTAAAAGCTGATCACTGAATCAAATTTGATAAATCAAGTTGGATAGTTAGTTGAAGTGATCCTCCATCAAATGACTTATGCTTCTAAAGCATGAAACAACATCATATGTTTTTGGCTCTTTGGATCACTTAATGTATTTTTGTTAATACTATAAGAAGAAGAATTAGTGTAGCATGCCACCTGCTCAATTGTCATGGCATCTGCCTTAAATTATTCTTATCTTCACTTTCATGTGCACTTAAACATGTGTTTTATTCAGTTAAACATATTGTATTTGTGGAGTTTCTTTTTTGTTATCCACTGGATAATGATTTTTTTACAAATCTTATACTTGCAATATATTTTCACTACTTATCCTGATTCTTTTGAGTTGGACTACAATCATCATTATTTGTTTATACCTACATATGAATGTCGATCTAACAATTATTCAATGACATTTTCGAAGTATTATTTGCTTGTTTAAAAACTTAATTTCGGAGCAATATGTGAGTCTTAGCTAGTTTAACATCATTTATATGAATATGATGAAAGATACTTTTCAGATGCTAGTTTTCTTTATTTATAATTCAAGTAACTTATAAGAAAAAGATTGTCACAATACGTTATTTTTTGCCAATTTTGTTAATAATGTGGGATAGAGAGAGTATTTATTATAATAAAATACTTTGTTTTAAATTCTATTACATCAAATATATGCAGCTACATCATCCAAAAATTAATAGTTTTTCAATTGCTTAATTATTGATTAGTAATTTTAAAAAAGATACATTTGAAAAATTGCATAACCCCAGTGAGAATGTGTATAGTTCTTTGGGTGAGTATATGTCCTTCATAAAACTTTTAATGTTTCTTTTGGTAATATTTAAGCCTTGCATAAGTGAGAATTTTGTAATCCGACTTTTCAATTTCTGGAAACGGAAAGGAATAAAGTAAAAAAATACATATATACCAAAATTGTATTATTGTGGCTGCTTTTAAAAATTCCAATATATTTTTAGTTTCAGATTATTCATAAGAATAACAATAAACCAGATAATGAATAATTAATTTAATAATGAGTGAGCCATGTGTTTTGAGAGGTAATTATTTCCAGATTTTTTTCTATAATTTCCATAGTAATTGTGGTCATTTATATAGAGAACTTATATCCCATGACAAAATTAAATCATTCACAATGGCTCATATAGAAATTTATTTAATGGTGTCTATTTTTGAGTTTTCTTGAATTTTATAGATATTGATTAATTTTTATGGACGTTCACTTTGAGAATTGATGAATTTTGAAGATTTTTTTTACACATAATTTCAAATAATTTTTTTGGGCGACTGTTGTCAGGAGGCATTGTACTTTACAAGGTAGGTCTATCTTGATATTTGGTGGCACCTCACATTAGAAAACACGAGGGATAAATTTTCTTGTATGTCTAAAGAGATTTCAATTTAATAACTTATATTTTAAAAGATAAGTCAAAATGTCACAACATTAAAGATTTTTAATATGTAAAATTTGAATTGGATATTAGCTTAGGGTAAATACTTGTATATTTAAATTGTGATTCTGTGAAAGAATATTTTGAACGCAAAAACTTTAGTATGATTCAAGAATGACACTTAAAAGATATGCTGGAAATAGACTTGAATACCGTAGAGACATGTGCAGAGCTTCTTATTATGGCAAACTGAAATAAAATGACAGATTTAGCACAAACTCGCCTTCATATATCGACGTGGCTTCTGCCATCTCTCTCCCCCCTCCCCTCTTGCATGCGCTGGCCGGGCATGGCAGATAGGCAAAAAGTACCCTTCCCACCTCCCCAACTAACAGCAAATTTTCAAAAAATAAAATTCCAAATATTATCCATGAAATCAACTAACTAATCTATTAATAAAATGCAAAATGATGAATGAAATTCTTTTGAATTTTTTATTAAAAAAGCCCCTCCGAATCCGTTATTGTCACCTCTTTCATCTCCACCAATACAAATACCCCATCCCACACCACTCCTTCAGACCGATCAAAATACCCCACATGAACCACCCGACTAACCCATTTTTCCCATCTCATTGTAATTTTAATTTTGTTTCCGTCAAATCTTGGTAAGTCCAAAATTATAAAAATATTACCACGTACATAAAAAAAATGCAGTACCAAACAGCAGAGTCATCATCATGGGGGGCCTACAGGAGGAGTCTAGGCGGAGCAGCGGCGGCGTTGGGGACGATAGAGCAGCTGGCGGCGGAGAATGCGGTGGTGATATTCAGTAAGAGTGGGTGTTGCATGTGTCATGCCATCAAACGGCTGTTCTGCGGCATGGGAGTTAATCCAACGGTGAACGAGCTAGATCAGAACGACGGGAGTGATCTGGAGAAAGCCCTCATGCTGCTCCTTGCCGCACCCAATCCTGTCCCTGTGGTATTCATTGATGGTAAGCTCGTTGGAACTATGGACAAGGTCATGGCTTCTCACATCAACGGGTCTCTTGTCCCTCTCCTCAAGCAGGCTGGCGCTCTCTGGCTCTAAGACGACGTCGTTGTGCGATTGAAATCTATGATGTTTCTGTGTTTTTATTTTTTATTTTTCTGAAAAAGACAGAGGTCGGATATAGTGATGAATTGCAGAGGAAGAGGAGTTTCTGATAGGGGTAGCTAATTACCGACATTGTGTTAGCTTGTTTAAGTTTTTCGCAGAGAGTGTGTGTGTGTTTACTTTTTCCTGTTTTTTTGGTTTGTTACCGTGGGTTCTGGTTAGTTAGAGGACGATGAGTATTTTGCTCCCTCCTCTGTGTAAGGAGACAAAATTTCAACGAAAGAAACATGTTTGGGACAGTGAAATGCTTGTTGTTGTTCATGGCTAGCTTCTAGCTAATCACATATTATTTGCTTCATCCTTTCAATATATGTTAATATAATCATGCCTTTGTAACACTCAGCCATACCTTTTTTTTTTTCCTTTTCAGTATATGTTAATATAATTTTTAAATTGAGACCATACACTTAGAAAGTATCTTGTAATAAATTTTTTATCATTTTGCTTAAAAAATTTGTTTACATTATATATTATGATCAGCACATTGTTTTCTGTGTTACTGTGATACCTAAAATCAAAAAGACAAATTAAAAACACATCAACTTTTTAAGAATGACATCAACTGCATGCACAGAGTTAGCTAGCTCAAAGCATGAAAAAGGAAAGTAAGAGTTAGCTAATTAAAGGTTCCCTCCCTCCCATAAAAGTTGTCAAAATTGGCCAAGGATAATGTATCTTGACCAATGAGTTTAAATGAAAAATATAATGAATTCAAAAAAATTTAAAAAACGTAATCTAAGTTACTAGTGTAATAGTTTATGAATATATTTCTTTACAATTAGGATTTAATTAAATTGATACAAAATCCAGAAGGTCAAACTATATCCCCTTTAATAAGTTTTGAAAACTTTTATGCGATGGAGGGAATTTTTAGTCAGGTAGTATAAATCCCCTAATGTGGACCATGTGGTTAAAAAAAAATTTCAATTAATCAAATATATTTTTGATAATATTTTATGTCTCTTAAAATTGGCCTCTTTATTACAGGAGTCCTCATAGAGATAAATTTACCAATATTTAGATCTCTCCAAATTTCATAAGAAAGGGACATACACTAAAAAATAATTTAACTAATGTATTATATACAAACAATCTACCCACCGTTTTATTGTCGCATGATTCATCGAGTAACACCCCCAAAGAGTATTCTGAATAGATACCACAATGTAACAAATTATTATGATTATCATACTTTACAAATTCTTAAGCTGATTCGAGCGAATTAAATTAAGAGAGAAACCCACACTAATGAGATGGGCATTTCTCTCTTGCAGTGAAGGTGTACATGTTTTCCTTTATTGTAATCCATTAAAAATTCTTAATCTTTGTTTTACTTTTACAAATTTAGAAGGAAAAACCTGTAGGTCATGAATTCGAAATTTTACAAAAGAATTTCATCATTTTATAAAAGCATTAAAACTTTTAGGCTTCGTTTGGTCCTAAGAATTTGATAGAAAGGAAAGTTGAAGGAAAAACAATGTGAAGGAAAAAAAATTAGGAAGAAAATGAGTTTTTTTATCTTCTTTGGACTGAGAAAAAAATACAAAAATTTGGATGAGAAATTTAAATGTTGATGTCATCTAAACAATGCGAGATTAGAGGAGATTGAGAATTTTTTCCAAATTTTCCTCATAATTTTATCAGAAAAATTTTATCACTTATTTCTAACAATTTTTTCACTTAACTTTCCTGTATATTTTTTTCTTTGTAATTTTCTCTAAACCAAACATAAGAAAAAAAAAGTAACTTTTCTAATTTTTTTTTCTTTCCACCAAATTTTTCAAGGTCGATCCAAACGGAGCGTTAGAGATCTCTAATTACTCAATATTTTAATAGGTGGTGTAAGTACTCAAAAATTCTAATAAAATAAATGAGACACTACCAAAAAAATTGGAACGTTGCTTTGTTGTATTGAAAATGCTTGACGAGACTCTATGAGACCATATATTGCCTTTTCATTTGCGGCCATGATTGATTGAGAAAAAACTAATTCCCTCCCATGCTACTTGAATTGAATGCGGATTGATCAAAAAAAATATAAACCTATCGAACTACATGAAAATTATTATATTTAACATTTATAATGCGTAGGTTTAGCATTATCCAAGTTTGAGAGATTAGGGCAAGATCCGCTTACAAAATAAGTGAAGATCCCTTCTAAATCAAAGGTAATGCGTTTTAAATTTTGACACCCAATTCAATTTAGTATTAGTTTGTTACAAGAGACACTTACAAATCCCATGCATGCATGCATAGCAAAGCTTAAAATAGTTAAAGATCACAAGAAATAGGGACAAAAAGTTTAAAACTAGCTGCCTTTCTTCACCTCGTCCGTTACTTGTTAAATGTAACAGAAAATTTGAATACAGTGGGGACATGCATCACGAGTAGACCTAGGCAATAGGTAGGGGCCCCAATGGGCCGCCAGGGTCGGGCCCGTTAAAAAAGGGTCGATGCCTATTCAAACGCATATGTGGGTTGGGCACTTCGCGGATCAGTTAAGTCAAGGCCAATACCGGGTCGTCGCGGGTCAGATGATGAGTCAAGCTCGGCTCTAATTACGCACTTCCAAGTGAAAGGCTCTCTCTCTAACTGAAGCTCTCGCGACTCTCTCTCTTCCTTCCCTAGTCCTAAGCTGGTCCAGGCGAACTTCACACACAGACCATGCGAACCCTAAGCGAGTCCTGTAGAACTGAGTTCGAAGTAGTCTCGTCTCTTAGATCTCTAGTCCTCAAATGAAATTCTCATCAATTCAGGCAAAATCTGACTCTGTGTTGAACTAAGGTTCTCGAAATTTTCGACTTTGCTCGGCCTGAACTGATTATTTTGCCAGGTTTCTGAGTGAATTATCTGGTTTGAATTTTCTTCAAGGTAAACCCTTTTCTCTCAAAATGGGTTTTTTGATTTGATAAATTTGGAATGATAACATACTAGAAGGGTTGTTTTCTAGGTTTTGAGTTGTTTGATTGATAAACCCTTTTTTGCTTGTTTTTCTTGGTTTTGTTTGTAAGAATTTTTCTAGATTTTTTTGATTGATAAAAATGACAGCTCAGCAAAAATGTTAATATAATTATTTCTCTGCATTTTTTTGATTGTAAGAATGATAACTCAGTAAGCATATTAGTATAATTATTTTTCTGGGTTTTTCTGATTGTAAGAATTTTTCTAGGTTTTTCTAATTGTAAGAATTTTGTTTGTAAGAATTTTTCTGGGTTTTGTTTTTGAGAATTAAAGTCGTTATAAGAGCATGTTAGTTAAATATGTCCTTATGCTAAACAACAAATCGAAGTTGCCATAAGTGACTGGAAAAGGAGGAAAAAGTCCTTGATATATTGAACTGAAAATTCTGTTCTTCTTTATATCTTAGGCATGGAAGGTCAAGCAACATCTTTAAGGAAAGTAGTTGAAGACGACTATAGTGAATATAGTGTTGCACAAAGGCCACAACGTAAAAGGAGGAAAAAATCTAAAGTGTGGAAGGAGCTCTTACAAGGTATGAACGCACAAGGTGAGAAAATTGCAACATGTAAGCATTATAAAGTCACTTTGGTTGCTAATCCGGGAAGTCGTGCTTCTCATTTAAAGCGCTATTTAGATAGATGTTCAGCATGGCCTAGTGGACATCAATGTGGTGATGATGGCGGGGAATTTGTCTTTGACATGAATGAACTCCGTAAAGAAATTGTGCTTTATATTTTAGAAGGAGCTCATTCTTTTGCAACCGTTGAGGAACAAGGTTTTAGACGAATGATGTTTAAAGTTAATCCAAATTTTTGCCATTTAGTCATTCAACAGCTAAAAGAGAATTGTTATTTATGTATGTGGGGGAAAGAGATAAGGTGAATGATATATTATTGAAAGCTCCTGGGAGGATTTGTTTGACAACTGACAATTGGAAGTCGAATCACACTTGTTAACACTACATTTGCATCACTGCCCACTTTGTAGATAGTGCTCGAAAATTGCACAAAAGAATCCTTAGGTTTAGGGTACTGACACCTCCCTTTGATGGTGAAAGCATAGCGAATGAAATGTTTATGTTTCTTACTCAATGGAATATAGAACATAAGATGCTCATTATCACTGTGGATAATGCTAGTATAATGATGTGACGGTGGCTAATCTAAAAAAGCTGGCTAACCTAAAAAAGCGTCTCATTCCAAAAAGTGGGGCGATTAGTAGTGGCGCATTTTTTCATATAAGATGTTGTGCACATATTTTAAATCATGTTGTGCAAGATGATGGTCCATAGTTGATTGGTGAAATTCTTGAAAAGATTAGAAATTTGGTGAAGTTGATTACTAGATCTCCTCACAGAAGTAAAGAGTTTTATGAAAGTGGAGAAAACATTTTTCATTTGGATATGAGAAGGAAATTGAATTTGTATATACAAGTTTGTTGGAACTCAACATACAAGATGCTTGATAATATTTTTGTATTATCAAAATGTATTTGTTTACTTGATGTCGAGTGATTCGCCATTAAATTCTTATGTACCATCAAATGAACAGTGAGAAAAGGTTACCATAATCCATAAGTTTTTCAAGCTATTTTATGATGTGACATGTATGTTTAGTGCTGTTAAGACACCGACATCTAATTTGTATCTCAAAGGTGCATGGATGGTTCATCGTCTTTTGATTGAAGCGATCGAGAGTACTCATGACTTTTTAGCTACTATGGCTAATCAAATGCTTAGGAGATTTGACAAGAATTGGTCCGAGTACAATTTATATATATATCGTGTGCTATTATTCTTGATCCAATATGTAAAGTTAAATTTGTTGAGTATTATTTTAGTAAGTTCTTTAGCTTTGATGAAGCCATGGAATGGGTACATAAAGTGTTGGCCACTTTGCGCTCCTTGTCTGATGAGTATAAGCTCCATTCAACATCAACTTCATAAATCATAAGTTCTTCTCCTATTGCTAGTGGTTTTGTGGATGACTATTTTAATGATTACAATAGTTTTAGAGGTAGAAACTCCAGCCAAAAGCTGGGAGATCACACCTAGATTTATACTTGGAGGAGCCGGCTCTTGATTTGAATTTGGAGTTGGATGTTTTGGATTTTTGGCACACTAGTTCAGTGAGATATCCAGATCTTTCTATAATCGCACGCGACTTACTGACTATTCAAGTAGTTAGTACTGTAGCGTTGGAGTCTGCTTTTAGTCTTGGTGGAAAGACCACATCCCTGGCTCGTAGTGCATTGAAGCCTATGAATGTACAAGCATTGGTATGTTTGCAAGATTGGCAACGTGCAGAGTATGATACTACTTCAACGATTGATAATGATTCTAACTCAGATGAGGATAGAGCATATGCGGATGAAAAGGACGATACAAGTCTCTTCTTTTAGGTATAATTTTATTCTCGCAATTTAAATAATTTAATATTGTTGCTTATTCACTTCTAAAAATATGTGTTCTCATATTGACTGGCAGCAAGAATTTGCCAACATCTCTCTTTTGCAGTAGCTGGACACTTTGAGGAATTTGAATCTACTAATGCTGTCATTGCCCCTGCTGGGAATTGGAAGGCCCGTCAAGCAGCAAGTTTGGGTTCTTTTTTGGTGGAGATCTTGAAAATTTAAAAATTAGTACAATAGTTGGACTTATCCAATGGGCCGTTATGAACTTTTAGAGTAATTCTTTTAATTTAAAGTGATGCTGAGACTAATCAGTCAGCTCTTAATTATATCAAAGCCAGTTGCCTTTGATTGTAGTCCCAGATTCAGGTTTCCTAATAATAACTGGGTAGGTCATGGGGGGGTTAGGGTTGCCTAGCCCATGACCTAACCTAACCAACTAAAATTTTATTGCTGACCCGCCCCCACGCCTTTTTGCTATTGGGCTTGCCCTGACCCGACTCGAGCCGGCTCACTACCCAGGTCTAATCACGAGATAACTACAAAGTTGACAAGGTGAGTGCATGATATATAAATGCATATGTACTAACAACCAATAGCACAAACCAAGCATTTTAAATTCGAAGATTCTACAGTGATTGAATTTCTTTTTTAATTATTATAGTTAGGATTAATCGTAGTCCATGATTTTATTACCAAAAATCCTAGCAGTTCAATTTATTAATGACAACCTGCTGCTTTAGTTTAACGTAACCGGTAGCTTTTGTTGTATTTCACTAACAACCACACTCCTCCTCCCCCTCCCTGTCCCTCTGTCCCTCTTTTCCCCTCATTTTCACTGCCCGACGCTAGCAAAACAAGACAAAATTTGTCACCACCATCCCCCGAGGGAATAGAACATGTGTCAAGGTCCTGCCTCTCACAGCCATTCATTTCCCTTTAGACCTTATGAGTGTCAAAGAGGGGAGGGGGAGGCACAATCGGATGAATTCACAACACTAGTGTACTTTTTTTGTTTGATCTGGGTCTGGATCGGAAAAGGTAGATGAATACAAAACATTAAGATTATTAATCAACTTTGATCAGGATTTGTCTTCAAGATGGGCAGATAAATGGGAGGAAATTGTGGAGCTGGACAACCAAAAGGGACAGATACTTCCCTGACATAGTCGATCTTAACTTATATGTGGCAAAAGGGTGAAAACTTGCAATATCAAAGATTAATTACTTAAAAGTGACATTGGATTATGTCAAAAGCTAATGACTATCCTTATTTCAGTCTTGTTTTGAAGCATTGCACCCTTTTGACTGGTAACTTTGATGTCTCTATTTACAACAGTGGAGTTTTGCTATAAATATTATCAAAAAATTAGTTCATTTTAGTCCTAGTTATTTCTTGATTTGAACACTTCTCTCTATATACAAATAAGGCAGACCACCTTTTTTTTAAAAAAATCTGGCTCTAGAGTATCTCCCACCCCCAAGAGCAACAACAACCTCAACACTTTCTCTAACACCCAATTTTGCCATGGCGATAGTTCAACTATTAGTCTGATTCGATGTATCATGAAAACAAGTGAATCTCTAAAATCACTTCGAGACAAATTAACTGGACAACTGTATCTAATTAAGGATGCGTAGAGAGATCCATGGCCAAATTGATGGTGTTATCAAAATCTAAAAGAAACCAAAAAAACAGAGCAACTTTTGGGACTCGACGGTCACTTTGGCTAATACTAACATGAATCAGAGAAGGATTAGAGGGAAGAAATAATCGAAGTAACGAGAAGCTAAAGAGAATATCAGTGGAATGAGGAACCTAAAGCTCAAATCCTCCATTTCTTTCTCTCTACTTCCAAAATTTTATTTTATTTTATTTTATTTTTGCTTCTCTCTCACCTGCACTTCCTTGTTCAGCCTCCTAGCTGCTTGAATTTTCTAAAAAATATTTGTCCATCGTACCAAAACTAGATGAACAACAGAGAAGAACAAGAACCCATTTCTGTTCATGGAAAATTTGCTGATTAAAAGTTACATGTTTTAACATCAATGTCAGAAGAGGGCGCGAACAAAAGGGAAGGGTTTGCTCTGTTTCAAATGGGAAAATTACTAACAGGTGTTGGTTTGAGTTTCAAGGAGAAAGCTACAAAGTCCTCTTTTGCACCAAGTTTCTGTCCTTCTTAAATTACTTTAATGCCCTCATGCTTTTGTTCCTCCTTTTATAACAATAGACGGATCCTCTCTCGCTACCTACTTACATCACTCTTTAATATATTTATTCTCTTCTCTCTCTCTCTCTTCATGTAACCGGTCATGGATGCGAACACATAATACTTCCATTGGAACCTTAGAAATTTATAAGCCAGTTAAAGTTGACTTTAAAATTAACTAAGTTCTCATACAATGAAAGCAATTTCTTAAAATATTAATACGATAAAGTTGTAATTAAAATCCATATTTACAGAAGTAGTTAGTCAAAAATTAACACTAATTTTTATTAAAAATAATTAACTATAAATGTTATCCTTAATAATAGCGGTTAAAAAAGTATTTTTAATAACTCAGAGTCAATTATATTTTACAAAATAACTAACATTGCGTTTAAGTTAATGATCTTATAAGAGAGTCCAATTTTAAAAAAACCTTAAATGTAAGGTATATGATTACTCCTCTTATTTACAATTCTTTATTCTTGTAAATATTTTTAAAGTAAAATTTTTTTTGTTGTACTTGATAGAAAATTAAAATCTTTTATTTTTTTTCTAATTTTAAGTA
This sequence comes from Carnegiea gigantea, assembly GCA_029747015.1. Taxonomy (NCBI): domain Eukaryota; kingdom Viridiplantae; phylum Streptophyta; class Magnoliopsida; order Caryophyllales; family Cactaceae; genus Carnegiea; species Carnegiea gigantea. The sequence goes on along the minus strand of JAKOGI010000346.1, from coordinate 51,551 downwards.
AAAGATATTAAATCTTATCTTCACTATTCTTTTCTTGATGTAAATAAATTAATTTTAACAATTTGTTGTATGATTTTAAACATAAATTTAAAATCTTCAATTAGAATTTAAAATCTTATCTTCTAACTTTATTAAGTTTAAGATCCATTCACTTATTTTTACGTAAGAAACATCATTGTTATTACTTTAAATGAAATTTGATGTTTTACTCGTATTCTTCAAAAACTGTTTTCATGTTGTTGAAATACTTTTTCTATTTATTGCTAATTTCTTCAAATTTTTCTTACCTTAGAGTCATTAAAAAACGTTAAAACATATCTTAAACTCTGATTGTAAATTATTGCTGTAAACGTTAAGCTCTACATATTAGGCCCTTAATCCTAAGCCTTCAATGTTCAATTCCAAACCCTAAACCACAAAACCTGAACCCTAAAATCCTAATTGTTGATAATTGACTTATGAAGTTCAACTTAACCATAATCCATAAATATTAAAGTATAAATGTTATAGTTTGATATCTTGTTCCTTTGTATCATAATAGACGTTATGTCTCCTACTTATAAATCCCACAGTTAATATGAGATTATGTAACTTTTGAGTGATTTCTTGATCTAATAGCACAAACAAAAGTAGTCTAAATTTCTCGGTTTAATAGCACAAACAAAAAGTATTCTAACTCGAATAATGAAACCTTGGGATGACCAATGATTTTTTTTAACTTTTCTTTTCCTTTGTTGTTAGTCTTTCTCCTTCAAATACGACATCCACCTACATAATTTTAATATTTAGAGGATTTGAAAATCATATTGAATAGCTTTATCAAGTGATGAGTAAATTATTTTTCTCCATTAGTTTAAGGGTTTTTTAAAAAGAGAAACCAAAATAAGGAGTAATCCACAAAAGGACATGGAGTAAATAACGAAAAATTGAAAAAATAATCTACTCTATAGTTTTAAGATAGGGTTTATCATAGAAATAAATACAAAACGAATCCTAAGTTTTATCATTTAACATTTAGTGTTTACGGCTTATGTGTAAACTCTAGGACTAGTATCAAAAACTAAGGTTTCAATGTAAACTTTATGACTAATATCAAGAAAGCAATATTCATTGTCAACTAGATGGGCCTAAAAGCGCAGGGGTTGTCACTGAGTATATTAAGTTCTTAAACTATATACACTAACCCAGGTTGATCATATAAGCTAACCTAAGCTGGCCGATTATGACAGCCTGTGTTAACTAGATTGCATATGTGGCTAACCTTAGATCTATTTGGTTTCGGACCTCTCATCTTTCTTTCAAGTAAACTTGGTTTTTTCTTTGGTTAGAATCTACACAATCTCATCAAGGATTCCAGACTAAAACATAGAGTAGAGAAGGGGTCCAAAAATACTAACTTATGCAACAAAAAACTTGAGTAATTAACAGCTAACACCCTTAAAATGCTATGCAACTGCGGCAACAATTAACATGTTCTTTATTAGCTTAATTTCATATTAGTTTGTTATAGTTGAACAAAAATAGTGAGCAACGCAAAATTTGTTAATTAAAAATATTTTTAACTCATTGTTTTAAACCCTAATTTTTTAAACTTAATTGAGCCTTAGTTCAACCATAAATACTAAACAATAAATCATTAAAGTTAAGCCTTAAATCCTCAAGATTTATGGTTATAATTTAGGGTTTATGTTTAGAATTAAGCTTTATCATGATTTTTATTTGTAGAAGTCAAGATCTTGGGATGGAAAACTCTAAGGTTTATGGCTTTGTGTATATGTATGTATGTATGTATGTATGTATGTTTGTGTGTATATATATATATATATATATATATATATATATATATATATATATATATATATATATATATATATATATATATATATATATATATATATATATATATATAATGCATTAGATAAGAAATTAAAATGTTCATAAGATAATAACATGATTGTAATATATCAATGAAATAATAAAGTAACCTAATTTTCCTATTTAATATAATAACATGGTCAAAATCATATTGATTGAAGAAATAAGTAGAAAAAATGGCACAAAAAGAAAATAGAAAAAAAAGTGTACCCAATGCCGATTTCATAATTATAACATCCCCTAAATTAATTAGTATTTAGTTATTTTTAATTTTATATTAATCACATGGCTAAGGGTTCAATGAAATGCATGAGTCGTGTGAAATTAAGACATATTAAAAGACTTATTCAAATTGATAGATTTGTATAAATATGAATATTTTAATATTTTTGACACAAATAATAATATGGATATTTATATACACACACATGAATAATGTTGGATTTTCAACGTAAAATTTAATTAAGTTATATATAGTTTAAATATTTGTTTTAAAAAATAATAAAATAAAATAAATCAAACTTAACAAATAAAATTGAAGAAAATGATTAAAAAAAGATCTATTTAGGGGAAGCAGAGCATAAAGGGGGAGGCATTGAAAAAGGTGAAACACTGTGACTTTTGAGGTGAGGGCATATTGGTCATCGCATGACTACAATTGCTTTGTCAATTTGACACGGACCTATAAAAAAAGAACAATTGCTTGCAAAAGAAGTACCTTTGAATAATGTGAAAGGCAGCCTAACACCTGTTGGTATCATGGAAGGATAATGAAACGAAGAGAGAGAAAAGAAGTTAGCTTTATCTGAACTTATTGTTGGTGACCGGTTCTCTAGGTGACAGGTAAGGCAGATCAAGGGCTAAGATTACTAGTTATAAGATCAAGGCTAAAATTTATCAACTATGATAGTTGGAAAATTTTTTCAATTATGATAGAATTTTGCTTTTAAATAACTAACCTTTGGGGGGGGGAGAATTGCCCAACATCCCAAGTACTATATCACTGTAGAAACCAGCTTTGTTGGTCAAATGTCTTAAGTCATCGATTCTTCATTTCAGAAGGCTCTCTGTATCTGAGACAACAACTTTTGCCCTTGGAAGGACATTCCTGTGCCTTTTCTTACAGTCAAAGATACTCAGGCTTGTGGGATAATTCTCGTTTTTTTATAGGAAAATGAAACGCTATTATTTTTAAGCAATAAGTGTTATTTCACGGAAAGGTTTTTCGATAATATGAACATATTTGATTCTCCTAATTTTGAAAGTAATTAACATGATTCTGAAATTTAAAGTTATGAAATTACGAATTAAATTCAATGCAACAAGTTCGATTTTAGCTGGTCATACATATTATCTACTTGTTATCCAATTATTGTGAAATAAATCTCTAGTTTAACCATTATCGTAGGCACTTGTCCAACATTTAATAAAACAATTTATAGTGTGGTCCCACTTTTATATGGTCCAAAGAGATTTAGAAGTGGATAACTTTACTGTTGAAAGTGCTCATGCATGTGGAGCGATCGTTTTCGAAAGAGCCACATAAATTTTTTTTTTGAAAAACTTTGATGACTTAAAATTTTTAAAATTACTCGTCAAGCTTGGTAAAACGAAGCTCAACTTGAGCTTGTTTAAGGCTTAGGTCTTGGCACGGCTCGTTGAAGGCTCATTTTGAACTCAAGCTAAATATGAGTGTGCCAAGGCTTTATTGCTTTCAAATCAAGCTTCACTTAATTAAGCTTAGATAATTATTTGCCTTTAAGGATTTGGATACACAACTCACTTTTAAAAGTTGGAGGAATAATGAAACTCTCAAATAAACACAAAAGAATTGGTGAATGTACCTAATTTGTGTAGACATGAGATAATTGTAATTGTTTCATCATTAATGGTTGCTAGATTGCTAACATCATTAGTCAATGGGTAATAAGGTTAGCAAATAAGCACAGATAAATTGGGCAATTAGTGCAACTTTGCATTTAATTACATAAGAATACGAGTAAATGAAAAGTCTGAATTGCAAAGAGGCAAGGGGGGACAAAGGGGTGCCAAGTTGGATTACGGGGTAAAAAGCACTTTACAATGGTGTGATAATATGGTTGTAAATGTTAGTTCGTAATGAAAGTAATTACCTTTAAACAAAAAGCTTAATTATTCAAACCTTAATATTTGATTGTAAAGAATGCTTACGCAGCCTCATAGGTTTCTTAGCTCAACTCGTTTAGGCCCAACTTGATTGGGCTTGGTGAACTCAATAGTCCAGATTCATAAGCTTGAGCTCGGGTAAGATAGCCAAACAATCTCGGTTGCGACTTGCCAGTAATTAAGCTTGGCAAGGCAAAAAGCAAGTGGGCTTATAGGGGGTCATGAGCGGGCTTAACTTACCTACACCTTTACTTCCATTCCTGATCATTCTTATATTTGAACCGTCAATCGCTAATCATGGTTCTTCTTAATCAATCAGTAGTCTAAGACATACAACAATGCCCTTCAAACCACCATACGGTGAACTTTTCCTTTAGGTTTATTCAAATCTTATCTCACAACACTCTAGATATACACCTCTATTTTTGCCATCTTATACTAATACTGTGACCAATATCACGGTCAATCTTTTTAGTACCTTATTGCAACACCCCAATCCCGAGGGTTATGGATGTTAGCATTTTTTTAAATCAAGGAGTAAAACAGACAAAGTTTCGCTTAAAGACTTACCATTTTCCAAGCTTAAAGCCTTACATTAGGTCGTTGCAATGAATAGAAGTATAAAATAATACCAAAACAAGCTCGATGGCTACACGCCTTAGTCCACAACTCTACTGGCCCTACACTCGGAGTGTAGCACATAATGAGGTTCAATAATAAAGAAGAAAATAAAAGGTACAACTCAACGGATCACACATTCGGAGAACTGGGGTTTACATCCCAACAATACCTAACTTCAACTAAAATAAACGACCTACTATTTAGATGGCTGGCCCTCATGATCATTAAGAGTGGCTGCTATTCAATATAAAATACATGAATCAAAGTACTTTATTTACACATAGTTAGAAATCTAGGAACACGTCATATTCCATCATCAAACTTATAAGTCTATATATATATATATATATATATATATATATATATATATATATATATATATATATATATATATATATATATATATATATATATATATATATATATATATATATATATATATATATACATATATATATATATATATATATATATATATATATATATATATATATATATATATATATATATATATATATATATATATATATATATATATATATATATATATATATATATATTTGTATATATGTATATATATATATATATACACACACACACATAACACTTGTATTGAAGCAAGGCGGAGACTGCAATTTGACTTACGCAAATGAACTTCTACCTATCACATCAAAAACCTAGGAAAAGGAGAAACAGACAGGGGGTGAGCTACCACATGCTCAGTGAGTGATCCTCGACCCCGAGAAAAATAAAAACAGTTGCGCGTAATACTGTTAGGTAGCAATCACAGACATTTTGATGTTTAACATTGCATAATAATCACATAAGGTATCCTATTTTTGTTATTACCTCACAATCCTTGAAGATTCAAAAGATATTCCTAATCTCCTTCTATTCCATGCACAAGACTTCTTAACTGACCTGCACTATGTCTCATATAGCTTAGGAGTTCCGAGAAAAATTGGTAATGCGTGGCTTGCTGAAAAATTATGAATTTTGGTGGGGAGCTAGATCAATGGGTTATATTTCAAATGGCTTTTGAATCACCTTAATTTGAGTTCTGTCAACAAAGTTATAGCTGTTTTGCTAGAACTATGCAGGTTCAACCAAAACTGACACACTTGTGTTCTAACCCCATTTTAGGAACCCTATTGTGGAAATCATATTCTGTGTTATAAATGAAAGTTTTGTGGGACATCTGATTCTTCCATATTGTGGTTTTAGGTCTGCATTTGAGTTCAAGGGTGAAAGTTATGAATTTTTGAAGTGAACGAACCTACTTTGGTGCAAATTAGATTGTTATTACAATTTCTGTACAGTGTATACTTGGAGGAAAATTCTGAAAATTGTACCGTATATTATCCATGTTATTGTTGAATTTCCTATAAGATTTCATGAATTTTGATTGAGTATTTTGAGTTTGGTGATTTTTGAAAGCATTTTGAGTAATTATGCAAGGAGCAATAATAAAGATTGAGTGAGATTGATCATGCACTCATTTTGTGTATTTTGGGCCAAGTAAGGTCATTCAAGGGGGAAATAAGTATTCATGGACTTTCATAGAGCTTTTAACTTAATTAACGAGAAAGAAGAAGACAAGTATATAATTTGGGAGCTTGTTTATGAGCTTTGAATCAATTATGGATTTTAGAAAGAAAATACCAAGTTTAGTGAGCTTAATAGCTTCTATCAAGTTCAGTGTTTCATTTGGGGTGGAATTCTATATCTAATGGATTTATGAATGAAATATGGGAAGTGGGGAGAATTTTTACTCAAAAACCATATTTATTAGACCAAGTTATTATAGTTTATGCTATTTTAAATCAAGATATATCTCTCGTGACCTCAAACCTCTATTATTTACTGAATTTAGAATGTATCAAATGTATATATCAAGCTAATCTAGTGCACTCGCTGTTATCTTGAACCAAGCTATACATCAGTGAGCCTTAAATCCGTATCAGCAATACCTACATTAGAAAAGGCAAAAACCACTCTCCCATTTGTTACCATCAAAGCCTTTTTCTTTGTAATCTCATTTATCTCATTGTGGTCTATTTTACTTTCATTTACTTTATATCAGATTTAATTACTTTTATTAATTCAATTTTGAAGTTATATTAAAATACCCAAGTTATGTATTGCATTTAATTACTCAATTTCTATTACACATACTTTCACTTACTCAATTATGTGAGTAAGGATCATTTACTGACTAAACATACTTACAATGACATTTATGAAATAGACCTGAGGCCTAGTTATTGTTCCCCGTTATGTATAAGTGTTATCAAGTCAGAACAAATTTATGAAGTCAGATGACATTTATGAAACAGATGACATTTATCAAGTCAAATGATATTTTTTAAACACTCAAGGTACGTCCATTGGCTGTATCTTCAGAAAGCAGACTATCTTTATCAAGTCACAACTCTTAATGAGTTTATCAATGAATTAGTTTATATAGCGATTTGCTATTTAACTTGTGACCCTATCGGTTATCATCTATAGGACATCAGCCCATCATTTACTTGCACGACTTCAGGTCAACTCTTGATCAGTTTCATATTACTTTCATTTTCATTGTTGTTGCGAACTAAATGAACTGCAAAAGCAGGTACTCATCAGCAGTGTTTCTATGCTTATTTTACAATATAGGAATGTATGTACTGAGTAGTTGCTCGCATTTTTGAATTGTTTTCGTGTTTTCCATTTTAGGTGATGAAGTATCACATGTTTATCTATTTAGCAAGCTCTTTTGGAAGTCATTAGATGCTCATAGTGGATTTAACATAGCATGAATGTTGGGATCAACCTCAGAGTCAAGTTGGGTCTATATTCAATATACTTGTGTAGCGTGGAGTGTGAGTTAGTACATGGTATGATTAAGTCAATTATATTGAAGTTGAACTAGGACTTTGGTCTTGGAGTGTTTCAGTTTAATAGATATTGTGATTTGAACATGAGTTGTAAGATTAAATGGTTTCAGTGAGCCTTGTCCGTATAAGGACGATAGTAGTGCCTTCTATCATTAAGTCTTCTGCTACAGTTTTCTGTAAATCATGTCATCAACATTTTGGAGGCATTACAGATTGCCACTTTCTGCTTCAAGGAAGAATGCTAGTTGGGTCGTTGTGGATAGACTTACCAAATCTACTCATTTTAGACTAATTCATAACACATGGGGTGTAGAGATACTAGCACAGTTATGTCAAAGAAATAGTTCAACTACATGGCATACTAAAGGATATAGTGTCTGATCGAGACCAAAGGTTTCAAGGTAGGTTTCGGCAAGCTTTGCAAAAGGCTTTTGGCACCAAGTTGAATTTTAGTAGTTCATACCACCCAGAGACTGATGGACAAACTGAGAGGATAAATCAAATCCTAGAGGATATGCTTAGGGAATGTGTGCTTGACTTCTAGGGAAAGTAGGAAGATTATTTACCATTGATGGAATTTTCTTATCATAATAACTATCAATCCACTATTAAGATGACCCCTTTTGAAGCATTGTATGGGAGGAACTGCAGAACACTGTTGTGTTGGAGTGAGCTTAACAAAGCACTAACCTTAGGGCCTGAGTTGATTTAAGAGATCACTAAAATAATAAGGAAGATTCAAGAACATATCAAAGCAGCCCAAAGCAGATATAAAAGCCATGTAGACAAAAGGAGAAGACCATTAGAATTTCAAGTGGGAGATAAGGTATTTTTACAGGTGTCCCCAGTTAAAGGAGTGAGAAGATTCAACTTCAGGGGCAAATTAAGCCCTAGATATATAGGCCCTTATGAAATTATTAAGAAATTAAACCATATGGCTTATAGGTTGGATTTACTAATAGAACTTGGGCATGTGCACAACGTTTTTTACATTTCATAGCTTAGAAAATATGTCCCAGATCCAAATCATGTCATTATAACAGAGCAAGTAGAAGTCTCTGAGAACCTAATGTACGAGGAGTGTCCCATACAGATATTAGACCACAGAGTTAAGCAACTTTGAAACAAGAACATTCCTCTGGTTAAAGTCGTGTTGGCCAATCATAACTCATCTGAGGCTATATGGAAAACCGAGGAGGACATGAGGAGTAACTACCCATATCTATTTAAGGTACAGACAATATTTCTTTTAAACTGTAAATTTCAAGGATGAAACTTACATTAAAGGGGAAGACTGTAATGGCGCGAACCTAAGATTCATACTAATCAACTTAAATTATCCTGACCACCTTAAATTATCCTAACCACAAATTAATTAAGTTGGGTGCTGCATTTCAATTTAGCATTTTATGCATATGTATATATATTTGTGTATTGCAGGTTCAAACGACGACGTGGCCTCAAAATGGACCTTGTTAAGCTCCTAAATAATTCATTCAAGTGTTAATACATATTTGAATGCTCGCTGAATAAACATAACCCTAATTATTAAAGGGCTAATTTGACAAATGATGATAATAATAATAAACGAACAAATATAGTAGCAATGAAATAATAATAATAAGGTGAATTATGTATATAAAAAGTGCGAGGCATTACTCAAAAATGAAAATTTTACATTTAAAACATATACAATTTCATTTATTAATTTTAGCCAAAAATATGAACCCAATGTCTATATATATATATATTATATATATATATGTTATGTAATGAATAGAAAAAAAAAATGAAAAAAAAATGAAATGATGAGGATAAATTTGAGGAAAATCTAGAAATGAATTAGGTGTCCAAAAATAAAAGGATAGGAAAAAAAAGGAAAAAGAATTAGTTAAAACCTAAACTAAACAACGTAAATTAAAACAAACAAACAAAACAAACAAAAAAAAAGGCCCGAAATCCCAAACCCCTTTCTTTGCCTCCCAACCCGACAGACCCCCCTGTTTCCCTACTTCTGTCACACAACCCGACTGCTCCCCTCACCGATTTCGTCAGCTATCATTGTCGGCATCCATCTGCCATCCCCGTTCCTGCCATCAACCTGTCGCCTGAGCGCCCAGCTGTTTGCCAGCAAGACCTCCTCCACCTCCTTGAGTTGTTTGAGTGGGCAGAGAGGTGAAATCCTAAATCTCCCATAATTCAATTTTTGATGTTTTGTATTTGAATTTTTGTATAAAATGGTGTAATTAGCTTTGGTGTGTATTTATTTGTAAATTTCTTGGATGATCGTGGATGTGTGGATGAGGTGAGGTTGGGGATCAACATGGTATTAAGGGGGTGATGTTTGGTGTAAAGATTTGACTTGATGATGTTATTTTAATGATGTTGAGATGATTTTAGTGCATATAGAATGAGATCAAAATGAAAACTATGTTGGATGGATGAGTTGTGACCATAAGCTTGAGGAATTAGGGTTATAGCTTGAATGATGCTTAAATTAATCTTGTTGAGTTATTAATGTTTAAATCAGTTAATGGATGCCTAAATAGAGATGTATGTATATATATGTATAAGGGTAATATGGGTGTTATGCTATGATCATGGCTTGGTGATGTGGGTTGTAATTGGAATAAAACTACAAGCTTGATTGTAGTTAAATTGGTGGTCTTAAATGATTTATAATGAATATTTGAATGAAATTAATGAGAAATTAGTGTTAAAATTTTGTATATTGGGCGTTTTTGTCTGTCATGAGTTGGTGACTTAGGGTTAGATATTTGGGTGAAGCTTGAGCTTAATTGAATTGCTTTAATAATAGTTAAGCGAATCTTTAGTATTAATTAAATAAAAAGAGAGAGATACATGTATGTATGTGAGGGTGTTGTATAAGTACATGGCATCAGTAATTGTCAAGAAAGGGGGGAGAAAGGAATAAGTAGCTTTGTAAAGTAGAGCCACTAACATAACATGCTTATGTTGTTTTATTTTACTAATGAATAATTGTATGATTGGGACTCGACTGAACCCGGAACCAAGTTCATGAAACCGCCCTAAACCCTATCACGATCAAAAGTTTAAAGCATAACAACAATTCGCAATGATCTGGCTAGTTAAAGAGAAAAACAATAGCCATAATAATAACGATAACAATAATTATGATAAAATAGCCACAATTCTGACAATAATAATAATAATAATAATTAGTAATGTCGTTAATTCTAATAAATACGAAGAAATGACGATGTTCATGAGCTTACCGTAATAATTCGAGTGGTACTAACGATAACGCCATTAATAATAAACACAAGACAAGACCATAATGTGCATTAATTGATTGTTAGCGGTATGAAGGAGATGAACAAAAACAAATAAGATAGAACCAAATTAAATTGATAACAATTGCTATACTAATAATAAAAAGGGAAGTCAAGGGAAATTAAAATTATTTATTAAGTCAATAAATGTAATAAAACTTCTTAATCTTGCACTAATTAAGAAAATTATATATTTGGAGTAGAAGTGAAGCCTCCTTTGTCACATCAAGCTGCCAGCAAACAATTTTCACTAAAACAGAGAAAGACTTTCAAAGACTAGGTACATACATTACCTGTGCTCTTCCAAAACTCACATGTTTTTCAAACTATACAAAATTAATATAATATTCATATAATGAATCATTTTATACAATGTTTTGTCACCTAAGCAAGTGGCCCCATCAATTATCAATCATCAAGGCTTATACCCTTCAATTTGCCTGCGTGGCTGAAACTCAGGCTTTCCGATCGGTCTGGGAGGTGTGCACCTATCTCAAGATCGCTGCAGACGTCAACAAGGGTCCACTTCCAGATAATAACCGGCAAATCAACTTTACTTATATATTCTCTCTCCTGTTTACAAAACAAAATGTTTTGAAATGCGAACACCCAACTAATTGAGAACAAAGCTTATTTAACTACATAGGGTTGTACGTGCTGAGCTTCAGCACATTCCTCGAATGTTTTTGTGTTTTCTATTTTAGATAAGAGATCAATGAATAGCCCTTGTCTTGGCAAACCAAAGAGTAGCAAGAAGTGAAACAGAGTTACAATTCCTTTTGCTGAGGATTCGCTAGCGAAACACTTATAGTGTTTTATAGGCTAGCACCCCTAAGAATATTTTGGTTGTATATTCTTTTGGACGTGATCACTGCTAGTATTTGGTACTTATGCATTGGGCTATCAGATGTATCATGAATTTTATAAATGGTTAAATATATGTTGTTCTAAATATTTGATGAATCAGGTGGTTACGAGGGTAACACGGCGTTACGGGTAGACTTAGTTAGCCTTATTTCGTTATGTAATGGTGGTAATGCCTTCAATCAAAAGACTTCCGCTACCAATCAATAGTAAATAAGTAACTAAGTTAGAATAATCAAGTATTAGAGATTGGCGGTGTTACATCAAGTAATTCATTCACACACTTATCGACACACGCCTTTAAGCATGTTGTAAATGTATTTGCTCATAATCACAGTACTCTTTAACTCAAATGTTCTTTTAAACAATTTCTAAAATTAATTAAGTGGTTTCTTAAGCATTCAGTTTACTTGCTTAGGTAGTCAGAACGTTGCTTTTCTCATTTTAACAAACAAACGATTCTTTGGTGTAGAACTCAATCATGACATACACATATAACACACATATGAGTCATAGGCTAACAAAATCACAACTTGGTTTAGCAGTATGCCATCGTAGGCTTGAAACATTTGACATCTACAAATAATTATGAAGATAATCAAAGCAAGCTCAAGATTTATGAACTCAAGTTTGATAACAAAAATAAGTGCACAATTAACATATCTCAACACTTCCATAATTTACTAATATAAAACACTCAAACTTGAACTCCATCGCCACAGCAGAAACACATCGTTTTAGCTAAAATTTATAAGCCAAGTTTCTTTCGATATTCAAACTCCTAATTTCATTTCGATTCATTTCCTTTCAAACTTAGAGATCTTAAACCTGAACATTCATAAAGTTTTTAGATACTTAGTAATATAAGAATACAATACTTACCCAATTGCTAATTCGACATTCTCAATTCATTGAAGTTCCAATCTCATAGTCAAATTAGGGTTCACAGGCAATTCAGAAAACTATTTGCACATTAGTAATTAATTTAGGAAGCCAAGAATAATCCACCTCGAATCCAAGCCAAACGACCCAACTCTTGGGCTAATTAGGCGACTTAGGGCTAGGTTTGATATCTCCTTCTTCCTTGTTGCCCATTGCCATGTTTGCTTGTGCTGCTACTGTGGGTCTTCCCCTCCCTTGGTGTTGCCATAGTGGCTGACGATGACTCTAGCCACTATCAGTGGTGGTGGCGTGGTGTTTGGTGGTTTCTGGTCTCTAGGGTTTGGCTCTGCCATCCCTTTGCACCGTGCTAGTCTAGCCTACCTCCTTATCGCTGATAGCCAGCCAAAAAACGACCTGCCATCATCGTCATTGATGCCTGGCCACTATCCCAGTCCTCTCTCTCAGTTCACTCCCTCACCCCTACTCTCAGTCTCACTCAATCTCTCTCTCTCTCTCTCTATTCTCGGGCTCAGGGTCATTGCAGAGGAGGGGACGGTGGTCAGTCCACGACAGTGGTGGTACCGTCGCTCCCGTCTCTTTCTCTCTTCCTCTCTCTCTCTCTCTCTCTCTCTCTCTCTCTGGCCCTCGGTCTGTTCATGAACGAGAAAGGCGAAGAGCATAACTGGAGGGGCTCTGCTCATCCTCGTTGCTTCTATCTGTGTCAAGCAGGGGCTTAAGCCCTTTTCCTTTTTTTTGTTCTTCTAACCGATTAATTATTTGGCTCTAAATAACCTGGAGCCTAATTGGTTTCGACATTGCCCAATCTAACTTCGCTAATCTTACTTGGTTTAATTCCCAAGCATTTACTGAATTTTTGCGTCCACATAATAAGCCATGATATTTGGAAACGAGATTTAATAAAATTATTCACTTTAATAAATACACGAATATTAACCTAATGTAGCCAATAATTATAAATATAGCTAATAAAATTATTAATCTAGACAGTTAGTCTGACATTAAAATTCTTGGCTGTTACATTCTCCCCCCTTAAAAGAATTTCGTCCTCGAAATTTCGAAGTCTAGTGTATAGTGAAACACAGGATTCACATACACATGGCACAAACCATCTCAACTCGCAATTAAATCCAAAAATCCTACCTTATAAGTAATTGTATCTTTTAAATCGAAAAAAGAGGCTTATAGCATCCAGTCTCTTCCTCGCCAATCCTCTTCGAGCGTCTACTAACTCTTTCTGGGCACCAATGGTAAAATCACATATAAGAGGGGAAAATGAGCTGGCGTGGAAAACTATATTAAGCTTATTTAAAAACAAATGTAGACCCTCAATTATGTAAACACTATCCGCATAGTGAACTACAACTCTATGTATATGCATCGCTATGAATTGGCATCTAAAGGTATGACAGTTAGCCCGTAACATATCTAGGTATGTAAAGATAGTTTCATTCTAAAACATGAATTCAAATCACTTTTAGAATCAAGACGATTGACCTGGAGACTCATATAGCACACTAGAGTAATAAAGGCATTACATAGCATCATATAGCATCACCTTAGTATAATGATATGACATGGAAGGAACAACTCAATGTTTTCAAGCCCAAGAATCATAAGAAACATGAATCCATCTAATACGTACATAGTAAGCGACTTGCAACAGGAAAACATATGCAACTAGCAATCATCACGTAAGGAAACAACTTGGGAAAGCTGTATGGTAAGAGTGTGGTCAATACACAGTGAAAGTGTAGTATAGGTCTGAACACAAGTTGCTAAAGAGAGGCAAGGAGATTGATTTCTTAGTTGGAATGGGTTTGGCACATAATTCGCCTGCCTGATATTGCTTTAAAATAGGTTAACTACCGTTTCATGAGATTCTCCTACCAAGGTAAGGTGGTTTTGCATGGGCATTGTCACTAGAAGGTTTATAATTTTTGTGGGGAGATAGAGAAGTGTTCCCTTGGTGAAGATAGGTCTGATACCGAGTTCATGCATTAATAATGCAATTATAGTCTAGTGATCATAATGTTTGCCTTAGGGTCTCTGCTTAGAACTAATTATTTCCTAATCATGGAAATATACAAATAGAGTGCTATGCTTATAGACTTAAATCTAGACCCCTTTTTATCCCAAGTGGATTATCCAAAGAACTTACACCAGCACGAATCGGTCACATCATGTCATACACTTCAATTAATCATATCAGCAATCATATTTTACAGATCAATTGTTTGTATAAGCTTCATTATGACCATGAGTACATGTAGCGCTTTTGCATTTTACTCGACATGCTTATAAGCAAGCACTAAGATATGTAAATGTTGATCCTTGGTTCAAAAATAGTAGTGGCACTATAAAAAATGATAGCACAACATTCGAATCACAAGGCACCTAGAGTTGAGAGAGAGTCATGTACAATAACCACGATATAGTAAGCTAGCAGTGGCAGCAAGCACAATGGCTAGCATAATACCACTCCAGAATCTCCTATGGAAACCACTAAAAGGTAAATGGCACGTATAGCGTAAAACATAATACAAGATAACTTAGTTATATCATGCCAAGGCGTTCAGTTGGGTTATACTAAGAATTATTATACACACACTCATTCACGAGCCTTCAAGTTAAAAAGTCAACTACAAGCATGGGTACACTAGGATGATATTCGATAAGGCACAGAGCACAAAGGTTAGGGTATGTGAATGCAAACTTCAATCATCACCATATCATGCATTGAATACATACGTATACAGTAATTCAAGTTGTAGTATGAGATCAAAGAATTCATGGAGTGTAATTAATGACTCAGCGATAATTTCATGCAACGAATTATATAAGTTAAATCACTTGGCTAATTCAGCCACATGCTCAACCAAACTCAAGTCCAGCAAACACTAAGAAGTGCATGTACTATACAATTTGCTTATAAAACATATAGATGACCCTGCATATGAATCTAAGTAAACTATAAGCCTCCAGGGTCCTTACATTACGCATAATGCCATGGTTATGCTTTAAAACACACAGGTTTGCAATAGTGCCCCATATAAGGACATCTAGATGAGTATACATGATTGTAACCCTCATTTGCAGCCTAGGATCGAGGGTATGTCTTGAGGCTTATCGAAAATCATTAGAAGTTAGCCATCGATCAACAAACAATGGTTTAGGGTAAGGACAGTGGCATTAGTGGCCTTATGGATACGCATGTTATCCTATGTGATACATCTATCTCATACGGTGATCATAGGTATCTTGGGAGCTCATGGTACAGAAGGGAAGGTTCAACCTCCTACAGAGATTTTGGCTTCTGTACTTAGTGTTAATGCTTAAGAAGATATTGGAAAGGTATGGATCGTTACGTCAGGAGGTAATAAGGTCATACATGTGGTATGACAATTCCAAAGTCTGTCAGGTTCTTCCCTGTATTTCCTCTCTAGGTGTGTTGGGGTTTGATATAGCCAGGACACTATCAATCTTATAACAAGGCTAGCGTTTCATACCACGATAAGCATGATACCTAGCTGGCTCTTGAATAACAGTAGTTGCGTATTAGGGAGGAAGGAAGACTCTCTATGTAAATAACAACTCCAGATTAAGGCCACATATAAATATCGATGGCAAGTATATGGGAGGCTCAGAATAACACTTATGCAACAATAAACAGGACCTCATCATAACTACTCATATTGACATGCACATATACAAAGATCTCACTTAGTTCCCTTAGCAATTGAGAATTTACACAAAAAGGGGTATCGTCTAAAAAACTTTTAGTAATGAAGAGCAACCTTTTAATCACTTACTAGCAGCTTATAATTAATGATCGAGCAATGCATGCATTTTGGCATGCAGGCATTCAGAACATCTGACTGCACGTAGAAACTCATGCTCATAGAACTAGGTTCGATCATTATTGTAAAGTGAGGGCAAGTCTTCATATGCAACAATAATACCTTACTAGGTCTTTTAATGTGAAAGAAAAACCTTAGCTCACTAATTAGGAAAGACCTTAACTTTCAAAATTTTTGGGTTTTCAAAAGAAAAATAGTTTCACTGCTTCTAGCCCTCTCTCTACCAACCATTGAGTACGTCTGCTCACCCCATTTTGGGGCCCGAGGAGCAAATTACACCTTAGGAGCAAAGGATAGGCTTAAAATTAAGACTTTTCCAATCTTTTGAGTTCAAGGCATGAATACTTTAGACTTTGTTTTTAAATTACCAAGGTGCATAGACAAACAATTATTGATTGAGATAACACTTAGCTTATTCATGAGAACACAAGTCACTCAGCCTATTCTCTATCAAATGGCTCATTTATTCAATCAATCAGCTCACTTAAGTCACACATAGTTAACCAAATGCACCAACAATCACATCAGAATCACATTTATGCACAGAAACATTACATGTGTCACATCATTGCAAAGACGTTCCTAGGGAGCTATATGAAATGCAGGACTCAAGTCGTGGCTTAGGATCATAGGACCTTGCTCTGATACCATCTGTAACACCCCTATCCCCTAGGGTTAGGGATGTTAACGTTTTCTTAAATCCTGAAGTGAAATAGGCAAAGTTTCGTCGAAAAACTGATCATTTTCCATACTAAAAGCCCTACATTAGGTCCCTGCAATGAATAGAAGCATAAAAGAGCATCAAAAGAAGCTCAACGACTACACGTCGAAGTCCACAACTCCACAGCCTATACGCCCGGAGTATACCAAATAATGAGTTTCAATAATAAAGAAAGAAATAAAGGTACAACTCAACGGATCACACACCCGGAGCACTGGGGTTTATATCCTAAGAATACCTAACTTCAACTAAAACAAACGGCCTACCATTCAGATTGTTGGCCCACAAGGCCATTGAGAGTGACTGCTATTGAATATGCAATACATGAACCAAAGTACTTTATTTACACATACCTAGAAATCTAGGGATACGTCATATTACATCATTAAACTAATAAGTATATATATATATATATATATATATATATACACACACACACACACACACACACACACACACACACATAACACCTTTTTCAAAGCAAAGGGGAGATTCTAATTCGACTTACACAAATCAACTTCCACCTGTCACATCAAAAACCTGGGAAAATCAAAAATAGAGAGGGGATGAGCTACCACGCGCTCAGTGAGTGATCCTTAACCCTAAGAAAAGCAAAACTATTGCACGTAATACTGTTAAGTAGCAATCACATGCATTTTGATATTTAATATTGCATAATAATCATATAACATCTCCCATTTTCATTATTACCTCAAAATCCTTCAAGATTTAAAATATATTCCTAATCTCCTATTTCATGCACTAGAGTCCTTAATTGATCTAAACTATGTCTCGTGTAGCTTAGGAGTGACAATCACTTGCTTAGCATCATATAGCAAGCATACTAGACTCAAAAACAAACTGACTCATGCACAAATTTAGGTGTAGAAAGCAGTCGAGCATTTAGTTCACACTTAAACAACTATTATCAAGGAGTTCAATTACAATCAACAAGTAAGATTCTTTCTAGTAAAAGATTGGATTTAACGCATTAAGGTGAGGTCCATTACTTAAACTGAAGTAAGCAATTATAGAACAGTCGTCATTCGTTCGAAAATCATTTGGAACTCAAAAATACGCATGCTTCTCCAATCTTTAAGCTAACATAGTCCTCGAACGAGGAGTTTTCATTACATAACAGGTACAAATCATTTTGAGGGGCATCGGATTATTATATTTGTGTTGATGAGGGAGATCTACACTCATCCTTCATATTATCCTTGGGAACTCTCATAATCAATGGATCATTAGCCTCGTCAGGGTGTTCTAGGATTTCCACTTCTAGGTCTATCTCATCAGGCGTTAGGGCTCCCGCAAACCGTGTAACACCCCAAGTATACATGATCCATTTCCTGTTTCCATCTGCTTAAGATTACCAATAAGATACAATGACTCAATGAACGGGGCGTTACCGCCGTCCATGAAGGACAAGGCTTGCATTAATCATGAAGATTTATCTTAATCCAAAGGTTACCCCATAATAGGGTATACACCATCATAACACCCAAACCATTTAATTATATACAAAAAAGTTCTAACATCCCAAGGATAACACAACCTTACATAACTTGATTCAGAAATACAGTCGCAATATCAAAATACATAATTTAACTTAAATGTACTTCAGCCTCCAAAATACATCACCATATGCTAAGATAGCATCTTAGCTCTCCCACACCGTTAACCACAAGAATGGTTTGTCTCATTTGGCATCTCCGGCCTCCCTGCCCACCTTGGGGTGATTCACTGAACATTTTCCTAAAACAAAACATAAAAATATTTCGAACTGTGAGCCAAAACTCAATACATGCATCCCTGTACTGTTAAAGGTTCATTGGAAAGTAATTTAGGGCCCACTTGCAATTCATTTTAAGTGAAAACAGGGAATGAGATGTATATAAAACTGTATTGCGGATTATTATCTGCTAGTGCACCCCTTTAGTAACTGTTACGATCTGTGAATAGGTGTACACCTGCCAAGCCGACCGAGGGACCTGGCCTGAAGCCGCGCGGGTAACTGAGGGCAATGCCCTGTAACTGATAACTGACGGGGTCACCAATTATGTGATGAAACACTGATTAAAATGATTCATTGATGTGCTTATCAAAATATTATGATTTTGATAAATGCATGCTGAGTACTAAAGATACAGGCAATAAACGTACCTGGAAGTTTTAAATGTTAATGCACAGAGGAATGAGATATACAAAAGTGAAGAAAATGGAAGCTTAGGCCTTGATTCTGCTCAAAAGTCCATTACAGGAACATGAGGTTAGAAACGATCATGTTTTCATAACTGATAATTTTAAATAAAACTGGCTTATGAAGAGCTTTTACACAACGGTTCATGAGTAACCAAAAAGACGTTGATGTAAACTAAAAAAATGAGAAGTGAGACATGGTAGCTAATTTAGAACATTTGGTCTTCAAAGGAGGGTATGGGAAGAATAACCCATAACTTATTGTCCCGACCTCCAAATAGGACGTAAGACCCCAATATAAATAGCTTAGGAAGGCCTCTAAAACTTTCACCAAGGACTCAAAACATGACTCCCATGCTAGGTTTCCTAAAAAGGGGTTAGAACACTAACATGTCAGTTTTAAACCCATCCTGCACAGGTTCGGTAAAATGACCATAACTTTTTCCACAGACCTCGGATTGATGCGATTCAAGAGTCATTTTGAAGCTAACACACTGACCTAGCTCCCCACCAAAAATCAGAATTTTTGGATTGGCCGATCATTACCAGTTTCCTTTCAAAGCCTGCCCTGTTTTTCTGAAAATTCCAGCAGCACTGCTTTAGTGTTTTCCTTCATGTTTTTCACCAATCCTCAACTCAAACTCCTTTTTAAGAGTGTGTAAATATACTTTGGTACATCCCAACCTCATACAAAAACACCATACATAATTTCTTTTCATATTCATATCAAATAAAGCTCCCTTTTTAGTGACATATACTCACACACCACACATTTAGCATTAGTTGGTCCAAATCATGCATTTTGAACAAAACCCTAGCTTTGGGTTAACTTGAACTCACTTCCATCTTTTCCCAAACACCATAAACACCACAACAAACTTCAATATATTAAAACATAAGCCAAAACAAGGATAAAACAAGCAATAAACCTCACTTGAACAAGTAACTTGCATGAACAAGATGAAACCCTAACCCTAACTTCATCTCTACCTTAATCCATCAACAAGAAGGTTCTTAAGACCTCAAAAACAGCATGATCCATCACTAAAACAACCATAAGAAGAACCAAAAATCAACAAGATCAAGAATCAAAACACAAATCAACATAGGGGTCAAAAGAACACTTACTTTGTGCTTGAGAAAGTTGCTAGAAATGATGCTTGATGTCTATGAAAGTGAAAGGGATGTTTGGGGGTGGTGAGTAGGGATGTTTGGTGGGTTTTTTGGTGGTTGAAGGTGGCTGAAATGGTGCTGGTTTTTCTGCTGTGGCCGTGTAGAGAGAAGGAGGAGAGGGAAGAGAGAGAAGCTCACAAAAAGGCTTGGTTAAAAATGAACCAAAATGAAAAAGTTTACAATTTATATTTCAATTTACTTGGCTGAAAATTGAAAGAGAAAAGTCAAGAAAAGCATGCTTGATTAAGGCTTAATTAAGTGAGATTAGCTAAACAAATGAGGTTCAAGACTTGTTGCATCGCAAACGGCCCTAAATGGGCTTGGTTTTGAGAAAGAACTGAAACCGAGTGCGTTTGTGAAATTTTTTTTTTTTTTTCAAAAGTTTGTGATTGTCCTAAAAATAATTAAATCACTTAATTCATAAATATCAAGGTCTAATTTCGATGATTTCACAAAACAAAACTCGAATTGCAAGGTGAGGCCCATTAGATTTTCCCACTTGAAATAACAAAGGAAACAATGATTTAAATGCGACGAAATTAATCACATAGATTAATGAAAAGAATAAATATAATATAGGGTTGGACTATTACAGTCTCCCCCCTTAAAAAGTTTCGTCCTCGAAACTGACGAATTTCATCATACAGGAATTACCTCAAATAAATATGGATATGCAGTTCTCATAGCCTCTTCGGTCTCCCAGGTGGCTTCCTGGGAGGTGTGGTTTGACCATAGTACTTTGACCAATGGGATCTGCTTGTTGCGCAGTTGTTTAATCCTGTGATCTAGTATTTGAACAGGACGTTCCTCATATACTAGATCTTCAGCGATAACAATCGGTTCAGATACAATGGTGTGATCTGGATCTGGAATGTATTTCTTAAGCTGAGAGACATGGAACACGTTATGTACATGCTCAAGCTCTATAGGCAGATCTAGCCGATAAGCTACAGGATTTAACTGTTCAATGATTTCGTAAGGTCCAATATATCTTGGACTCAATTTTCCCCGTATTCCGAACCTCTTAACACCTCTAGTTGGTGAAACCTTCAGAAAAACTTTATCACCTACTTGAAACTCTAGAGGTCTTCTTCTTTTGTCTGCATAACTTTTCTGTCGACTTTGGGCAATTCTGATATGTTCCTGAATCTTTCTTATGGTTTCAGTGGTCTCTTGAATCATTTCAGGACCTATAATCAGTGCCTCATCCAAATCACTCCAGCACAATGGGGTTCTACATTTTCTTCCATACAGAGCCTCAAATGGGGCCATCTTGATGGTGGATTGATAGCTGTTGTTATAAGAGAATTCCACCAGAGGCAAGTCATCTTCCCACTTCCCTTGAAACTCCAATACACAAGCTCTTAGCATGTCTTCCACAATTTGGTTTACCCTTTCAGTTTGTCCATCTGTTTCTGGGTGATAGGAGCTACTGAAGTTTAGTTTGGTTCCAAAGGCTTTTTGAAGCGCTTGCCAGAAACGTGCTTGGAACCTTTGATCCCTATCTGAGACTATGTCTAAAGGAATCCCATGTAGACGGACTATCTCCTTGACATACAGTTGAGCTAGTTTTTCAACTCCCCAAGTATCCTTGATGGGCAGGAAATGAGCTGACCTTGTGAGTCGATCAACTATGACCCAGATAGCATTCTTTTTCGTGGCAGAAAGCGGTAAACCCATAACAAAGTCCATCGAAATCGAATCCCACTTCCATGTTGGAATTTCTAAGGGTCGTAGTTCACCCACAGGACGTTGATGCTCGGCTTTAACTTTCTGACAAATTAGACACCTATCCACATATTCTGCAACGTCCTTCTTCATATTATTCCACCAAAAATATTGTCTCAGATCTCTGTACATCTTGGTGCCTCCTGGATGCACTGAATAACGAGTATTGTGAGCCTCTTCTAGGATCTGCTTTCTTAATTCCCCATGTTTGGGCACACATAGACGATTCTGGAACCTCAGAGTCCCATCCTCATGTACTACAAATCCCGGAGATTTCCCTTTCTCTAAATTTTGTTTTATCCTTTGAAGTTCGGGATCACTTTTCTGATTCAGTCGTATTTCCTCCTCTAAAGAAGGCTGTAAAGTGAGTACTGATAAACGAGCCTTCGTTTGCCCGTGGGACACCAATTGAATCCCAAAGGACTCCAGTTCTCTTAAGAGATTCAATTGAGTGATCATCACAGTGTTCGAGCTATGTTGCGCTTTCCTACTTAGAGCATCTGCCACCACATTTGCTTTACCAGGATGATATTGAATTTGCAAATCGTAGTCCTTAAGCAACTCAAGCCAACACCGCTGTCTCAAATTGAGCTCCTTCTGGGTGAAGATATACTTTAAACTTTGATGATCAGTATAGATCTTGCACGATACCCCATATAAATAATGTCTCCAAATTTTCAATGCAAAGACCACAGCTGCTAACTCCAGGTCATGGGTAGGGTAGTTCTTCTCATATGGCTTGAGTTGTCGAGAAGCATAAGCTACTACTTTGTCCTCCTGCATTAGTACGCACCCCAAACCATTCTTCGAAGCATCACTATATACAGTATACTCTTTTCCTTCCATTGGTAGAGTTAGGATTGGGGTGGTAGTGAGACGCTGCCTTAGCTCTTGGAAAGCTTCCTCACACCTTTCAGTCCACTCAAACTTATTCACCTTCTTCAGTAGATTGGTGAGGGGTGATGCTATTTTTGAAAAATCTTTAACGAATCTTCGATAATAGCCTGCTAAACCCAGAAAGCTTCTAATCTCTGTAACGTTGGTAGGCCTTGGCCATTCTGTGATTGCTTTCACCTTTTGGGGGTCAACCTTAATTCCTTCTTTGGTAATCACATGCCCCAAAAATACTACTTCCTCCAACCAAAATTCACATTTCTTTAATTTGCCGTAGAGTTGATGTTCCCTCAGAGTTTGCAATACTATCCGCAATTGATCAGCATGTTCCTTTTCATCCTTAGAATAGATAAGGATATCATCTATGAATACCACGACAAACTTGTCTAAATAAGGCCTGAAAACCCTGTTCATAAGATCCATAAAGGCTGCAGGAGCATTAGTGAGACCAAAAGGCATCACTGTGAACTCATAGTGACCATACCTGGTCCTGAACGCTGTTTTAGGAATGTCCTCAGGCTTAATCCTAAGTTGATGGTACCCTGACCTCAAATCAATCTTAGAGAATACTCCTGCTCCTTGGAGTTGATCAAACAAATCATCTATTCGTGGCAGAGGATATTTGTTTTTGATGGTAATCTTGTTCAACTCCCTGTAATCAATACAGAGTCTTAAGGTTCCATCCTTTTTCTTAACAAACAACACTGGAGCACCCCATGGTGATACACTTGGCCTGATGAAGCCTTTCTGTAACAGTTCATCTAGTTGAATCTTTAATTCCTTAAGCTCAGTTGGGGCCATACGATATGGAGTTTTCGAAATAGGTTGGGCCCCATGAATTAATTCGATTCCAAAATCAATTTCCCTTTGTGGAGGTAGTCCTGGTAACTCTTCAGGAAAAACATCTTCAAATTCACAAACTACAGGTATATTCTCCGCTTTCTCTTCTTTCGTCTGGGAGTCAATAGCATAACACCAATACCCAATACACCCCCGATATAACAGCTTGCTTGCTTTCATAGCGGAAATCAAAGAGCAAGATTTTGTCTCTTTCTGCCCATAAAAACACACTTTTCTCCCTTTCTCATCCTTCAAAATAACCTTAAGATCTTCACAGTCAATTTTGGCTCCATAAGTATGTAACCAATTCATTCCCAAAATGATATCAAAATCAGACAAGTCAAATTGAATCAAATCCACAGGGAAGGTAGCTTCACCAATGATAATGGGGACAGATTCATAAGCGAGAGGGCACTCAATCACAGAGTTGTTGGGCAGCTTAATTTTATAATTGGTTCCCATCCTCTTGTTTTCCAGACCCAATTGTATAGCGGATTGGGTAGATATAAAAGAATGAGTGGTGCCTGAATCAAATAATACACAAAATGGCTTTGAATTTAAAAAGAGAGTTCCAGTGACTACCGTACCAGAGGTAGCAGCTTCTTTTTTGTTCATCACAAATGCCCTTCCTGCAACTGTAGGCCTTATAGGTGGGGGTCCCTGGCGGGGCGGAGCCAAAGGTTTTGCTGCGCCTCTGTCTACAGCTTTCAGTCGGCGGGGGCATGCAGTGATGAGGTGTTCAGGACTTCCACACCACATGCATTTATTACTGCCAACTCGGCATTCAGGAGTGGTGTGATTTGTTCTTCCACACTTCGCACAGGTTACGGGTACTGACGAGCCCATAGGACGGCTCTTAGAGGGAAGTGGAGTAGGCTTTTTCTGGTTCTGATTCACACTTTCACTAGGAGTCCCCCGTTCAAACCCCTTTCTCTTATGGTTAATTGGGTTCAGAGCTCTCAATTCCGTCTTCACTCGTTCCACTTCAGCTGCTCGCTCATATAATTCTTGACAAGTCAAAATTGGTTGCCCCGCTAACTGATTTCGAATGCAGAAGGCCAAACCTTCCTCGAACCTTCTCGTCTTTAACCTTTCAGAGGATACAAATTCAGGGACAAATCTAGATAGTTCTGTGAACTTACTAGCATATTGCATCACAGACATGTTGCCACTCATTTTCAACTCCATAAATTCCTTCTCCTTTTGCCTTTGCACCACAGCTGGGTAAAATTTCGCCCTCAACTCCACTAAAAATTTACTCCAAGTGAATTCAGGCCCTAGGAGTTTATCCTTCACAGTACTCCACCAAATGTCAGCTTCACCTGACAGATAATACGTCCCAATGTTCATTTTCTTTTCCTCTGGTACCCCAACTACGGTGAAAACTTTCTCCATTCCCCTTATCCATTCTTCTAACACTACTGGATCATAAGATCCATTATAAACTTTAGGGTTGCGCCGTGCTACCCTGTCTGCCAATTTATCCTCTTTAGGAGGGGTTTCAACAGGTACTTGGGAAATTCGCTTCATCAATTCAGCAACTAAGGTTGGCCAATAACTTGGGTCTCCTAAGTTGCTAGCTAATACAGAGGGCAATGGTGGCGTGTCCCCATGTTGTGGTTCCTGGCAGGAGGCTTGATCACCCGATCCCTGGCCTTGTTCTATATCGTCCTCTACCTGAACCTCCATGTTGTTGTGTACTGACTGGGACATTCTGAACATATAGTAAATAAAGCAATTCAAACACTAGAACCTCTAAACATATCAGATTATATCATAACTTAAAGTATTATCATTTCAACACTGCTTACTTACAAACATCGTTGATTTATATACATGAGCAACAAAAGTACAGTACATCAAACTAAGTACGCAAGACTAACTCTAACTCTTTCCGTATCATTAAAACTAAATAGCCCCTATGCACTAAGTCCGTGACATAACCCAAAAAAAACAAGGTACGGACTATATCATCCTGGTTGGCGAGGATGGGACTAACTATATACAATGCCATACAATGCCAGATGCCCCACAAAATGTAATGATCCAATCCAGCCAAACCATTACTACATACAGGACTCAAAATAAAACCCCTAGGCTAGCCTATAGAACCACCTAACGATCCCTGGATGGATCGTAATCGGGGTCCGACTCATCATCAGGTTCTTCACCTGAATCAAAGCTACTCATAGATGCCTCTGATTCAGCACCATCGACCTCCTGTTGAATCTGTGGCTCAGGCTCCTCCCCTAGTCCCATCATCAACTCATCCGCCTCTTGTTCCCCTTGCGGGTCTATCCCCATCTCATCACTATCTTGATCCTCCTCGGGATCCTCCTCCTCTGGATCGTCCTCGTCGCCCTGGTGGTCCTCATCCTCAGAGCTAATCACCACCACTTCTGGGGTGCTAGGGATGTCTATTACCACGTAAGCCTCCCCAGGGCTATCGGGTATCAGTGGGGTGGCTGGTACGGGTGGAATGGGTGGCCCCTGTGCTGGTGCTGGCGGGGAGGGTGGCCCCTGTGCTGGTACCGGGGCTACAGGTGGAGGGTGGACCTGATATAGGGGGAAAACATGCTGAAGAGTTTCCATAGTCAGTCCCCTCAATTCGAACTCCTCTCTCAATAACAGTTCCGTAGTGAGAGTCATCCACGCCCCCTGGGCCTGAAACCTAGGTCCGTCCAAGCCTGGGTTCCCTGTCATCATAAAGTTGTGGTAACGCTGCCTAAATTCCACCCACGGGCCAACCGGAGGTAAGGACTCAAGCAGTCTCTGGGCACGGACGGTAATACTGTGAAACTCAGAATAAGGGTCCTGTGCATGTCCTTCCATACTCATGTGTAGCAAGGCAATATGAGCTATCATAGAGCCCCCCGGTAGCATATTAACCCCATAAGGGTCCATCTAACAAAAGAAAAACACATATGTAAGAGGTATGCACATCCATAAACAAAAAGCTTACAAATGAAAGCAACTGACAGTCTAATATCGATATTGCACTCTTAATATCAATATCATTCTAGCAATAGACTATAGATAGCCTCCCCATCACTACACCATTCAAATACTCACCCTAGAGGTTCTCACTCTACTTTCCTCAAGAAAATCCAAACCTGGCTCTGATACCAAATCTGTAACACCCCAAGTATACATGATCCATTTCCTGTTTCCATCTGCTTAAGATTACCAATAAGATACAATGACTCAATGAACGGGGCGTTACCGCCGTCCATGAAGGACAAGGCTTGCATTAATCATGAAGATTTATCTTAATCCAAAGGTTACCCCATAATAGGGTATACACCATCATAACACCCAAACCATTTAATTATATACAAAAAAGTTCTAACATCCCAAGGATAACACAACCTTACATAACTTGATTCAGAAATACAGTCGCAATATCAAAATACATAATTTAACTTAAATGTACTTCAGCCTCCAAAATACATCACCATATGCTAAGATAGCATCTTAGCTCTCCCACACCGTTAACCACAAGAATGGTTTGTCTCATTTGGCATCTCCGGCCTCCCTGCCCACCTCGGGGTGATTCACTGAACATTTTCCTAAAACAAAACATAAAAATATTTCGAACTGTGAGCCAAAACTCAGTACATGCATCCCTGTACTGTTAAAGGTTCATTGGAAAGTAATTTAGGGCCCACTTGCAATTCATTTTAAGTGAAAACAGGGAATGAGATGTATATAAAACTGTATTGCGGATTATTATCTGCTAGTGCACCCCTTTAGTAACTGTTACGATATGTGAATAGGTGTACACCTGCCAAGCCGACCGAGGGACCTGGCCTGAAGCCGCGCGGGTAACTGAGGGCAATGCCCTGTAACTGATAACTGACGGGGTCACCAATTATGTGATGAAACACTGATTAAAATGATTCATTGATGTGCTTATCAAAATATTATGATTTTGATAAATGCATGCTGAGTACTAAAGATACAGGCAATAAACGTACCTGGAAGTTTTAAATGTTAATGCACAGAGGAATGAGATATACAAAAGTGAAGAAAATGGAAGCTTAGGCCTTGATTCTGCTCAAAAGTCCATTACAGGAACATGAGGTTAGAAACGATCATGTTTTCATAACTGATAATTTTAAATAAAACTGGCTTATGAAGAGCTGTTACACAACGGTTCATGAGTAACCAAAAAGACGTTGATGTAAACTAAAAAAATGAGAAGTGAGACATGGTAGCTAATTTAAAACATTTGGTCTTCAAAGGAGGGTATGGGAAGAATAACCCATAACTTATTGTCCCGACCTCCAAATAGGAGGTAAGACCCCAATATAAATAGCTTAGGAAGGCCTCTAAAACTTTCACCAAGGACTCAAAACATGACTCCCATGCTAGGTTTCCTAAAAAGGGGTTAGAACACTAACATGTCAGTTTTAAACCCATCCTGCACAGGTTCGGTAAAATGACCATAACTTTTTCCACAGACCTCGGATTGATGCGATTCAAGAGTCATTTTGAAGCTAACACACTGACCTAGCTCCCCACCAAAAATCAGAATTTTTGGATTGGCCGATCATTACCAGTTTCCTTTCAAAGCCTGCCCTGTTTTTCTGAAAATTCCAGCAGCACTGCTTTAGTGTTTTCCTTCATGTTTTTCACCAATCCTCAACTCAAACTCCTTTTTAAGAGTGTGTAAATATACTTTGGTACATCCCAACCTCATACAAAAACACCATACATAATTTCTTTTCATATTCATATCAAATAAAGCTCCCTTTTTAGTGACATATACTCACACACCACACATTTAGCATTAGTTGGTCCAAATCATGCATTTTGAACAAAACCCTAGCTTTGGGTTGACTTGAACTCACTTCCATCTTTTCCCAAACACCATAAACACCACAACAAACTTCATTATATTAAAACATAAGCCAAAACAAGGATAAAACAAGCAATAAACCTCACTTGAACAAGTAACTTGCATGAACAAGATGAAACCCTAACCCTAACTTCATCTCTACCTTAATCCATCAACAAGAAGGTTCTTAAGACCTCAAAAACAGCATGATCCATCACTAAAACAACCATAAGAAGAACCAAAAATCAACAAGATCAAGAATCAAAACACAAATCAACATAGGGGTCAAAAGAACACTTTGTGCTTGAGAAAGTTGCTAGAAATGATGCTTGATGTCTATGAAAGTGAAAGGGATGTTTGGGGGTGGTGAGTAGGGATGTTTGGTGGGTTTTTTGGTGGTTGAAGGTGGCTGAAATGGTGCTGGTTTTTCTGCTGTGCCGTGTAGAGAGAAGGAGGAGAGGGAAGAGAGAGAAGCTCACAAAAAGGCTTGGTTAAAAATGAACCAAAATGAAAAAAATTTTACAATTTATATTTCAATTTACTTGGCTGAAAATTGAAAGAGAAAAGTCAAGAAAAGCATGCTTGATTAAGGCTTAATTAAGTGAGATTAGCTAAACAAATGAGGTTCAAGACTTGTTGCATCGCAAACGGCCCTAAATGGGCTTGGTTTTGAGAAAGAACTGAAACCGAGTGCGTTTGTGAAATATTTTTTTTTTTTCAAAAGTTTGTGATTGTCCTAAAAATAATTAAATCACTTAATTCATAAATATCAAGGTCTAATTTCGATGATTTCACAAAAAAAAACTCGAATTGCAAGGTGAGGCCCATTAGATTTTCCCACTTGAAATAACAAAGGAAACAATGATTTAAATGCGACGAAATTAATCACATAGATTAATGAAAAGAATAAATATAATATAGGGTTGGACTATTACAAACCGGGTCTGTTCCATAGTCATTTATCTAAGCATTTAGCACCATTCTTGTAGCCCAAAACATTTCAGATGCATCTTAATTTAAACACATTTTGCCTCAAGATTCTCATTGTATCACAAACAATGGCATTTTCATTCCTAAGAATGCTAAAAAGCCTTAATGAATTCGATTTGACTTTCAAAAGCATAAGCCACTCATTTTGGTAAAACATGCTTATCAATGAGTTAACAACCAAACGATCATTCACTTATCAAGGAATGTGACGTTAAAACTTATTTTAGAAGCTACTAGATGTAATCACGTATAAATACCTCAATTTCTCAATGTTTCAGATGCAAAACAATTCATACATGCTGCAAGACTCCACATAGTCGCGTGAAGGGTTATATAAGTTATAAATGAGCTTGTAACATCTAATCACGGCTCATTTTCATCAAATAAATGGCTTAACAGTCATAGTTAACTACATATCTAGAGCATTTGCCATGTCAAGTAATTCATTTACACACTTATCGACGCATGCCTTTAAGCATGTTGTGAATATATTTGCTCATGATCGCATTACCCTCCAACTAAAATGTCCATTTAAACAATTTTTGAAAGTAAGTAAGGGGTTATTAAACATTCAAGTTGCTTGCTTAAGTAGTCAGAACGTTGCTTTAGTCATTGTAACAAACGAACGACTCTTTGGCGTAGAACTTGATCATGACATACACATAACACACATATGAGTCATAGGCTAACAAAATCACAACTTGGCTTAGCAGTATGCCATTGTAGGCTTGAAACATTTGACATTTACATATAATTATGACGATAATTGAAGCAAGTTCAAGATTTATACACATAAGCTCGATTACGAAAATACGCACGTAAGTTTGACATTGATGGCTTGAAATAAGCACACAATTAACATATAATTACCCAATTGCTAATTCGATATTCTGTATTCATCCAAATTCCAAACTCATAGTCAAATTCGGGTTCATGCACAATTTAGAAAACTATTTGCAAATTAATAATTAGTTTAGGAAGCCAAGAATCACTCACCTCAAATCCAAGCTAAAGGAATCAACTCCTGGGCTAATTGGGTGGCTTAGGGCTATGTTCGAGTCTCTCCTTCTTCCTTGCTTACTCATGCGGCTATTGTGGGTCTTCTCCTCTCTCGGTCTTTGCCATGGTGGCTAACGTCGACTCCAGCCACCATCAGTGACAGTGGAATGGTGGTGTTTGGTGGTTTATGGTGTCTAGGGTTTGGCTCTCCCATCCCTCTACACTATGCCAAACTAGCCCAGCTCCTTACTGCGGATAGAAAGCTAGAAAGTGGCCACCATCGCCATCGCTAACGCCCACAGTCCTGGTCCTCTCCCTCGGTTTGCTTCATCACTCTCACTCTTATTTAATCTCTCTCACTCTGTGTTCTCGGGCTCAGGGTCATCGCAGAGGGGGGGACAGTGGTCGACC
The DNA here is from genome assembly GCA_029747015.1 of Carnegiea gigantea. Taxonomy (NCBI): domain Eukaryota; kingdom Viridiplantae; phylum Streptophyta; class Magnoliopsida; order Caryophyllales; family Cactaceae; genus Carnegiea; species Carnegiea gigantea. Next base: position 20,295 of record JAKOGI010000346.1, on the reverse strand, counting down.
CACACCAGCGGTGGCACCCTACCCCCTCTCTCTCCCTCTTCCTCTTTCTCTTTCTCTGGCTCCCGGTCTGTTCGTGAAGGAGGAAGGGAAAGAGCAGAACCAAAGGGGTTCTGCCCCTTCTCGTGGGTTCTATCTACGAGAACCAGGGGCATAAGCCCGTTTTCCTTTTTTTTTTGGTTCTACTAACCCATTAAACAATTGCGCGTAAATAACCTGAAGACAAATTGGTTTCGACGTTGCCCAATCTAACTCCACTAATCTTGCTTGGTTTTATTCCTGAGTATTTACTAAATTCTTACATTCAGATAGTAAGTCACGACATTGTAAAACTTGATTTAATAAAATTACTCACTTTAATAAACAAACAAATATTAATCTAACGTAGCTAATAAACATAGCTAATAAAATTATTAATTTAAATGGTTAGCTTGACATTAAAATTCTTGGTTATTGCACTTGTATGATCAAACCCATGTATTTAAACTTCTCAAATTTCGGGATCGTCATATCAGTAATTGTGACTTCCTCTATTATCACTTCATCCCCCTTCACTAAACCTACTCTCTAAGTAGTTAGCCTTTAACCTTCGCAGTTTAAAACCTTTCGCCACCAAAGTATCTCTTCAATTTTCTAACTTATTTCTAACTCCATTTTAATCACGTCTACTAAAGACATCAGGCATATAAAATATACCATATTTTTTTATTTTGAAATGACCATTAGCAATTAAAGAAGCAAATAGCTGAAAGTCAATTTTGATGAAATGTAATATAAATAAGAAAGTCATATGTATCTCCTCCTAATGACCTCACCCTTGCCTTTGCTCTGTTATACATATCTTTACTAACTTGAATAATCGAATGGTACATCTTCTTCTCTAAGCAGTTTTAAACTACTCCGTGAGGTATCCTATCAGAGCCCTTTTCAAGATCGATGAAAACATATGCAGATCCTTTTCTCTGTCCTTGTTAAATCCCATAGGCCTTCATATATGAGGTATTGCTCTTGTAGCTGATTTTCCTGCCATAGAAATGGAATGGATCCTCCAAAATTGAAATGTCCGTCGTTAGCCTCTCTCAACCACCTTTCTTACAATTTGATAGTATGGTAGGTAACTTGATACGTTATACTACAATACAATGGTCTAAATATTGACTGTGCACTTAAATTGTGTTGGTTTTTAGATTCAACATATTTTCCTTTGCCTATGCTGGTAAATTTTTCTATAAATGACCCCTAAGCAATGAAACAATATATATAAATTAAGTGAGGCTTAAGGTTCCTTATCTACTCTCCCCTAAATGAAACCCCAAAATATCTACCCTAGCGGCGACGATACTATGCAAAGTCTTCTTGCTTGTGGTTCTCACTAGGATTTTCTCTGGTCAATTATGGTAACGTCTTTATAGGTTTTGTAGTTCACTCCTTCCTTGTAAGTGCTTGTCTTCTCTATTGTGAGGTGCATCTAGGTACTAGGGTCTCTTTTTGCGTTGGAGAATACACTTAAGCTCATCTGAGTTAGATTTTTGCCAAACTATGGCGGTGGGGATTGTCTTTGTTTTGACTGGGATGGAATTGATGAAGATTAAAGAAGATAATCTAGATTTTGATGACACATCAAGTGAAGAACTTCATAATTCTCAACTGTAAAACAAACATATAGCAACACTCTATAAGTGCTGCATTGGCACTATAAAATTAAATGTTATACTAATTCTAATGCAACAGTTTTTGAAACATTGGCTTAAGTCCTGTAATGCCCCCATTTCCTAGTACCTAATTATCTTTATCTAGTATCTTATTATCTAAAGATTGTAGCAGAAGTCATTTGATTAAAGGCATTACCGTCCTCCTGTAACGAAACAAGGCTACTTGGGAATTATCTGTATTGCTATATTGCTTACTCATTCATAAGTCCATCAAGCATTGGAAGCAAGAAAGTACACTAGGCATCCTATCTAATTTGTAATACAATTCGTAAATCTATCGTAGAATTCTTAAGCACTTTAGCAAATGCATTGTCTAAAAGTTTATAAAAATAATATATCTCTAGGAGTGCTATCCTGTAAATCACTATGCGTACATGGGTAGCTAACCTTTAGCATAATATTACAACGCCCATCTACTTCTTGCTACCTTCTCGCTTGCTAAGACTAAGGCTATTGATAGACCCCTTGTCTAAAAACAGAAAACATAAATACCTTCGAAGAATGAACCTAAGCTCAGTACATACATCCGTATGCTGTAAAATTTTTAAAAAAACTTTGTATTCAGTTTAATAGGTAACCATATTTCAAAACATTTCGTTCAAAAATAGGAGAGACAGAGGTGTTAGTAAAATTGTTTTGTCGGTTATTATCTAAAAATGGACTAATATTGACATCTGAAGTGATCTTGAGTTAGGTGCACACATCCCAGGCCAATCAGGAAGCTTGAGTTGTAGCCGTGTGGGTAAACTGAAGGGCATAACCCTTAACGGTTGATAACTCCGAGTTGTAGCCACATATTTAGGAGACAAAACATTGCATCAAATTATTCATTACATGAACATTATATGAATTTGGTATAATTTCAGAAACATGTGAGTTTTCAAAGAGTATAAGCAATATGTAAAACTCCGAGTATGGCTTAAAAGGGAACCAAGTGACTACTTGTATCACTAAAGGTGCACCTTTATTTTCGGGAAGCCCACTCTTAAGAACTCCACAGTTAAGCGTGCTCGCTAAGGAGAAATCTTGGGATGCGTGACGTCCTGGAAAGTTTTTCAGGCAGCGCGTGAGAGAGGATGAAACACG